>PVKB01000372.1:224992-802047 GCA_004027205.1 Ctenodactylus gundi
TTTTTAGGTTTTTTTTTTTTTTTTTTTCATTCTCATCTGTTCAATTCTAGGAAAGTAATATTCCTTTAGGCAGCTACCTGTTGGGAATCAAGTAGAATTTTTACTTCTCTCATTCTTTAATTTTAGAAACATAGTACTGAATCACAATTTTTATAGACTGACTCATAACCTATTTCCACTTCCTCTTTATAGAAAGGAAAACACTAATTTTTTTTTCCTTGAATGTAAAGGGCAAAATTAGGTAAAATTGATAAACCAAGGTGGGCCAAGGCTAGGCAGGGTCATAGGAAAGATACAATTGGCTCCCTACAATCCAAAATCACAGTGAACATTGACACGTACATAAGTGACCAGACTCCTGTTTACAGTAAAAATGATTGATAAGGAGACATGGACTCTAGATCCAGGTCAGTGGCAGAACGAAGCCTAGCTTGGCAAGGTGAGTAGATTAAAAAGCTGCACCTGAGTGGAAAACTCGAAAGGCACCTGGCCCCTCCAACAAGGGCTTGGCGTAACAGACTTGATTCTCCTCTATCTAGATGGCAGACTATGTTACTGCAGGCCTGAGTCTTTACATGCAGGGGTGAACTCTCACTCACTCAGGATCAGGGATCACTGTGTTTGTGAATAAACTGTAGGAGCCAACTAGATCCAAAGCTTCTTTGCCAGCCAGCCGCACCTAAGGATTCTCTCAGGAATGCAGCCCGATAGAGGCTTCTCCTTCGGAGTTGTTATACTCCATTTACCAGCATCCCTTGCTTTATGCCTCTTTATAGATATTTCTCTGGAGGCAAAGATCTTTAAATGAGGCCATAATGCTATAATGCTAGTCATTTTAGCTGCTCTCCTTGGGCAGCTACTCCAGCACATTTATCAACTAAAAAGTGCCTGCCTTTGGCCCCTTTCCAGTTCGGTTATAGCTTTCTGGAAATGTAGCGACCAGAACACGATCTTCAAGGGTAATTCTATACTTTCTATTTTCATTCTAATACCCTTCTTGGTGATGCCAAGAACACTCTGGCCTTTTTTTTTTTCCCTGAAGCTACATACTGAGTCTTTCAGACCCAAGACCTCATGGTACCTTAGAAGCAGTTTAATCCAGCTGTCTAACGATCTTTCAGACGATACAGAAGAAGTAAAAGAATAAGGCCCCTAGGTCAGTCCATGAAATCATAAACATCTTTGATAATAAAACAAAGCATCATGTTATTAAGTACCAAAGATTTGATTGCAAAGATTTCAGAAATTAGAATCCAGGGGCTTTATCTTAAGCAAATATATTGCTAAGATATAATAACAGTGATGTAATTATTTAATAAATGGAATTTAATAAAGTAAATTAAGTCATTCTCCAACCAGTTGAAGGTAAGTGGTAAATGAGTCACCAAGATCCTGTCATTATTTTATGTTCAAAATAAAAGATATGCAGAAGAAACATTCAGACAAAAACAACTTAGTATTAGCTAGACCTTTGGCATTACTGGCCCTGGGGAGAGAAGCTAACTCATATGTGAGTTAGAACAATTGCTTTCACTTCACTAGCCTACAGTCTAAACCTGAGATGGCAAATACAAAGTATCTGACTTCAGAAATAAATATGACAAACCTAATCTCACTAAACACAGAAATGGACACCAAATTTTTCATTCTGCCATCATGGGACCATCATCAACAACTAGCAATTGACCTTGCTTGCAACTTGACCTCAAGCCCAAGCATTTCTTAACTCAATAGTACAACTTCAAATATAGGGATTAAGCCTCTATACGGGTGCTAAGGCATTCTTAAGACAGCTTCTATTTTTATGAATCTAACAAAATTTTGAGTTGATAATAATTATAAACAATTATGAGAGATCTTTATTTCCCAATAAAATACAGTCTTGGCTCACCGTGCCACCTGTGACCAAAAAATACAGATGTTCTGATACATACAATGGGGTTAGATCCTAGTAAATTCATGGTAAATTGAACATGCCGTAGGTTCAGATTACATTTCACACGCCTACGTCATGTCTTAGCAACCCAATAGAGTGGAGTTTTGGTTGCTTCCCCTCACAATTGCATGACTGACTGGAAGGTGTGGCCAATCAGAAAGAGTGACTCAGTATCACACCAAGTATTCCTAGCCTAGGAAAGACTAATATTCAGAATTTGCAATATACTTTTTACTAAAAGTCCAATTCTCTTGTCCTTTCGGTAAAAAGTATACTTAACAAATCTTAATTCAAACCATCATAAATTGAGGATTATCTGTGGTTACGGGAGAGGAGTTTATTTGAGTAGCTGTACAGTAAAGAGTGCTGCAGTAGTCAGTGTTCCCCAGAGAGACAGAGCCAATGAGATTGCGCAGAGAAGGAGATCTTAAGAGGTTTCTTTTAAGGAGTTGATTCATGCGATCATGGAGGCTGGCAAGTCCAACATGAACAAGCTGGCGTTTCAGGGAGGAGCTGATGGGGCAGTTCAAGTCCGCTGTCTCTGCTGAGAGCAGTAGGAGAGTCAGCCTTGGCTTCGTTCAGACCATCAACTGGTTGGTTGAAGCCTTGCCATACTGTTAAGGATACTCTGCTTTACACAAAATCGCCAATTTAATTGTTAATCTCATCCAAAATTACTTATTGTGGAAACAACTAGAATGATACTTATCCAAAATACCTGAACACTGTGGCCCAATCATGTTGACCCACAAAATTAACCATCCTCAGCATTTAAGCTATTGTAGGCTCCACACCTTCTTAGAGTTTTGCATTTAGTAAAGCTTTCTTTCTGTCGGGCAGTGATCAATCGCACCAAAGGCCGTATAAAACTTCTGCAACAGACCAATACTGTCTGAGATTTAACTTTATTCTTTGTATCCTAATAAGGAAATTTATTTAAATTCTTCGGTAAATGTTACCACGTGGCAGCTTTGTACAGTCTCATTGCCTAATGAGGATAGGGGAAAAAACTACATAATATGAAATATTAATTTTTGTATTGAAGATAACATAGATCTTCACACTGAGCAATGTCCCCAGCTCTTTTTAATTTTTTTTTTTTTTGAGAGAGGATCGTGCTAAATTGCCCCAGTTGGCCTTGAACTTGTTATTCTCTGGACTCAGCTTCCACAGCTGCCGGAATTACAGGCATTTGCTACCTTTTCCATTAAGTATATGGTTTTTTTGTGAAGCATGTTTTTTCAAGCTTTAATATATCAAGTATTGTCTAGAATAAAATGTAGAATTGAAAAGAGTCACAAATGGGTGTGGAAGAATAGCTCAGCAGTTAAAGCATCTGTCAGCAAGCACTGAGTACCTGAATTTGATTCCCCAGAACCACATAAACTGGGCATGGTGGCGTACACCTGTAATTCCAGTACCCAGGAGACTGAAGGAGGAGGATTAGCATGAGGCCAAGGCCAGCCTGGATTATAGAGCAAGAATGCATCTCAAAAGAGAGAGAGAGGGTCACACAAATTAGTAAGAAAATAACCTAGTAGGAAAATAAATTGGTGAAAGATACAAAAGGCAATATAACATATATACATGACTAATAAAATATGAGAATCTATGAGTATTCAGAAATATATAAATTAAAACAACAGTGAGATAACATTTTGCATGTTAAATATTATAAAGATTTTTAAAATTTTGATAGTATCAAATTTTGGAGAAAATATGGAGTGGCAAGAGTACTTTTGTGGAGTAAAACCAGACTTAAAGAGCAATTTAGCTACATCAGGTCAAGCTGGAACTGCCCTTGTCTTGGTCAAGTGATTTCACTTCTTAGAAACTTTTAGACATATGTGCAAAAATACATGCTAGGGTTTTCTTTCTTTCTTTCTTTCTTTCTTTCTTTCTTTCTTTCTTTCTTTTTCTTTTCTTTCTTTCTTTCTTTTGCAGAAGAAGAAGAAGCCTACTTCTAGGATCAGAACAGTGGGTGAATATTTATAAAAAAGAATAAACATCCAATTTACTGAGGAGAGAAGGAAAAAAAGAAATCAAGATCGGACTTAAACAAGTTTCAATTAAAATGAGGGCTTTTATTTTAATGAGAATACAAGTAAATGTGACAAACTGTTATGTTAAATCTAGGTACTGACTAGACAGATATGTGATTATTCAAATATCTCCTATAGTTTTCTGACATTTAAGATGTTTTGCAATTATATTCTAAATGATTTTAAGGTACGATACAATTTTTTCTTTGAAGTTTAGTTGTTTATGTATTAAAGAAAAGCTTGTAAAAGGGATAAATGCAAAAAATATCTTTTTTTAAAGTGATAAGGCCAGGATAAGTTTAAATGATAAGACAAGATCATTGCTTGCTCTCCTAAAACCATAAAACAATGGAGCTGGAGAAGTAGCATGGAAGTTAGTGCACCTGCTTAAAAAGCGCAAGGCCCTGAGCTTGATTTCCCAGCACCACATACATCAGGCGTGGTGGCACAACGCCGTACTCCCAGCTTTGGGAGGCTGAGGGAGGAGGATGGCTGTGATTTTTTTTTTGGCAAACCTATGCTACATAGTGAGTTCAGGACCAGCCAGGACTACAGAGGAAGAGCCTGTCTCAGAAAGAAATAAACAGAAAAATACACAATAGTATCTTTTCTTCTCAAAGCTCTTCTCCTTCTAGAACCAATGACCTTTCTTTGTGTTTGTTGGCTTTCCAATTTTTGACCTGAAAGTCACCTGTTTTTCTCACTCGGCCAAGAACAGTTATATATTTTCCTCACTTCTCGTTCCCAACAGCCTATTCTGTTGGTTAAAGCCTATCAAGATTGTGTTTATACTAAGGCCCAGTGTTTGACTAGAGAGTGAGAAAACTGGATTCTAGCCTTAATTTTACCTTTCTGCCAATGGATAGCTTAGTAGGTATTCATATTCTTGGTTTATAGTTAGATGTCTCAGTCAGCACAAGCACATTATGGAAATAATGCCATTTCTAACTGTGAATGGGTGTTTGGAACGCTGAAACAGTAAGACTAAATCTGTAATAAGAACTCCAACCAAGCCAATCCCCATCTTACAATTCTTTGACCTATTAGTACTCAAGTTTATCTCTTTGATTCATTCATTAACTGTTCTGATTAACAGCTTTAATTCTGTCCCATCGACATGCAAAATAATTGCCAAAAATTCAGAAACTTTCGATCATGTTGGGTCATTCTTTTTTATTCAATATATAAGCTAATGACAAAATACTATCTCTTCCACAAAAAATGAAAGGTATATAATGTGGGTCTTCACTAGGCATGGTCACCATCATCAGCTGCCCATGAATGGACTGTGGCCTGCTGAAACTGTGACCTAAAATTAATCTTTCCTCCCTTAAACTGTGGATGTCAGGTATACAGTACCAGCCATGAAAAAATAATGAAGACAACCCCACATTTCAATCTCTGCTCCATAACAATGGCAGTTGTTTTCTGATTTAACAAGCCAATGAAATTTCCTTCCCAAATTTTATATGGTGATCAAATTTTATTTTCAAATAAAATCATTAGGCAAACAAACCTGCCTTACTATGCTCTACTACCAAATTTAATTAAAAGAAATTATATAATGATGGAATTAAAAGACTATGAGATAATAGGAAACAAGACGATCCTAGTGAAACCAGAGGATACATGCTTCTAAAAATTTTTTAATAGGCATTTATTTTTAAGGCCCTGTGCAGGGTCATATCACATACACCTGCAGATATGACCTGAAGGTTCGCAGTTTGTGGCCCATGTCTGAAACACTATTTGGCTGGATTGCTATTAATACTTGGCATAAGTCAGCCTGATGGAAATACTCAGATTTCAATTATTGTTACATAAAAATGAATACAATTAAATAAACAATAAAGATCTATTTTTGTTAGTGATGCTATGTTAATTGCTACAATAGATGAAAATAAAAGAGATAAGGTTCTTTTGTTTTATTTTTGTTTTTTGATGTTGTTGTTGTTGTTGTTTAGTAAAGAGAGAGTCCAGAGAGCAATGATTTGGCACCAGCTATAGGTATAGCCTTACCTGCCCATAAAAAGTCTCTTTTCCTCTTTACAACATCACAATTAGCCATTATTCATTCCATTCAATAAACATTCATGAAATTCTAAAGATGGAGAAAAATTAAAATCAGGGGGCTACAAAACGTGTCCAAACGCAAGGATCCGACTTATTGTGAGATTGTTAGTCTAAAACCCAAGGTGTCTCCTTCAGGGAGAGGCCCAGAGGAAGCACACAGGCTCAGGGTGAATCTGCCGTGGTTCTGAATTCTACCCTGTGCCTTAGAGCTACATCTCTTTTCTTCTGTGTTTGTGCATTCCACTGCGTCTTTCAGAGTGTTGCAGCAATGGAAAAAGCTGTATAACCAGTCTTAGCTTTCTGATGAATAGAGAAAACCTCCCAAACTGAACTCTAACCAAAATTGTGTTCCCGCTGCATGAGTCATTGATTCTGTAATGCTTCCTGTGTAGCCATGTCATAGAACTCTCTGCCTTCGGGCACTAAGGTTTGACCATTTAACTGTAAGAGCATGTGGGCTTTAGATTAGTAAATACACAATCTAGAAATTCCTCTCGTATTTGCAGATAGGTAGGTCAATGTATAGATATGCATAGCTAAATACATAAAGAGATGATAGGCAAATGGCTAGGTAGATAGATAGATGATAGAATAGTTATTATCACCAAAGAACTGTCCACTGTTCACCATAGTTTTGTTTTCCAAGTTATTATTTCATCATTATAAAAGTTGTAAGTCTTTTTGTCTGAAATGTTTATACCTTATTGAATAAACTAATTGTGAGTCAACAGTAAAGCTGGTTAATTTGTACCTTATACTGGGCGATTGTTATCTAAAGATCAAAAGTTTTTTTAAGGACACAGACTGGAACTTCTCTCATTTGTTTACTTATTTTTAATCCTCCTCAGCAGCAGAAGAAGAGTTGATGGATGAGCAAGTGGGGGCGTAGATAAAGAGGCTAGTCCTTCTCCAGATGGTCTCTAAATTTGAACAAGTCATTTTTTAAAGGAAGCCCATATCTCAAGGATTCATTTTCTCTCCTGTTTGACAAATTTCAAATGTTTCCAGACATGATGCAGTGCCCAGGCATTCAATCAAGGTTTGATGAATAGAGAAAGGTGGTATACATGTTAGAAACTGAAATACTCAACATCAAACGTTGTACTACCGTTGGAAAACTTTTTGGCCTGGGAATTAAAGAAAATAAACAAAAATTTAATATGTCATTTTAGAAAATTTATCCAAACGCTTTTCTAGAAGAATAATGGACACTTCATGATTTTACCCACTGAGGAAGCTGATGTAGTACCTTACACTTCGGTTTTCATCCGTCATGACTCTCTCGGCTATACTTACATTTTCTTCACATAGCGTTCGGTTTATGTCCTCAAGGGCACATTTCATTGGTTTTATATTGAGCTAATTGGCAATTTTCCTCCATCTTGACCTTATTTCTCATCTGCAGCCATTACTGGCGACTGTGTCTCTTTGAACTCTGAGCTCTTTGGATGGTGACCCTGATTTTGTCTATTAGCCTTTCACATAGAGAAGAATTGACATTATCATGCCGGTGGAAGGGTCACTGCTCTCTGGCCATTGTCGTTCCTGTAGGCCACACACAACAAACTTGATTCTTTCTGTTGCTGTTGTTTTGGTTTTGCCTCTCTGGAGTGAACCCGCAAAGGCTGACTTACCTTGAGCTGACTGAGCACCAGTGCTTCCAGGAACTTTGGTACCATGGATTTCACTTAGCTTCAGTGTCTTGCTAGGCTGGAAGACGTTTTCCTTCATGTGTCCTGCAACTATACGAATGTACATTGGTTTTCCCAAATACAATAAGCAATTTCACACGAGACAATAACTAGCATTGCTGACAGGTCATCATGAGTCTGGTACTATTTTGGAATTACTTCATTTCAACCTTACAATAACCCACAGAAATGGGTATTAATATTATTATCTCTACTTCACAGATGGAGAACCATGGTCTTAACTCCTGTGCTCAAACCATCCCTATTTCAGGTCACCTCGCTTTTACACCCATTCATTCTGTTTATCAGCTGGCCGGGGGTAGCTTTTACTCTCCCTCCACAGCCTTGCAAACTTTTACTTATCCTCTAAGACCCATTTCTAATGCTTTCCTAAGAACTCTTCTTAAATCCATACCACAGATTTGACCATCACCCATTCTCAATTACCTTCTATATGCTGCAAAATTTTAGTGTTGTTTATTTCATCTTTCAAGGCATCTTTGAAAACGTATCTGGCTCTTGCTAAGTCATGATGACTTGAGAGCAAGGACTTGTACCAGACATTGTCGTTATGTTCCTCGCCTAATACCTGGGAAGTCTCTGCTAATTTCTAGCCTTCAACGTGCCAGGACTGTTTCCTCCTCTGTTTTCAGACTCTGTCTCTTTTGAGGGTCATTTTTAATCATGATCTCAGGCCCTTGTTAGGGAAGGTATTGGATAGACCCTACTTTAGTTTGTTGCTTTTACTTCTAAGATGGGACATTTTGGTGTCTCCATTGGATATCAGGGTGCTATCAAAGTATCAAGTAGCCCCTTCTACTTTGGCAGGGCCTTTTTCCCAGGATTGCTCTTTTCAGCAGTGCCCATCCTCCGAGGCTTCTGTCAATATTTTATTCTCTAGTGATGGTGAGGTAGTTCCACAGCACACACGTTACCTAGTCCTCAGATACTCATGCATATCGAGCGTCATACAGAGACTATCAGGGCCCTTTCTGCGCACAGTTCCCAGCCTCTGAAGGCCCATCCTGTGGACCCAAGCCATCCGAGCTGACCCACACCTTGGTCTCGGTCTCCTCTGCTTAGCGAGGTCTCTACTGCTCTGCTAAGACTCCTGCTCTTACACCATGATCAAGATTTGGAAAAAGTTGAAAAATTAATTGTTTAATTGTCCTCAGCTGTGATGCTGACATTTGGCAAATGCCTAATTGCTGTATCTGTTTTGTCCAATTTTAAAATAGATCTTATTTTGTAATTGGTTATGGCAAAAGTAATAGATTAGCATCCGTTATAATTAAAATTATTCTATTCATCTTTTTGCTTGTTTGTTTATACTTTAAACAGTCTGAGTATCAAACTCAGGGCCTCATGGATGCTAGATAAACACTCTACCACCGTGATACACTGCCAGCCATCTCATCTTTGTATTCCCAGCATTTATTAGTATTAGCAAACAAACAATAAGTCTCTGATAATCAAGAAATCTTTATACAGGAAAGGATTGAATGAATGAAATTTTCAATGAGTTATATGATGTTCTGGCTAATTAATATTTTTCTTACTCCATGAGATCATTAAAATAGACTTTAATTTGATATAGAATTAATTTACTAAAATTAATGGAGGAACAAAGAATTTTCTTTGCTAGATTTCAGTTTCTTTCACTTATTTGTAGCTAACACAATTTTCTAGTCCTTTGATAGTAGACAGAAAACACTAAAAAATCAGTAAAAATCTAGATTCACAGAGTACTCAGAGAATGAAATTTTCTGTTAATATAATTTTCCCATGCAGCAAAAGTTAATAGTACAATCCTTTCAGTTTTGATACAGATTATTGAAAATGCCTGTGAACTATTTTCCTTTGACCATACAATGAATTTGAGATAAGTGAATTTTCTTTCAATGCCTGTGATTACCAATCAGCTATGCCCAGTCCAGATAGTCCCAAACATCTGGAACTCAGGTGGAAGAAATGTTTATGTAACTCTTTGAAACTACAGCTATACCAATTCTTATCATTCTCAACATAGCAAAGGAATATAACTCTACCATAAAATTTTTGTTAATGTTGTTGGCGTTCTTTGTTTCTCTTTCTTTGTTTCTCTCTCTCTTTCTTTCTCTCTCTCTCTCTTTCTTTCTTGCTTGCTTGCTTGCTTGCTTGCTTGCTTGCTTGCTTTTGTACTGGGAATTGAGCCCTGGGCCTTCCATGAGTTTTCAGTTTGGGTTTAGAAGTCTCCAACCCCAGTTATTTGCAGGACATCCCTAGGTAAACACATACCTTCACCCTGTTTCCTCTCATAGTCAGATAAAAAGCAATGCCACAGCCGCCCTCTAATGTTCTTGAAATATCCAACCATGCAAAGCTATAGCTGAAGGAATCTGAGGCAAACTTCTGAGAAATACCCCCAGATAGCTACATTTAAGATCTTATAAGGTCTGACTCTTAAACAACTAACTACTTTAATGGTTGAGGGACTAAGCTAATTTTTTTGTTTTATTTTTGATTTGCTCTTCTTTAGGATTTATCTGTTTCCCCAAATAAGAGTTAACCATCATTCCCTTCATGGCCTCCGATTGCTGTGGGCTCTTCCCACGCTTATATCTCCATGACTCTTTATCACTTCTTAATCTCTTTCTTCTTTTCCTTATCTCTTCTTTCTGAATGGATTCTAAATAATTTCTTTTGATCTACCTTCTAACTAATTCATTCACTGTTTAATCGGTTTAAACTGTTATAAAGCCCACCTACTGAGGTTTTTATTTCTAACGATGATACTCAAAATAGCAGCACTGATGTCAACTGGGAACTTTCGACAAATAAAAATTCACGGACCTCACTTCAAGTAGACTAAATCATACACCACGGGAGTAGCACTCAGACATCTACTTTTTTGACAAGATATTCAGTTATTTTTATGTATATTAAGCTATAGGTAACAACCCTTTACAGTACTATATTTTTCAATTTTCTAAAACCCATTTGAACTTGTTAAAATATGATGGGTAATATTTTGGGTTTTGTTTCCTTTTTTTACTTTCTTAAATATAATAACCATATCCATTTTGTATTTCAATATTTGAAGTCTTTTGGGGCCTGTTTCTGCTTTATGTTGCTTCTGCTTCATGTGGCACAGTGCAATATTTCCTTCTACACTTAATGGGTTTTTTATTGTAAAATTCTTCTTTTTCTTTCAAAACTACTATCATACTTTTGAGGTCTGGGATGAGGCTGCACTCCTCCAGGATAATTTGTATTTTCTGGTGCCAAGAGCAAAGGGATAATTTAGGTTTACAAAGTTAATGGCTGCCAGTCCACTTAAGGGTAAGCTATTGGTTAACTCTGGAAGAAATTTTGGTTTTCTTCCTTGATCTATTTAGCTTGATGACAAAAATTTACTCAGTCTGTGGAGAATGGAAGAGGACATGGAGTTACATCTAATTACAATAAAGATGTAACTCTTGGGGCTTCTTTATGGGATGATGGTCTCTTACTAAAATTAGAATTCTACCTGTGTCGGCCTGAAGTATAGCCTGTCACTGCCCAAGCCCAAGAAACTACTTGTTCAAAGCTTGAAGTGACCAAGTCAAAAAAATGGCCTCCAGATAAAAATAGCATCGATGTTAAATCTTCAATTACGTTGTAGCCTGATAACTTCTCGCCATTTTAGTAGGCCTTTTGTATATGCACACACAGTCATGTTCCGGAGTTGTCTTGTAGTGTCTTGGTTACTTTTGTTTGTGGGACAGAATACGTGACATTCACAAATTAAAAGGGAAAGAGTTTTTTAACTCACAGTTTCGGAAGGTCACTCAGTCCTGGGTGGCTGACAAGAGTGGAAGCTCATGGAAAAGTTAGCCCAGACAGAAAGTCCGGTGAGTGAGGAGCAAGTAGGTGGTTAAAGACTAAGGTGAAGGCCTAAGCTTTCCCAGGAAAAGTTATAACAATGTTTCTTCTTCCTTCCTTTACTTAGTTGAAACTACCAGATGGGCTTCCCATACCCTCCCTCACAGACCTAAAAGCTCTGATCTGGTCACTCTCCAACCTCAACAAGTTGATCCAGTCCCTCCAAATCGGACTCTAAGTATCCACCTCTTCCAGCCAGGCCCCACTTCCCAACAGCACACTGTGGCACAAGAGTCCCACTACAGCCAAATACATGAGGCCTTTGGGGGACATTCCAGATCCCAGCCATGATACCTACTGAATCCTGACATTGAATTGTTAATACCTCTTCCCAAATATTCATTCGATGATGTCATGTCACCACCT
Organism: Ctenodactylus gundi; assembly: GCA_004027205.1. Taxonomy (NCBI): domain Eukaryota; kingdom Metazoa; phylum Chordata; class Mammalia; order Rodentia; family Ctenodactylidae; genus Ctenodactylus; species Ctenodactylus gundi. The sequence goes on from PVKB01000372.1 coordinate 237,004, forward strand.
TGAAATTGGCCATGATGGGGTGTTTACATCACAATTCTCAACAGCAATAACAACTTAGAGCTTTTTGTATTGTGATTTTTAGGTTTCTGCAGCTTTATATATGTTTGTTTTGTTTTGCAAGGTTGGCAATAAATTCCAGGGTCCTGCACACCCTGGACAGGCACTCTACCATGAGCCACACTCTCACCCCTTAGAGCTTTTTGCTCTTTCTTTGTAAATTTGATCATTAAGCATTTGACCTCACACAATTCACATTTTCACCCCAACAAGTCTATTCTTCAGAAACATTAGTCTGACTATCTGATATGTAGAGCTCTTTGCTCCATCCTCTCACTACCGCAGACTTTGCTTTCTATAGAGACTCATGGAGTGCACCCAAGACCCATGCTGTTTTTTTTTTTTTTTTTAGCTTTTCTCGGTTCTTCACACGACCATGTAATTCAAACAACTCAAGTCTAAATGAAAAATATTAAATTGGAGTCCTCAATAATATCCTGCAAGACTGCTGTGCTATTTCTATACCTTATTTTTATTGTCAAATTTAACTATATTTGTTTATGTTCATTGCCAGGCTGACCTCCTGCCTTGGCTCCTCAGTTGCTTGACGTCACAGGTGTGTGCTACCATGCTATATATATCTATATACAGATATATAGAAGACATACACACACATGCACAGAGAGAGAGAGAGAGAGAGAGAGAGAGAGGAGAGAGAGAGAGAGAGAGAGAGAGAGAGAAACAGGCCCAAAAGGATTATGTAGCCTGCAAGAAAGGGATAAAAATGAATTTAAAGTCATGGTGTTTCAATTAACCATATCTTTTCTATTGACTCCAAATTGATTAGCCTCCCCAAATCAATTCCTTCCTTTCTCACTAACTTTTCCTCCTCCATAATCTGTTATAGTATCTACTGTTTCTTCCTTGAGTTTTGAAAAGGTCATCTCTCAAAACTCATTCATGAAAAAAATAAAGGGAAGGGAAGCAGAACTATCAACACCAGCTTCTCCTTCCCCTCTTCCACTTCCTCCTCCTCCTCCTTATCTCCCCACTCCTTCTCTTCTTTTTCCTTCTCAATCCACTTCTTGGGAATCAAATTATAAAGTAGTGCTGTCAGTGAATTGATTTGTTCCCTACATGTTCACAAGCTGGAGGTTTGGTCCACAATATGAGGTACTTGAGCTGTGAAACCTTTTAAGTGTAGTGAAAGGCAATTAAGTTCCAGGAGAGCCATTCAGAAGGGATTGATGCAGGTCTTACAGGACTGGATGAGTTTCTGTATGAGCTGTTGAAAGGAAGCCTGTAAACGTCTCTAGTTCACTTGTAAGCGTCTCTTGTACGTACTCACACCATTGTTATGAGGCTGTGAGGCCATTAGCAGAGGCAAGCGAATGAATCTGACATGCTCTTAAACCTTCAGGACTGTGAGCTAAATAAATAATTTTAACAATAAAGTATCCAACTTCAGGTATTTTCTTAGAGCAACACAAAGTAAACTAAGATAAGTAGCTTGGCAATTGTAGTCAAGAGTATATTAGTTGGCTCTTTGTCTAGATTCTTGGCATGGAGATTTTGAAATTCTTGGAATTCTTTTTAAATGATAGAATAGTAATTTTATAGTAAACTCTTTTCAATCACATATGAGGTTACATTAATGAAATTATTTGCAGCAAAGCTCCTAGATTGCCCCAGGATAAGGATAGTCGACAGAAGGACAAAATGACTAGAAGATGGGAGATTAGAAGATCCTAACCACTAGGGAGTAGAGGGACCAGAAATGGAGTTTTATAAAAGCTCTCAAGCAAGGATGATGCTGAATTCATCCGATACAGGATGATGTACAGAGCATGGAAATTGCCCCACAGCCTTCTGCCATCCCTTGTCTTTGGTATCTCTTCTGTTTGGCTGCTCCTGAGTTACAGTCATTATAACAAACAGAGATTTTAAGTGAGCTCTTTACTTAACTCCTGTGATCTATTCTAGCAAAGACAACTCCATCCTAATTGGAGGCCAGGCTTCTACCTTGCTAGGGTTAATGCTAGGTGTGTAGTAGAATTGAGTTGAATTATTGAACATCCAATCAGTGTCTGGAGAACTGGCTGTCAGCATGAAAAAATATCCCAAGAGTGATGTCATCATCTGGATGAGCTTATCTTGTAGTCCCATTTGTTGATTCTTGCTGAGATTTTCTGTGCAGTTAGTGATCTGTTCCAACAATCCTTTCCTGTCTCTATGTCTTCTAGAGTTTTACCTAGTTTGTCTTCCAATAAATTCAGTGTTTCTGTTTTGATGTCCAGTTCTTTGATCCATTTTGACCTAATTTTAATGTGTGGACACAGATGCAGATCTAGTTTCATTCTCCTGTATGTGGAGATCTGCTTTTCCCAGAAACGTTTATTGAAGATGCTGTCTTTTCTTCTGTGGATTGTTTTGGCCCCTTAGTCAAAGATCAGTTGAAGGAGGGTGTTGGGCTTTGTTTCTATATCCTTAATTCTGTTCTACTGGTCCTCTTGTCTGTTCTCATATCACTATGATGTAGATTTAATCACTGTTGCTTTGTAGTATTTTTTGAAGTCTGGGATTGTGATTATTCCAGTTTTTCCCTTGCTACTTATATTTGCTTTAGAGATTCTGGGTCTTTTCTGGTTCCATATAAGTTTTAAGGTTGTTTTTTTCTAGTTCTATGAAAAATACAGCTGGTATTTTGACTGGTGCATTGAATCTGTATAGCAACTTTGAAAGTATTGCAATTTTGACAATATTAGTTCTTCCTATCCAAGAACATGGGATGTCTGTCCATTTTTAAAAGTCTTCTTCAGTCTTTCTTTAGAAGTTTGTAGATTTCTTTGTACAGGTCTGTCACTTTTTTGGTGAGGTTTATTCCTAAGTATTTTGTTGTTGTTGTTGTTTTGCTACTGTAAAGGGTTTGTTGTCTTAATTACTTTCTCTTTGGATTCATTTTTGGCATATAGGAATGCTATTGATTTGTGAGTATTGATTTTATAATGTTCTACTTCTCTGAATTTATTCATTAGTTCTAATAGTCTTTGGGTGGATTTTTTTGGTCTTCTATGTAGTATATCATGTCATCTGTAAGTAGGGATATCTTCACTTCTTACCTTCCAGTGTGCATTCCTTTTATTCCTTGCTCATGCCTGATGGCTCTTGCCAAAATTTCAAGCACCGTTGGACAATAGGAGTGACCGTGGATATCCTTGTCTTATTCCTGAATATTTTGTGAATATTTTCAGTCTTTCTCCACTTAGGATTATATTGGCTGAAGGGTTGTCATAGATAGCTTCAATCCTGTTGAGGTAGGATCCCTCTATTCTTATTTTCATCAGAGTCTTTTCCATAAATGGGTGTTGGATTTTGTCAAATGTTTTTTCTGCAATCTATTGAGATAATCTTATGTTTTTTAATCTTTGCATTTATTAATGTGGAATATTACATTTTTTGATTGCATATGTTGAACTATTTCTGCGTGCATAGGATGAAGCCCACTTGGTCATGGTGTATAAATTTTTATGGTTTGCTGCATTCTTTTAACAAAGATTTTATTGATTATTTTTGCATCAGTTTTCTTTAGGGATATTGGCCTATAGTTTTCTTTTTTGTTGGAATTAGAGTTATGCTTGCTTCAAGAAATGAGTTGGGCAATTTTCCTTTTATTTTTATTTCTTGAAAAAGTTTGGTGAGCATCAGCGTTAAATCTTCTCTAATTTTTTTATGGAATTCTGGTGGAGTCCATCAAGTCCTGGGCTCTTCTTGGTTGGAAATATTTTTACTATTTTCTTAATTTTGTAGGTGGATATTGGCCTATTCAGATGTTTAATTTATTCTTCATTCAGCTTTGGTGATTGATATTTGTTTAGGAACTTATGCATTTCTTTTAGACTTATAAACTTATTGGAGTACAAATTTTCAAAGTAACTTATCCTTTGGATTTCCTTGTTATCTGTTGTAATTTTACCTTATTCATTCATGATTGTATTGATGTAGGCTTTCTCTTTCCTTTTTTTATTCTTTTTGTGTGAGTTTACCAAGGGGTTTATCAATCTTATTTATCGTTTTAAAAAATTCTTTGTTTCATTTATTTTTTATTTTTCTTTATTTTCTATTTTATTGTTTTTTGTTCTGATCTTTATAATTTCATTCCTTCTGTCAGATTTAGGGTTCGCTTGTTCTTGTTTTTCTAGTGCCCTGAGTTGTGAGGTTAGCGTATTTATTTGGGCTTGTTCAGTGTGTATTTTTTTTTATGTGTGCACATATGGAAATGAATTCCCCTCTTAACACTGCCTCCATTGTGTCCCAGAGGTTGCTTTGTGATGTGCTACCATTGCTGTTTGTCCCTTTGAATGTTTTTATTTCTTCCTTGTTTTTTTCTGCATCCCAATGTTTATTTAGAAAAGTGCTTTTCAATATCCAATGGTTTGAGTTGAGTTTTTGTTTGTTTATTTGTGTTGTACTTGATTTCTAGTTTTATTCCACCATGATCTGACAGGCTACATGGGATTATATCAATTTTCTTTTATCTGTTTAAGCTCATTTTACAGCCTAGAATGTGGTCTATTTTGGAGAATATTCCATGAGCAGCTGAGAAAATTGTGTGTTCTGTTTTTGTTGGATAAAAAATTCTGTATGTCTTTCATATCCCTTTCTTCTAGGACATAGTTCAGATCTGCTATGTGTTTGTTGATTTTATGTCTTGTTGACCTGTCTTCTTGGAATAAAGGAGTATTAAATTCCCCTACTATTGCAGCATTGGAGTTTATATGTCTTTTGATGTACAGTAACTATTGTTTTATGTAGTTGGGTGTACCATTTGGGGGCATAAATGTTTATGATTGTCAGTTCCTCTTGATAGATTTCCCTTGTAAGAATGAAGTGACCTTTTCTTTCTTTTTTGACCAGTTTTGGCTTAAAGTTCATTTTTTCAGCAAAGACATTCACTCCCCCCCCCCACTTTTTTTTGTCCCCAAGTTGAATGGAATATAGAACTCCAGCCTTTAATTTTGAGTCACTGTTTATCTTTATGCTTGAAATGTGTCTCTTGCAAGCAACAAATGGTTGGATTGTATATTTTATTCCAGTCAGCCTGTCTATGCCTTTTGATTGGTGATTTGAGGTCTTTAGCATTTAGGGTTATAATTGATATATGTGTTTTAGGTCCTGCCATTGTAAATACCTGTGAATATTTAGCTCTTTTGTTTATTTTTTTCAGATATTCTCTCTGTTTCCTTATCCATCAGACCCTTGGGAATTCTTTGTAGTGCTGATTTGTTTGTCATAAATTTACTCAAGGTTTCTTTGTTGTGGAAAGTTTTTATTTCATTGTCAATTTTAAATGATATTTTTGCTTGATACAGGAGTTTTGGTCATAGTTACTATCTTTTAAGGCTTTGAAGACTTCACTTCAGGCTCTTCTGGCCCTTAGAATTTGTGTTAAAAAGTCTACTGTTACTCTGATAGATTTGCCTTCATGTGTCACTTGCTTTTTGCCTCTTCTAGCTTTTAGAATTCTCCCATTGCTTGGTATTTCACTGAGTTTTATTATATTATGTCTATCACAGCTTCTGTTTTGGTCACATCTAGTGCGTGTATGGTATGCGTCTATTATTTGTGTGTCTATTTTGTTTTCGATGTATGAGAAATTTTCTCTTATGACATCAGCAATTAGATTTATTAGACCTTTAGTACAGATTTTTTTCTTGTATCCCTGCTATTCTGAAATTAAGTTTCTTTGAATCTTTTATAATCTGTAGCATTCCATTTCTCTGTTGACATTTAATTATTTCATGGTAGTTAGTAGTCTGACTATTCTTCCATTCTTATCCTGTAAATTTGAGATTCTCTCCTCATTTTTGCATCATTCTCTTGCTTATGCTCTCCACAGAGGTTTTCATCTCTTGATTCTCTTCTTTTATCTTTTCATATTTTTGGAATTATTTAGTGAAATTTTCATTCATGTCCTGCATTGACTTCTGTAGTTCTCCTAACTTTGCAGTTGTTTCTTCCTTAAGTTCTAAATCTTTTTTGAATTCTTCAAGTATTTTGTGTAAATTTTTGTCTGAGTCTGTCTTGATTTCCTTCAGTAGGGTAACTATTTTTGTTTTGAAGTTGAGTAATTTTGGATCTTCTGGTTCTATCTGAGTCTCCCTTGGTGGGCTGGGGGATTTCTGCAGCATCTTGCCCCCAGTGTTTTCTCACCTTGCTGTTCAGTGTCGCTTTGGTTTGCTGTGGTTACTCTTTGAGCAATTTCTATTTTTTGATGGTGAAGAGTGTTGGTCTATGGTTGTGTTTTATGCTGTCTGAGACATTGAGGTGGGGTTCCTTGTTGCAAGACAACTTCATTCTTTCCTGCTTGATAGTTGCTACTAGGTGTGTTTTTGAAAGGATTTTCTGTTGTTGAAGCTGTCAGACTTGGCACTCTCTCACTTCCTGGCAGGTCATGAAGCTGGTGAATGCTCTGGGTGCTTCCAGTGATGGGCGGTGATGAGGCCCACACACATGAGCTCTGAGGTTCAAGAAGGGGTCTGAGTGCAGCTACATGGATGTCTCTGGCATGGAGCAGTGATGAGCTCCGAGTGAATCTCATTATGTTGGCTCTGAGGTGTAGGTGTGGGTCTAGACATGGCTGCCTGGGTGTCCCTGTTGTGCAGCTATGATGGGTATAAAATAGGCCTAGTTGCATGGGCTCTGAGGTCTGGGTATGACTTACTGGATGTCTCTGGTGCACAGCAGAAACGAATGGAGGTTAGGCCCAACCATGCAGACTCTGAGGTGCAGGCAGGAGCCTGGTCAAGGTGTCTATATGATTCTTAATTATTGATAGTTAACAGTTCTTCACAGCAAGCAACAGAAGGGAGATCAATATGCTCTGAATTTTAAGAAGTCAACTGAGAGATAAATTTGGCATTATAACATGGAGCTACCTACACCAAGATAAAGAAGAAGTTCATTGGTCCAAATACGTACTGCATCATATTCTGGTAAGATCTTATTTGCTTGAAAGTTACTCATTTTTTCTAAAGTTTTGCTTGTGATTTAGATTTCTTTTGAATTAGAATGACTACTCAAATAAAATTTTTGTTAATCTTTGAAATATTGTAACTAGATTGAGTTTTTTTGAGTAGAGTCTCATGGTATAGACCAGGCTGGTCCTGAATTCATTATGTAGCTTAGTATGGCCTAGAACTCACAGCAATAATCCTGCCTCAGCCTCCCTTGTGCTGGAATTACAGACATGCACCATCACACACAGCTATTATGTGGTGCTGGGGATCAAACCTGGGGCTTCATGCCTTTTAGGCAAGTGCTGTAATTGCTGAGCTGTCCCCTCCACCCCTAGATTACCATTTTAAGAAAATATACTAATATTATATTTCATCTCTCCAGTCTTCAATAGGACACTATCTTCATACTCATATTTCAATCAATTGACATTTACTATGTAGTAAATACACTCACATAAGGATGTGAGGGCTATCTGCTGAATCTAGACTTGTAGTAGCTTCAATATGCTTCAAAAATCTCATTTCAGTTCATAAGAACTTTTGCAAAAGACAAACTTTCTGTTGATTCTGTTATTGAAGATTTTAGTCATAATTTTTAATTTTTATTATTTTCCATCATTTCTGAAATTTAGTAAAATTTCTCTTATCTCTACCAACCTACTTGTCTAGTGAGTTCGCTACATTCAAAAAGACAGTTGGCGGAATTCAATGCAATTCTTCCTGACCTGGCTCCACAGTTCTACATCTGCATCTTGTCCTTTCATTTTTTCGTTTCCTCCCTCCCCCATGGTTTCTGAGCCCAGCTGTCAGTTGCTCTTGTCATTTGGGTCAGACAGATCCCCCCCCCCCCTTTTATTGATATGTATACTTGCAAAATTTAAGGTTTACAATGGAGTTGAGCCTTTTACGCACATAGGTATCTAGTCAAGGTGACAAGGGCGTTCCCACTCTCCTTTTGACCCTCCCCCTCCCCTCCCCTCCCTCCCTCCCTCCTCCCCTACCCGACCTCCCTGTTTCACTTTGTTTCTCCTTTTAAGTTCCCTAGGAGTTGTGCTCTGGGACTCTCATATCAGAGACCATTTGATGTTTCACCTTATGCTTCTGACTCACTTCACTAAGCATGATGGTCTCAAGTTTCCCTTTTCACCCTGACTTTGCTCCTTTCAGTTTCCTTCTTGGGCATCTTTCTTTCTCATCTTATAGTGAGTATTGTTTTACCTTCTCTGGAGTTTTATTTTTCCCCTGTAATTTTAATTATTCACTGGTCACCCACATAACATGCACAGAAAAAGTTAGTGAATATTAATGGAAAGCAAACATTGAAGGGAAAAAGTCGGATTCCCTTAGACTCAAAATGCAGATTCTGCCTGGAATCTTAACAATTTCGTGGGCTCGATTCAATTCAAATAGAGGGTTAATCATTCAGAAGTCACACCATTACAAAATCTAGTGAAACGTAAGTGCAAAAGTCAGCAATTTAGCATCAGTTGTCATCTGGATTCTTCTAATGAGAGAACTGGTGCTTCATCATAGTAGGATGCTTGCTATGACTTGACCATTCTGAAATTTCAAACTTAACTATGTACAAATAAATCATCCGTTATGGTTCTCACAGCTATTTTCTTGTTCTTTCTTCTTTTGTTTCAGCTATTGATATATTGCATTAGACTTTCTCAATATTAAGAGTTGGCACCTGTGAGAGCTTTTGATACCTCATAGTATTAGTCCTCTTTTATTTTAATGATCATTGATATGTTGATAATATCAAATATAAATGTTATTCCTTGCTTTTAATAAGATATATGCTACCATAGCTTTTAAATGCTATAATATGTTGTGATATTTTATCATCAACCATATTTTTTATTCGTGACCTTTAAATTCCCAGTAATGTTCCTTAAGTGCAATTTCAGACATGAATCACAAATGTTTATCCAAGTAACTAGAAAACAGTATGATTAATGCCTAACCTTTACATATTTTAAATATTTAGCAAATTGGTAATAATTATTTTCTACTTTATTTTTGACTAAATATTAAAATTATGTTCCCCTAAAGTTTCTGGTTAAAAGTAAATATAGTGCCTAGGTACAACACCTGAGTTATATTAATAGTGGTGATAATTCTTATTTATTGAGTTTTTATAATGTGACAGTAACCCTACATATGGTTAATTATTTTTCAGACAAGACCGGAAAGCTCATACAAAATAACTGTCACAAATCCAAGAACTATAGATAAAACTTGTAATCCAAATTAGATCATGTGATTCCAAAGCCTTGGTTCTTCTTTGTTATAAGGTGAATTGCTTCTTCAGTGATCTTGTTACCGGATTAATAGCCCAATTTTCTATCTTGTTTTTCCTGTACAGATTATTATATATGGTTGCACTAATAAACTTGGCACAGACTGAGTTCATTTACTTCGGAAGTGACTGCTAGACTCCCGGAACAGCCATTAACACCATGGCCATTAGTTCACACTAAAGACAAGTGACATGATCAAAATGATCAAAACGAATGGAATCATCTCAGAGATGTGGGCACAGATTGCAGTGCTGCCCAGCCTGGCGCAGGGACAAGACTCAGAATGCTAGACAAGGGGCCACATGCTTAACCTGAGATGCTGCTTCACCTATTACGAGGCAAGTGACGTGTTATAACCCCACTTAACATCTCTGCCTCTTCCGTCCCATCTGTTATATAGAAGATCTCTATCTTCTATAGAGTGCTTCCAGGAAGATCAAATGAGTTAATGTTTGTCAAAGGGTACTACGTTCTGAGAAGCTTTCTATAAACTTAAGTTCTGATCCTTATTTCATTAGAAAAAAAACCTTATCAAGAAATTCCTATGATATTTAGACTACTTGGGAAAAAGAGAAAAATATGTTATAATCTACTCTTCTATCATCTAAATCTCTTTGCACTTGGACTCCTACATTACTTGACAGTCTGGATCATACTTAGCTTTCTGTTTGTAACTTTGCATCCTGCAAATGATTTATCCCTTGCTTTGCCATCTGTGTCTTCTGCAAAATCTAGGTTACATTCTAGTATTTTTATGTGTTTTATGTCCTCCTAAGATTTGACTAAATATCTGGTGGTCGGGGAGTTCTAGCGTATGTCTAAGTCTTAATTCCATGACATTCCTTCATATCTTAGTGTGAACGAGGAGTATATGAATTAATCAATAATAATTAATAAGCTTCTGACTGCGACATATGCTGAACACAATCAAGTCCCAGAGGGCAACACATTCAGCACGTTACAAGTCTGTCACAATATGTATGATTTATGTAAGTAAATACTAAATCATAATCAATCTTCATTTTTTAAAATCACATATTTATAAAACAAACTACATCAGCATTTAACACTCCTGTCATCAGCAATGATGTCTGAAACTATTCTATGTCCCTGTGTCATTAGGATTCTGTAGTTTATTATTGCATTATATACGAAGAGAAACACCTCATGTGGGATAAGATGGAAATAAAATAAGGCATTACTTTTTTAAAGTGAGGTACCTTTTCCTTTGTTGAAAGTAAAATATACAAAAAGCGGTAATTAAGAGGGCGATTTGATGGTCCACTGATGGATTTTAGTGGGTCCATTTTCCATCGGAAGTATCCACCTAAAGTTGAAAATCACAGAACGTTCTTGTGTTTTCATTATTGAAATTGCACAGTATTCATTACAATAAATTATTTTAGCTATCATGTTAAAACAAAGATGTTGTGCACAAAGCAAAATTAAACAAAGGTTCGAATGAGATATTATTAAAATGTCAAAGTGAGGAAGCAGCTGGGGTTTGTATGGCTCAGTGGATTAGCCACCAACCCCAGTACCTTGGGGACTCTAGCGAAAGCGAGTCTCAGTAGAGTGATCAGAGAGTGAAATTAGAGGGTATATGTATGAGCAAATAGATAATTTCATTTGTGCTCACATCTAAAACCAAGAGGTTCCTATGTGCTTTTCCCCCCTTCCCTTAATCACAACCCTACCAGAAGACTTCTATACTGCTACATTTGTTTGTATCTGAGATTTTTTTTAAAGGATATGTCCAAGAAAATAAAATAAAATACTGGGAACTATGCAGGTTTGTCATGTCCTTCACGAACCTAAAGGGATGCAGTGTGGAAGCTGGGTCAAATCACACGCCCTCCCATGGAGTCTCAGCCCAGCCCATGAGAGCATGGGCGGCACCACTCAAAAGCAGAGGTTTTATAACAATCTTACAAAAAAAAAAAGAAATTTAGAAAAAAGGATATTCTCTTTCATCCTAATCAGCTCACTAAAACAATAACTAATGCCTCTTTATTTTGCAGAAGTAAATAGAAATGTAGGCACTTAGGTTTCCTCCAGTTTTTGACTAATCACCTTGATTTGTATTGTTATTGTCCAGCTCAGCACACTTCAAAGCTCTCGATCTATATTAACTAGTAAATTAAGATTTAGGGGCTGGGGGGTAAACTCAGCTGCTAACGTGTTTGCCCAGCAAGCACAAGGCCCTGGGTTAGATTCCCCAACACCACATAAACCGAGCAGAGTGGCAAGTGCTTGTAATCCCAACATATAGAAGGCTGAGGCAGGAGAACTGCCTTGAATTCGAGCCCAGTCTGAGCTACATAAAGAGCTCAGGGCCAGCCTAGACTAGAGTGAAGCATTTCAAGAAAAAACAAAAAAGATTTAGGACTCAAATATTTTTCAGAAAAAAATAGAATCCATAGCCTCTTTCTATATAACAAATGAAAGTATTGCTCGAGTATTTCATCTATAAAGGGAAATAATTGTATGGCACACACTACCGTTCAAGAAGTGTGCTTTCTGGCTGATACTTCAGTCAGAGCCCAGGAATATTTGGGTAGAACACAGTGCATAAAGTCAACACTAGTCAAAGGCAAATTTTTCCACGTGAGCAGCATCTGAAACAGCAGCTGCAGTGCTGTCATGAGCCAATCTTTAGGCTGGAGAAAGAAGTCACCAAAACCTAAAACGGTAAAATGACGTGACCCACCCTTCTCGAGGTACTCCAGAGCACATCCTTGTTTTGTTTCTAGCGTTGTTTGGTTTGAGCTTGATTTTAGTCTTTTTTATTTCTTTTTTTGCTTTGTTTTCTGTAATGTACACAAGTCCTGGATTCATTGACATTTGGTCTTATCTGTGAGAATTTATTTGAATCCAGCAGTACTAACCACGTGTATGTAAGTACACCGGCATACTTATAGATAGATGGATCCTCCCAATGCTAAACCTACATGATGGCAACAAATATAATCAAAACATTGTAATAAAGGACTAAATAGTAAGCAGAACAGGATTCCCTGATTGCTACATGGTACCAATTATAGCTCCACATTGTTCCGTTACTGCAAGATTGATAAGAATCTACAAGCGCCCAGAGCCCAAGGGATTGAACATGCCTGGTGAAAATTGGAAATCAATGGGAGTCTATAATCACAAGCAAACAGCATCATTTTCGTCGAGGTAAAAGATGGCAGGCATTGGGGAGTTCGTACAGAAACTGTTGCATATGGGACCAAATGATGCCTTCCTCTCTTGAAATCTCTTGAGTTTTCCAAACTTGGAAACACCTGGTTTATAGATTAAGTTAGCTGCTTGAACTATTAAAAAAGAAAAAAACTGCTCTTGCTTACAGGATAAAAGAAAATGATTCTTTTATTTTAGGCAAAAAAGAAATGACAAAACTTTCACCCCAGTTGTGTTAATAGATAATGAATATTTTCTCTAAACATATTAGGAATGGGAAAGAATTCATTTTCTACCTTAGGCACCTCGACCTGCACTGTTTTTGTGCAAATGAGTGCAAATAGTTCCAGGATTTCTATCAATCCACTACAAAACTTATTTCAAATCTGGCTTGAGGTGAGCTCCCTTTCTGAATCTAAGAGATAATTTTGACTCCACAGTCATTTGATTCTACCTTCCCTTAAATGATGTCTATCTATCGAATCAATGTGAAATTGAGAATTGCTATCTGCTTAGGGCTAAGCTAACCCAAGTTTTGATTTTGCCGCAAAATACATGCCTCTTTTGCCCGAGTTAAAGTCATAAGTCCTTTTCTTTTTCTTGATTTTTCCCCTCTTCATCTGGTGTGTCTAATTCAAAACTGTTCTTGAGCTTTCTAGCTCAGAAAGAAAGACATAATGCGGTGACACTCTTGTGCAGGCATTGTGAAGATGTGAAGTCGTCTCCCTGTAGGAAGGCAGGCAGTGCTCTCAACGCTAGCCTCCCTAAAACCCAAAAAGATGTCGCTCTCCAGACAACAGGGCCATAAAAGACTCCAGGGTGCAAACTAAGGCTGGCTGCAAAATATTCTGGCTTCCTGATCTTTCTTTGAGCAAAGGAGGATGTGCTGAATTTCAGAGATGCCTAGGTTAGGTTTCAAGACAGGACCCAGATAAATACCGTTTCAGACAGTTCTAAAAAAGTATGCTACGATGCTGTCATATTCGTGGAAAATGAATAAAACTTGTAAATATTGCCTGGGTAGCATGGCATGGCTGCCTCTGAGGGCATTTTGGGGGTTGGAATAGTTCACACTGAAGGTTCTATGAATAAGCGCCTGAGAAATCTGTAATTAATGTGCTCAAAGAAGCATAGGTTACTAGCTGTCAATGGCATCAGTCCACAAAGTACAAATTTAGTAGAAAATGGCTCTGCCTATAAGTTTTCTACCCTTTATTTCTTTACTCCAAATAATTTAGCTTGTCATAAAGAAACACTGGTGCAAAATAGAAAAGAAACAAAAAGAGGAACTTGCAAAACGTTTTATAGAGATAACACAAAAACAAATATTCACTTATGAAAAAGTGCACATTCTTTTCCATAGAGTTGAATTTAAGGCATATCTTTTAGCATTATGGACAAACTCACATATTTCTTCCTGTAGAGAAAGTTGTTTTCCTCTACGTGGATTCAAAAGTAGTTTCTCAAATGTGCCACATTCTATAGGCACAAGGCTGGTCCTGAATTTGCACAGGTAAGGTTAAGTAAGCAATGAGTATGTTGGGTTAATGTTTTATAGTTTTTGACATCGTAAAGGTATAGATTTTGTAAGTACAATTGCCAAATGAGGAGTCACTTCAAAGCACATCAAATATAAAATACTTAATTTAATTTTATTTAATGTTTATAACTAATCATGATTTCATAAACTTGTTCACGACAGTGTATAACTTCAAACATAAGCAAGGATTTACTAGAATTAGCATTTAAAATTTCATTAACAGAGGCTTGGGATGTATCTCAATAGTAAATCCCTTGCCTGGGATGCAGGAAGCAATAGATTCAATCCCTAGTAGCATAAAGAAATAAAAATTAAAAATTCCATAACGTGTCGCCATCCATAATTTTCTTGCACACAGTAAGCTGTCTAGCAAGCAGCAAATCAGGAAAGCTGCTCTGACTTTCCATAGAACTGCACAATATTATGCTTTCCGCTAAAATCATTATACTCTCTTGGAAACCTTAAGCAGAAAAATGTTTATATCCATAGCCCAATTCTGAATATGGCTGGCTTGACTGTGAGTATGAAGTATTTGATCAAAATGTCTTGTGAGTTTGAGTTGAATCCTTGACCAAAATCATTAGTGGCCAGTTGCATAAAATACAGTCAAAAAGGTAATATTAAGAAGAAAAATCTGTGATAAATATCTAATGATAGTTATAATTGCATTTTAAGCAAGAAAATAATTAACTTTTAAATGAATATAGTTTAAACAATCTTTCCTGGGAAAGTATGCTAAGTAATTACTTTTGCATTGGAACAATATATAAGAGGTAACAGAAAAAGCAAAATTTTGATCTTTAAGAAAAACTGTATCTCATTTCCTTTTAAGATAATAAAATTGGTTTTCTTAAAGTGAAAGTAGAGCTACATTACCTAGAGTTGTCAACTTCATAAATTTTTGACTAGAAATCTAATGGCTATCTATATCTTATATACAACCCCCCCTCCATATTGGATAAGACACTGCTTCCCACTACACTGATAGTGTTATTTTCATATACATTAGGTAGAAACAAAAATGACTGAATAGTCACTGGTAACTAAGTGTATACTCTGGGGCCATCTGGTGATTTGTGTCTTAAGCGAGGAGGTCTGGGTTACACACAGTTTTCAAATATTTTCTCTTTCATCTTCTTCACCTCTGGTGGATGTACCCCAGGATGTTCACGTCTTCAGCCACTTGTGTCCCATCAAGTTCACCTGCTCTGCAGCAATCAGCCGTTTCTACCTCTGCTTCTCTGCTGCTTAAGGCTTCCCCCCCACCCCCACCCCCCCAGCCCCGGGATCCAGAGCTGTCCCAGCTTCATATCACTGATCTGATTCATTATCTTCAGAGGGTGTATCAAGGGGGGTAAGATCTGCTGTGGATGGGGGGGTGGACACTGAACCAGAGGCTAGGGTGGACCCCCCCCCATGCGGCAGGGACCCACTCCTCAGAGCTGCACACTATCTCCCAGCTCTAAACCTGCCTCCTCCGCACTCTTTGCCAAAGACCACGGCCATCACCTTCTCTGAGCATGCCCGTCTCTGCTCACTTCAGCATGCTGGACAGCCAGCTGAACCCAGGAGGAGCCTGATGGCTCCTGAGAGACAGGGAGCAAGGGGACAGACCTTGGACAACCTAGGTAGCAGACTCCAGACTGCGGCTATTAGCGGAAAACAGGGGACACATTATGTACGTAAATGGCCAGGAAAGAATAAAGAAAAGGCCACACATATATAATCGTGTACTATTCAACCACAAAAAGAATGAGATCCTGTCATTTGTGACAAGGATGGAACTAAAGATCCTTCTGCTAAGTGAAACAAGCCAAGTGCAGGAATAGAAGCCCCACACAATCGCTCTCACCTGAGAAAGCGGACAAGGTGATCTCGTACAGGCTGAAGGTAGAATGGTGGAAAGTGGGGAGAGGTAGGAATGAGGCAAAGTTGATCTATACATACAGTTGTGGTTCGGATCTAGAGTGCCCCCCCAAAACCTCACATATTTAAATGTTAGTATTTCGTGTGCTGTTTGGAGATGGGATCTGGCCAGGAGGGGTGGATTATGGTGTGTGGTGGAGGATAGGAGTGTGCCAGACTAAATGACAGGCATGTGGCCCTGGCCCGAGAAGATGTCTCCTTCAGGAGGCCCCGGATTCTTCCTCTTGCGGTGCTGTGTTCAGCTGCTGTCTGCCAGACCTTCCCGCCGTTGCCAGCTGCACATAAACAGACGGACACCTTCTGAAATGGTGAGCTAGCGTCAGTCTGAGTTGTGGATGTTGTGTATTGTATCTCAGCAGTTGAAAAGTAACTAAAACAGAACTCAGGTTGATAGGTAGCTAGAGATAGGTTCTTCTACTACATACTAATTGACAGGTGACACAACCATATTGTACACATCACAATGCTAGGGGAAAGAATTTTGAATACCATAAAGTAGATAGGTTGACCTCATTTAAACATTACACCACGTATACATATAGTATGATGTCACATGGTACCCCATCAAAATGTATAAATAATGTGTTTTTAATGTGTCACTTAGAAAAATAACAAGGCCAGACCTGTGGCTGGAGCTTTATCCCTGGGCACTAAGTAAGGCTATAGGATACCTATCTCCACCAAGGAACAATGAGGATTCCAAGGATACGTATATATCTTTCTGAGCCTGGGTCTCAGAGGTTTGGGGTGAAATAGTCTCTCTCTGCAGCAGTTACCTCTCCACACTCATCCCCAGAGAGCTCACCCCATTCTACTCTTAGCTCACACTTCTGGGCCCCTTGCCCCAGAGACTCCCAGGCAACTAGAGAAAGGAACCGCAAGCCTCTCCCCTCCCCCCGCGCCTTCCCTCCTCTCTCTTGAGTCCTTTCCTCTCGCCTCACTCTTGCCCTGTTCCTGGCCCATCCGGACTCCATTGTGGGGTAGTCACTCATACACCCACTCCCTGGACCTTGCCCCGCTTCCATCTGTGAGTCCCCCAGGCTTGTGCACCCCTCTGTTTGCAAACTCAGCCTCAGGGGCTCTACTGTAACCTTTAAAACACACCAAGATTGAATTTTCTACCAGCTCAGAAAGGCAAGGGTTCAGTTTGAAAATGAGTGGGTGTTCTAAAGCGTTAATACGTTTCTTCTCCATCTGAACTTAAGAGAGATTCAAGTTCTCTACATACAGGTATCGGGAAGGATTTCTTTCACACTAGAAGGTAAGTTCTAGGAGGAAGGGCCCATGTTGTCTTTTGCATTGTTCCCAAAGGCATAAAGAAGGCAATCAATTATTAGTGGTCAAAATAAATGAGTGACTGGATAAACATAATCACATAAAGGTCACTATTAGGTTCGGTATCACCCACGGGAGATCCGGAGGCAAAATTTCTCAACATCAAAGAGGCAGCAACTAATAACCCACCGGCAGGCAAACACACTCTGCTGCACAGAGCTTTTGGAAGAGAAGGAAGTCGAACATGGGAGACGAGTGTGTGTGTGTGTGTGGGGGGGGTGGCTAAGTGAGAGACTGCTAAAAAACAAATGTGTTCTCTCTCTTATCAAATTGATGGAAGGAAGAGCTGGAAACATATGGCTAAGGAAGGGACCTTTGAATTTTAGCCTCTTAAAATAAATAACTTGGAAAAGTTTTGCAGCTATGCAGACGTCTCTTTCCAGCTGCGAACTTTTCCTCTGTAATCCCATCATTCCTTGTTTTTCCCCTGTTCCTCCTGTCAGCAAGCGTGAGCTCAAAAGCACTGAGTCGCAGCTACTAAAGCCCGGGCGGAACACAGAGAAGGGAGCAGAGAAACGTCTTAGTCTTGCTCCCGTCCACCTGATTCCTGAAACAATCTTTTTGCCAGTACGACCAACGTTCTTCCTCTTGCTTGACGAGCTAAGGGAGTAGGCTTTCCAGGGCCAGCGGTAGAAAGTTACATTCAGACCCAGAAATAATTTGGAAAAGCGTTTACCACTCTATTGATACTCCAGCTTTCCCCAAGTTCAGATCCCCCCACTCCCTTCTCCTTTGCGGGGGAAATTTACCAACGTCTATCTTCTTTTTGGTGAGAGAGCAACAGAAGGATCAAGTACTTCATAAGCAAGCTTCAGTTGGACACAAAGAGCAAGTAAAAGGTGTCGTGTATTTACCAAATGCCTCACCTGGAACCCAGCCTGTGGGACCAGGAAAATTCTTCATTCTGCGAAACAGTCCAGCTGCGTGCTGAGCAAACTGTGGCAGCCTGACAGTGCCTGGCTTAATTACTTCAAACTTAAAATAATAAGTTTTTCATTTTCCGACAAGAAAGCACCCAACGCTGCTCAATAAAATAATTCATACTCTACAAAACTTGTCAAAGCAAGGAGGGTTTTTTAGGGGCTGCGATCCTCCCTGTCCCTGGAACTTGGGGTAATTTACCTGCTGCACATTTGACATGATGAACCTCCCACAGGAGCGTGAGTTCCGTCTGATCGCTGCATTTCTTCTGGCAAACCCAGCACCAGGGTAAGCCTGGCTTCTCCTCCCTACCCTTCCCTAATCCTTCTGACTCACGGGCTTTATGGCAAATGGTCTGAGAAAACTGTCAGCTCAGAATCTGAGTATTTGCTTAAAATAAGTGTAGAGAGAGGGTGTGGGGAGAAAGTTGAGTGGAAAAAAAAGTTTCTGCCGAGGAGAGGAAACCTAAAAAAAAAGAAAACACAGAAATGACATGTCACTGAACTGTGTATGAAATAAGCCCGAGTCTCACCTCCCATTTAGAATCTTCCAGGTGTGCTTGAGGTAATATGGATGCACAAAGCAGCAAATCTAATTTGCAAAATTGTTTAAAAAGAAGATTTTTCATCTGTAAATGAATTTCTTCCAAGGGGAGAGATTTAATTTGAAAATGCATAGCTGAATAAACAGAGGAAGCCATTGTTTCTCAAAGGTCCTATCATTGATATTTACCCTAAAAAGAGCTCATTTAGTCCAAGTAGGTTGTTTTTAATGGAAAACATTTTGCTTTCTTTAAGGCTGTTTTAAAAAGAAGGGGGGGGGCGGGAGGTTGAAAGATAGAAATCAAAAGTTTAAATGTTTGTTCCTGGCAAAAGTCAGATCTTTACCAGGAACACAATGAAAGAATACAGGGTTCCAGTAGTTCAACGTCAGTATATATATATAAGGAAAAAAAAAGGCACCTCAGAACCTGTTAAAGTGCTCAGTGCCAGGTCCCACTCCAAGGACTCTCCCACGATAAACCTATGACAAGACTTGTATTTGGCATCTTTAGTATAGACTCCCATGTCTGATCACAGGGACAGTGGTCCACGCCTGCAATCACTGTTATCAGCAAAGGGAAAGTGTCCCCCAATGGCCTGAGAGCCACTGATGCCACTACCCAGGGGAGGTAAGTGAGATTAATAGTCCACTGTGCAGTGCTCCATGGTCAGGACGCCAAAGCGTTCTGCGTTCCTTTCCAAAAGATACGCTGCATATCCACACAGAAAAGATAAACACTTTGACATTACTTGCTAAAATTTCAAAACCTTGTTTGCTCATTTGAAGGGGGAAAAGCCCACAAATAATTAGGGAAAAGTTCCCCCTTGTACTCTAAGTAATTTTCTTTTCTCCAACACTGAGAATTAAACCCAGGGCCTTTGCACTAAACTATGCTTCTAGCCCTTTTATTTGGTTTTGTTGTTTTGTTTTATTTTTTAGGCAAGTTCTCACTAAGTTGCTACATTACCCAGGCTGGACTCGAACTTGTGATCCTCCTGCCTCAGCTTCCCATTGTGTTGGATGGAATTATTGGTATGCACCATGAGGCTTGACTAAGTAACAATATCTCTGAAACTTATGATTAAATATCAAGGGCCCACAGAATTATCCTGAAGCAAGGGGATTTTACTGCCCCTTGCTTTGATGGTATTGTGCTTTGGCTCTGGAATGTCCCCCCGAAAATCTCATGTATTTTTAATGTTATGGATTGTCTATGGAACCATGTGCTGTTGGTGGATTGGGGTCTAGTCTGGAGGGGTAGATTACCACTGTTAAGTTAGGATTAAAGGCATGTAAATTTGGGTTAAAGGCATGTAAATTGAGATTAAGGGTGTGTAGTGGCCACACCTTCCTTCCACACCTGGATCCAGGAGGCGGTAATCACTGGGTGGAGACCAGAAAGGATAGATATAAGCTGCATCCTGCCTTCCCTGGAGGACTAGGACTAGGACTGGGAATGGGACTTGTCTCAACTTGCCTCTCCGTTTGTGATGTTGTGAGAAGCTGCCTCCACCTCTCTGCCTCTGCCATGTAATTTGATTGCTGCCAGCTGCCCCTGAATGGACTGTGACCTTCTGAAACTGTGAGCTAAAATAAACCTTTCCTTTCCTAAATTTGTGGGTGTCAGGTATTGAATCACAGCAACGAAAAGTAACTAAGACAGATGGAAATACCACCTTCTCGGGAACTTGACTGAGGACACTATGAGAGAGACTGTTTTGTGCTCTTGCCCATCCCAGTGTAAGCCATACCAGCAGTGAATCCATGAAGCTGCTCACCTTGATAAGGAGTCTCATCAGAAGCGAGTACAAAAGCCCTGGGGCCAATGTTGGACTCCCTTGTGGCATTGTTTCAGTACACGAGTAAGGGGGAGTGAAACTCTGACTACTCCCAGGCTCTTGATAAGATTTTCAGAATGAGTAAAACCTTCAAACACTGACTCTTGTCTAAACAGGGGAGAAATCTCAAATTTTTCCGGTTTTATGCATGTTTGCTTCAGATTCTCTTAAGAACCAAAGTTGACTGCTTGGAACAGCTGTAACAATTATCCTGGCATGTCAACTTTAAGAAATGCCCAGCAATGAGTAGGGCACACTCCAGGGTGTTTCTGGCCGACCATGGAGGTGTGGCCTTGGGTACTGCCTGTGGACACTCACCCCGCCTTTCTGGCATTCAAGGTTCCCTTCCATTGTTGCCTTGAACTAAGCCATTTTGCTCAGCTCTGCCCTCTGCCGTGAACTTGTTTGTGTAGAGCTTACTAATCATGGATGGAATCTTCTGAAAAGTCGAGTTAAATTAAGCCGTGAGTATTGGGTACTGTGTCTCAGCAACAGGGACATTGACTAACCCAGTAGCCTAGTGTTTCAGCACCACGGTGTTGGCCACTGACAGCTCAAGATGAAGCCTCTTTCCTGCTCAGTCGGTACGACCTGGGCCATCCCATGTACTTCTCTTAGAGTCAGTTTATCTATAAGACATGATGATAACAAAACTTATCTCACAGTGTTTTTATAAAGAATAAATGAGATAGTTTGGTTGAGAGCAATAGAAAAAGCTGTGGTCTGTTTGTTTTCTTTTGTTTTGTTTTGTTTTTGGCACTGGGTCTCTCTCTGTAGTCCAGACTGCTTTCAAACTCTCATGTAGCTCAGGCTGGCCTCAAACTCACGGCAATGTTCCCGCCTCAGTCTCTCCAGTGCTGGGATTAGAGGCATGGGCCACAACACTCAGCTTAAGTGATTCTGGGGAAGGAAACCCAAGGTCTTGCACTTGCTAAGCAAGCATTATAACCACTGAGGTATACCCCCTACCCAGAGCTGTGATTTCTTAAAGGTCTCATTTTTTTATATCTACTCTAAGGAAAAAAAAGTCATTTTTTCCTGCTGAGTAAATTATTTTTAATAGCAAATTTGTAGGGACATAAATGTGTAAGGCTCTTAAAAAACAGGATACAATAGAGTAAGCAACAAGAAGAAAATGCTTTACCCAGGCGCAGGGTTTAAAGTTTTAAAACATTATTCATCTTTACTCTCCTATGAATCCATCGATAGACTATGCCTCCAGCATCACTACACTCATGAATAAACCCTAGCATGTGCTTACTATTTCCTAAGTACCTTTACAATAAGGGAAAGGAGGAAACAAAAAGAAGGAAGAAAGAAAAGTAGAGAGAAAAAAAGACAGAGCAAACTTTGGAAGCTAAAATAAGTAAACCCAAGGTCAAAAATGAGAAGCATTTAGAAGTCATGTTGGCCTAGGCTCGACTACAATAACAAATAACGTATATGAACTCATGTTTTTTTTTTTCCCCAAAACACCTTTTACAGATTCGAATGA
The DNA here is from genome assembly GCA_004027205.1 of Ctenodactylus gundi. Lineage (NCBI taxonomy): Eukaryota > Metazoa > Chordata > Mammalia > Rodentia > Ctenodactylidae > Ctenodactylus > Ctenodactylus gundi. The sequence goes on from PVKB01000372.1 coordinate 259,104, forward strand.
AGAATCAGGGATTGTTCCAGATTCCATCTGGTGGTATTGGTTAGAACTCGTATCTTGATGTACCCAACTCCAAAGACAGTGGGAGATGGGCTGTGTTCCCAAGGAGGAGAGGAGACCTAAACACAGGTGTGCACTGGTAACACCCACAAGCTTCGCCGCACCAAAGTCCAAGGTAGAACTCTCTCCACCTACACTAACTTAGACCCTGGGAAGAAAAAGAAAAGTATCTGTTGATATATAACATTCATTATGAAGAACCAAGAGATATTAGTAACAGCTGAATACCTCTAACATAACATCCCTGAATAGACCCTTTATTCTCGTTCAATTGAATAAATAATGTATGTTAGCTTTGACCTTGACCCACCAATTAACTTGGGCCATATTGGTACATCTAGGAAAGCGTGGCAGAATTATTTCTTTCGTTGACTTAAGCAGTCGATGGAGTTACCCCCACAGTTACCCCCACAGTTACGTCTCTAAAATGTGTCAGTCTTCACATCTGTCAGAGTTACCCAGCTCATAGTCCATCTCAACGTTGCTGTGTAATTTCAGCTTGCTCTTGGACCAGCCCTACTTCTCCCCCCCCCTCTCTCTCTCTCTCTCTCTCTCTCTCTCTCTCTCTCTCTCTCATCATAGATAGATTCCCGAGTAGCATATAAAAAATGTTAATGCCTCAGGATTAGCATAATGTGGTCTAACACCATACTGAATGTCTTAGCAAGCTTCCTCATGGTGGAAAGTGACTTCTGAAACCCAATAGGCTTAAAATAATAAACACGTAACACATTGGCAGCTGCTGTCAGCTGCTAGGGCTTCGCTCAGCCTTCCCCTTCCAGGACGCAGGACAGAGTTACCGTGGTGTTTCAGACTAGGAGCAGCTCTTTTTTGAGATATGCCGTTCTCACCGCAGAGAGGACGGAATAAGGATACTAACAGAAAACGCGATACTTCTGAAATCTTCCACTCAGATGTGGCATGAATCCTGTCCACTCACCGGCCATTGATTAAAGTCAATCACTTTGTCCCAAATAGAAAAATACATTCTCCCACAGGTTGCACTACAAGGCACATGACCCCTTGGTTGGAAGGTAAACTTTTCTTACAGGAAGGGAAGTGAATATTTAAGAACAAAATGTTCTACCACAGTAAGTAACCAATGCTGAATCTTTCTCATCTTAATATCCCTAGGGCCTAGCACAGGTGTCCAATGAATATTTATTAAATTACATTGAATATTCATTGTATTGAATGAATATAACATTTCAGTGTAAGTCAGTCATCTGAAAGAAAGAGGAGCTTATCATTATCTTTTATCACCTTTACTAGAACCAAATGGCATTTATAATTAGCCATGTATAACTAGTACTTATCTAAGCATTCTTCATATGACAATAGATTGTATTGATTACTTGTAGTGTCTTAACTATCCAAAAGAGAAAAATAGTAACAAACAGGTTTTAAAGACAGTAGTCTACATGCTCATTAGTTGACATATGAACTCACGAATTTCTTTTTGTAAATAATGTTGATAATGCCAATCAAATACAGGAAAAAAGTAGCAGTTGTTTTTCTGAAACCTGACTCTGAGAGTAAAAATTGTATTTCTTTTACTAGACACACTTTGGAGGGAGACAGCAGCAAACACAGATGATATTATGAATGATTCCCTTCCCACAATGACCTCAAAGATTAGAAGATGTCGCACATGTGCTGATTTTAAAGGCCATCAGTGACATAGTCACAAGGTTGACCTATGAAATGAAAACTGCATGTTCAGCCCGGATTAATTTACAGTATTATAAAAGTTTGGGATATGTTTGGACAAGGGTTACTTATTCTGCTTTTGGATAAGAGTTCAGGCAAAATGAAATTCTGAGACTCTTGCCAGCTACCTCTTAGGGACCTGGGGATAGAGGCTATGCTACAGCACCCTTCACTATCACGGAAATCACTCATTTTAATTTGCATCCATTTCAGGAGTTGGTCACGGGCAAATTCACACATCCAGACACTGGCTTTTCCTCAAAGATACCAGCACGCTACACATTACACTACAAGAATCAGGACTAATACCTTTATCCTGTAAAACAATGCAGTCCCCTACTAATTGCAACTGGAAATTGTACCAAAGTTATCATTTGTGCTCAGTGAGTTTGTGAATTAATTCATTATGCCGTTAAAATCCCAGCGTCTCTTATCACCCGCCGCTTTGAAGACTCTGCTTGCATTAACAGCGCTGCCCCCATCAGCTGCCAACTGCATGAGCTGGAGGCAGCTAAGAAGCGAATCCTTGAACTGAGAAATTCCACCTAGGGGAGGAGATGCAGCTTTGACTTGCAAACAGGGCCCAGGAACCCAGCAGAGCTATCTGGAGAACCACCTGAATCATCGATCCATAAACCATCATGAAAGTCAATGTCTCCTCCAGCACAGATCAGAGCCAGGCTTAGATATAATGCTGCCGGTAATGACAGCCCTGTTCTCTGACCGCCGACAAGACTAAGGGATCAGTGGGGCCTTACTTTGAGGAAATCTCTAGCAAACACCGACCCAAAAATAGTAGTCAAGCAAGCCCCTTGTTCTGCAATCCCTTTGCCAAGATGTGCGACTTATACATTGAAAGTTTGATGTTACCTGTAAGGAAATAAACCAATATCACTGATGAAATGAATATTTATTTTCTGCACTACCAGAAGCCTCCTCTATTTGCCCGGCTGCCAAGCTATAATTAATTTGCTAGCGTGCTCTGCCTATCCGAGATTTCCACACAGCTACACTCATCTTTCTCATTAAAATGAATCCTGAAGGCACTTTGTTATTGTTTAGTCTCAGGGAAATATTGACAATCGGTTTTTTTTCCCCTTTGTCCCTTCATCAACATCATTGTTTTGTAAACGCTAAACGTAAAGGAGTTTTTGCACACCTTTGAAGCGCTTCTTATCAATAATTCATTCAGAATCACAAAGGAGCCACCTAGCTGGGTGGTGGAAAGGGCGGAGGAGTTAGGGAAATTACATCTCCTTTGAAATCATCAAATGACTGAGGAAAACCTTCCTGGAAGGAGGAAGCAGCCACAAGTCCGTGCGCTTCCCTTTGTGCTCAGGGTAGGGGCCCTTCTTAACTCAGCTGTGCGAGTTTGTTTCACCCGCTTTTCCCCCAGGACAGCGTCAGGGTACGGGCGCTCGGCCTCCGTTTCTATTTACTAAGATGCCTCTTGAAGAAGCTAAGCACCTGCGTAGTGTTCTAACTTTGCCTCAGGTCATGGATAATTATCTCTTAATATTGAAGTTGGGTTTGCCTTGTTTTCATTCTGTGCCCACCGGGAAAAGGATTACTCCTACTCTGATATTCAATGCATAGTGGAATCTGTTGCTGCTACCAAATAAATGTTAAATTATAAGAATTGTATCATTCCTGGCACCAAGAAGCTGCATTTAAGAAGGAACAAAGTTGAAGTCTATTGCACATTGTCCTCTACAGAACCCAGATATTAAAAAAAAAAAAGTCGTCTTTGCTCTTAAAGTCAGATGAAAAGGCCAGGCTATTCAATGATTCCACCATAGGTTAAAGAAAACAGCCATTAGCTCTTTTGTTAAAACATTCTCCTAATGTCTTCATTGATTTGAGAGTTAATAATGCCAGTGATTTTTCTGTGTTTTGAAATTACTGAATCCTATTCCAAAAGTCTCATTAATGATAAAATGTTAGAGAGCACACATAAGAAATTAAGATTTATTTTCTTGAGGTTATTAGACATTTTAGAGCTAATGCTGTTTTAGAAACTATACAAAGGGAAATAAAATGTTAGTTAAGGGATCTTGCTTATAAATTTAAATATTAAAAGCTACCTTTGGACATACTGAAAAACCCACTGAAACTTCTTCAGGGAATTCTCCACTCAAAAGCAATAAAATCTCATTTAACCTCATAACTCTTTAATCTCACTTTAATTTCTCATCCACAACAAAATGCATGATTGTGAATAATTTCGTTATCGAAAATAAATACCACATGTGTTTATAATTTACTTTCAGGTCTTTAACAAATCTTTCAGGTTATTTCTCTTCACTTATTAGAGCAACTGAAACTTTCTAACTCATTTCATTTAATTTGAATGGGATCAAACTGAAAACTTTGAAAAATGGCAGCTTAGCCCGATCTTGTGATTCAGCCTGTGATCCTAGGCCTCTGTAAGGCTGAGGCAGGAGGATTACGAGTTCAAGCCCTGCAGTAGCAAAGTAGAAACTTAGCTAGACCATGTATTGAAAGAATAAAGGCTGGCCTATAGCTCAGTTTGAAGGCCTTGGGGTCTATCCCCAGTACCATCAAAAACAAACAAGAAAGACCTGAAATTAATGAAATTAAAATTGAAAAGACAATAAAAAAGATTAATGAGAAAAAAAAAAGAAAGACCAAGTTGACTTTACAGGAAAATACTAAATGCAGGTGTGCCAACGTCTCTCCAGATGTTTACTTAGAACTGCTGGGTTGTCAGCAGTGACAGGCAGTTCTTAGGTTGTACCTCATCATAGACGTAAGTAAAGCAGAGTTGCGGTAGGCCTGAACTTGCATTTTTCCTGCCTCAAATTGGGATTGTAGGCATGAGCTACCATCCCTGTCTCAAAATGAGAAATAAAATGACTGGAGATACAGCTTAGAGTGAAGTCTTTAGATTGAATCCCAAATAGCACACAAGAAATAAATAAAGGGAAAAAGGAAAGAAAGAAAAAAAGAGGAAGACAGACAAGAAAGTTTTTGTTCTACTTCATCTGCATAGAGCATAACTCAAAGGTTTACAAAGAAAAATGAATAGATTAAAAGATAAAAATTATAGGGCTACAAGTATAGCACAACAGTTAGAGCATTTGCCTACCAAGTGCAAGGCCCTGGGTTCAATTCCCCAACACCACCTAAGCTGAGCATGCTGGCACATGCCTATAATCCTAGCAGTCAGGAGGCTGAGGCAAGATTGTCTTGAATTTGAGGCCAGCCATGGCTACAGAGTGAGTTCAGGAGGAGCCTGGACAACAGATTGAGACTCTCTCACAAAAGTAAATAAATGAATAAATAAATAAAATTATATTATGAACTCAAGAGTAAGAGACCTAACTGTTGATCAATCGTCTAGAGTCTATATAGTAAAATAACCCAAATATACATCATTATTTTTATAAGGTATTAGGCTGGCATAGAAAGACATATATTAATCAAATTCTCTCATAATACCTCAAAGACAATATCTATCATTCACTGAATTACAATAACAAATAAGGTACTCTTTTAGAGAAGATTACCTATATGCTATCTACGATTTTATAGTTAACACATGTATTCATGTATATACACAGAAAATCTCAATCTTCACAAAGAAATACTTCCAGATTTATACTGTTATCCCCATTTTTCAGTGAAGGAAACCAAGGCTTAAATCTATTTTTTTCCACAGCCAGTCCTGATGGCACATGCTTGTAATCCCAACACTGAGGAGAACTGAGGCAGTAGAATTACAAATTCAAGTTCAGACTAAGCAATCTAGTAGGACTTTGTCACAAAGCAAAACAAAATAGGCTAAGATGTGGCTCAGTGAAAATAAACTGGGTTCAATAAAAAATAAACAAACAAATGCACATTCAAAGTGGCTGGGCCTGGATTTGAACCCATTTCTGTCTCAAAACTTTTGTCTTTGACTGTTACCTTAATAATGATTGAAAACCATATCCAAAGAATATAAGTAGATGTTATTCATGTTCCCAGAGGAACATTTCTTTACAAATTTGGCTTTATTTTGTTTAACTTATTTTTTTAATCATCAACTTTATTAAGAGCTTCTTTTCAAATTTACATATGAGGGAATCTTAGAAGAACAGATAGCTAACATATAGGGATTACTAAGTCAGTTTTGAAGAAACTCAACATACAGGAAGGATGAGCCCAAATTAGACTCAGTTAGTATAGATAAGTGCAAAGAGATGACTGATCTTAATTTTTGCTGTAGTAAAGAAAAAAATCCCATAGGTATTAGCTCATCATAGATAATCGTGATAAAGCTGTCCTCAAATTAATGAACAAATACATTATGTCAATGGAGGAAAAGAACTATATCATTGTACTTTGTAACTGTTAGGTGGAACCTATAATATGAAAGGTCTCTCTGCTTGTAAACATATATTGAGGTGAGGGAGATTCTCCTGTGCCTTTCAACTGGATAGAGAAAATGTCAGGTTCGGTGGGGGAAGCTTCCTGAAATCACACAGTCCCAGGCTCCCAACCTTCTCAGAGCCCCATCCTCCCTCAGAGAGCCCACGCTTATTTGATATGGTAGATCTGCTCAGATGCTTCAGCTGACATATCTTAAAAAATGCTTTCCTAGTGATTCTAGTATATTTTACCTTTTACACTTACCCAACTTTTTCTGATATTCCAAGTGAAAGCCATTTATTTGTATATACTGATGCTATACACCAATACAGGCACCAACTGGTGTATGGTAGGAGAAAGATCTCAAGGCTTATCTTTCGTGTATGGTGGCCGAAATTGAGCAGCATATAATATTAAGTGTCCTGGCACCAAATAAGGAAAGGAATAAAGATTTAAAGTAAATGTTGTAATAAAATAATTAAAAGCTGAGATTTTAGGGCCACCCAGATCTTATTCGAAGGTCTAATTATATTTTTTTAACCTGGCTTTTAGGCAGGCTCACTGACCTTGGGACTTGACCTCTCTAGGCCTCAGATTTCTTGTTCACGAAATGGAACAATAAATAGCTCTCAAGTCAAATCTCAGCTCTGCCATTTCTAGCTGTGTGACCGTGAATAGATGCCCAGCTTCTCTGTGTCTTAATTTCTTCATTAGCAAAATGGCACAGCAACAATACCTACTTCATATGGATATAGAGAATTGAGGAGTTAATACATGCAAAATGTTTAAATATGTGGCTCACTGTTGACTTCAACAGATCTTATGCATCGTTGACCAGGTTTTCACAATGAATATCATATTGATATAAGCTGTCCCACTTATTTCATAGGACTTTCAAGATTCTTATCTGTAATAAATGAGAATCATTCTAACTTAAATTCCAACTATTAGCCAATATTTAATTTTATAAGCCAGGAATCCAAAAATCATTCATGTATTTATGTATTTTTCTTTCTACTTAGAATGTATCAATATTTCTAGGTATTTATAGTTAAATATTTACCAGTCTTAAAATTAGATTTTCAGCTAATCGCAAATTATCTTGCTAGGAATTGTGCATACATACTACATATATGCACACACACACACACACACACATATTCACATTTGCAGAAATATTCAGGAAGAAATGTCTATACCAAAAAATGGTGAATTTCAAAACAATTTTAAATGAACTGTAGTTTCAGTCTCCCAGTGGGGGGAAAAAAACAATTGGCTTTGTTTTTGTATTTGTTTTTCAAGTAGGACCTAGAATTATTTTTAATTGACTTTACTTGTAAACCTTAGAAGAAAACAATGTTTGATTCAGAGACAGTAACAAGCCCAAATGAGATCCCAAACCACCACATTAGAGATTATTCAGTAGCTGCTGTTGGCTGAGTCATATAGTTAAAAATACAGCTTCAAGTTGCACTTTCAAAATTATTCTAGCTGTGTTTTAAGCTTCGAACTTACCCAAGATGAATCACTCTGTACTTACAGTTTAAGAAACAACATTTTCTGTGTGTGTTTGAATTCCCGTTAACATTTCAATAACAAATTGACTACATTAGTTTTTGTTTTGCTTTCTCTCCTTCTGACTCACATACACAGCTTCAAAGCTGAATCTCTGCTAATACAATTGAAATGTATGGAGGATAGTATAACCAACTTATTGTATATGCATAATGGATCTTCTAAATATAAGAAAAGAGAGTCTTATATCTAAAGTATCTAAGAGATTTTTTCTCCATATTTTTATCATAGTATTCAACCAATGAAAAGTCATTCTGCCTTAAAATGTATTGGATTTACTGAACTGTGTCTTCAAAGAAAAGGTTGTTTTACAAAGGAAAAGAACTAGCTTTTCTTTTTTTCTGATCAGGAGATTATCTGGGTTGAAGTGAACTGTTCTCACAAAAATAAATAGGAAGCAGCAGCAGAAGCTAAGTGAAAACCCAGGAGATGTGCTTGCTTTGAATGGGAAGTGGAGGCGGCACTGTACATTGCGTGGCCGTCTGCCAGGACCGTCAGACGAGGGTCCCCGTCAGCGCTGTGAGGCATGGCACACCCGCAGCCTATCAGAGAGGCATCCACGTCGCCAAAAAGGAAGTTTGTTTTCAAATGCCCTGTAGTACTCACGATGTACTTAATATCACAGGGATTAATAAATTAAAAATATAATGCAATAAAAAGTTACATTTTCGCTTTTCAGTTGCCCAAGATCTTCAAAATACATTAAAAAAAATAACCAACTGTTACTTAGTAAGGCAGTAGGTCTATATAGAGACAAATCCTAAAAAAGAACCCCAAAAGGACAACCTAAAGGTAGGAGCAATTAGGAAGCAAAATGATACAAGAATTTTTTTTTTCGCCCACATAAGTTAGGTGTTTGGGATATTTGGTCTAATTTTAAAATAACATTCACATTGTTACTCCAAGATAGTCTATCTGCAAGAAAATGAAAATCGAGACTCTCCTATATTGAAAATAAATTGTGCCATTTATACTTCCCAAATACACCACAAAAATGAATATTATTCTTGAAGAAAAAAAAAAAAAAGCACAGAGCTTCTCCAAATTTGTACATCCCACTTCCTTGTAACAGCCGCTCTGAGAGCCAGCTTTTTACAGGGCTGAGATTAACCCCAGGAGATAGCTCATGTGGCTTCACAACAAAACAAAAAGTCCTTAAAATTGCCTTTTTCTTTTACCAAGGTAAAATGCCTATTGAAAAAAAGAATCATATGACTCCATTCCCCACCCCCACCCAGGAAGAATGGCAGAATCCTGAATGCAGGAAATACTTCGAAACTGAGAAGAGAATGACTTTGAATTTTCTTCAAATGACTTCAGGGAGAAAGAAGGAACGCTGGAACCGTCATATACAAGAGAGTAATCTTTTTGCTCAAGGTAAAAATACTCTGTGATTGGGCCCAATTGAATCTTGGACTTCCCACAACAATTTTGCTCCAGGAAATAATATGTTAAAGAATGGAAAGAAAGCCAATTTCAGACATCAACATTTAATACTCATTACTAAAATCATAATCACAGACGGAAGGGCTTCTAAAATTAGAGCCCAAAATAACTATTGCACTGAACTCATCCTCAAAGGCAGTCTTAAGCATTTAATTAGGCTATTTCTGCAAGGAAAGAACTGGTAAATCAATATAATCTAATAAGCTTTTGGCCAGGGCAAAGGAAGAATGATCACAGTTGCAGGCCATGTGTTTACTCTTCAGGCCTTTTATTGGGCAAGTTCCACTAAACAATACAATCCAAGAGGAAAGAACAGAAAGGATTTTTTAATGGAAGAATTCTGGCTTCAGGATACTAAGTTACATATTGAAGATATATAGACCTTCTTTGGAAATTCTCCCTATTTATTTTGTGCCTCACAAGCTTGATAAATGACTGGTTTTGGTCCAATCTATTAAACAAAAAGGACAGAATGACCTGAACATTCATGGTTTTGAAGTACAGCTGTGAAAGTTAACAGTTTTTCAGAATTGATTCACTACAGCATGAAGTGGCATTGGCTTATTAGGTAACAAGAGAAGAATACTGTTAAATAAGTCACTTTGCTTCCCTGGGTCTCATTTTTTTTGGTTAAAAAAAAAAGGTTAGGTCAAATGTTTCTCTGCTTTCTTTGTTCAGGTACACACACACACAAGCGCGCGTGCACACACACACACACACACACACAGGAATTTGGTGTATTTTAAAGATATAAAAACTATTGACAGTTGTTAAAACAGTAAGGAAGATTATTGAAAGATTTACAATAGGTGTCAAGACTATCACAATAGGAGATCTCTCCCTGTTGGGTCAACTCCACTCAGAGTATAGCAAAGACAACTGAGAATTGTAACCATTGAACAGAATAACAGGTTGGTAAGTGGAAAATTGCTAAGAGGAAACAACAAGTGGGGAAGATTCTTGCTTGATCATCTTAACAGGATTCTTGCTGAGGGCAAATCAGGGTGAAGAACTGGACTAGATACCAAAAGTGAGAAATTCACCCTCAACTGATGTAAGCAGGATTCTTGCTAAGCCTAGATTGTGGAGACCCAGCAAGGACAGAGCCCAAAGTCAAGACCTAGCAGAGAAGAGGTCTTAGGGAAGTCAAACTAATGTTTACTCAGAGAAAGGAACTTTGTAAGTCTGTCTTGTTCAGAGATGTAAGAGATGCTCTTTTTCCTTCTGAATAACATAATTTATTTCTCGTTGCTTTGTTCATTAAGGACCAGCTGAACCATCTGATGAGACTCATAGATAGAGGATATTTGCTAAATAATGCAAACCATTAAGCACTTAATGAGGAAAAATTTTATACAAATAAATGAAAAAACAAAGTTTGGTGGTTGGAACAGATAGCAAACTGAGTTTCTGATTCAAGGCTGCCAGTTGAAGAGATTTGTAGCTGTTGGCTCAAAACATCTTTAAGGAGTGGGCTGTAGACAGCAGTGTTGGTCAGACAGATTTCCTGACAATATGTTTGGTGATGGCATAGAGCAGTGTCACAGTCTTGATCACATCCTGGAACATGAAATGGATGGGGCCAACCTCAGAGCAAGGGCTAGCTTGAGAGTTCTTTAAGGTCCCAGCAGTTAGATCTCAGTCTTGTCACAGGCTTTGCCATACGTATCTAGATGGTCTCTGTTAGTTGAAGGCAGTCTAGCCTATAGCTGATTATGAACACTTTCAGAAGAGTGCCTAAGTGAAATGATAACTATCTATGGTCATACATTACTTAAAATGGCCATGATAAAAATCTAATGAGAATTCATTTGACAAGCACATAGGTTTCTTTCTGTGTCACATAACCTTTAAAATAAGAATTGAAATTACAATAATATAGCAGACATCGATTTCTAAGAACTATGTAGTTTCTAAAATATTTGCATTAATGAGATTTATTCATAAAAATATAACAGGAAAGAGCAAACCTCTCCTCCTTGTTTTCAATGCTTTCTATAAAACTCAACTCCAATATGTGAATTTTTTCACATTTCTTTTTTTTTATAAAGTGAAACAACACATCTTTTGACATTTTCCATGGTCTTTCTGAGAGAAGTCTCAAAATTATTTTGACACAAAAATTCACTTAAAATTAGACCTAAAGGGGGCAATATGGAAAAAAATTGAAAATCTGAATATTTAACTAAATAAAATTTTAGATCACTGTTAAACAATATTTAGCTAACTATTTAATTAAAGTGACAATAAAAGTTTTCAAAGTACCTATAGGGTATAACATAGCAGTAATAAATCATCTTAGCTTTTTTGAAAATGAGACAATTTGGTTCTTTTAAGTAGTTAAAGAATGATGAAAATTAATAAAAACCCAGGAAAATTATTCTAATAAAACACAAAATATTTGCTTCTTCCTTATGTGGATTAATCAAAGAAATAGAAAATATTTCACAATTTCTTATTGAGTATACACAAATAGTCAACCAAACTTTGCCAAAAAAAATCCTTATAATTTGTGCAGTCTTGGTCAGATTTGATCTTTTGATCTCACAGGATTCCTTTTTCTGAATCCTTTCTTCATAAACCTTCAACTTTTCATATTGACTTACTTTTTGTTTCATATTTTTCTCTGTCTTCTGTCATTTTACGTTATTGTAGTTACCTTTATGCTTTCCCTTAACAAATCACGTTTTATATATCTTGTATGCCCTGGATTTTTTTTCTTGTTATTTTTAGCAATTTATCCTACGTGTACTGATTGTAGTTTTTAATAATTAGCAACTTTTTTTTCAACAGAGAAAACTAGGAAATCGACAATTGCAAATTGTCTGTCACAGGCCCAAACTGGGTAGCAGACTAGAAAATTACATGAATAACAATTTCTATGGATACATTTTTCAATGTAGCAAAACGAGCATGTCTATTAACAAATTTTAATACATTTATCCTCTCTGTACAATGTAAAAACAAGATATCAAAGTACATAGACTAAAATTTATGCCTCATAAATGTTTCAGTAGTTTATCTTACTTAGAAATTAATAATAAATAAACATTACTTAATTTAATTTAGCATTGATCAACGGATATAACTTCCTAAGAATACTTTGCAAAGTATTTTTAGACCAATATAATAAAACATTAATTATTGTTGGAAAGCTTTTGTTGTTGTTCTTTTCCTTTTCTTTTGGCACTGAAAATTGAACCCATAGTTTTTTGCACTGAGCTCCATCCTCGCCCTTTTCATTTTTATTTTGGAACAGAGTTGCCCAAGTTGGGATCTACCTTGCAATCCTCCTGCCTCAGTTTTGCAAAGTGTAGGATTACAGCTTTGTGTTGCCACACCTGGTAGAAATGTCTTACACAAAACTCTATCTCACTTGCATCAACTTAATACTGTAGGCATGTTCTCTACAGTTATGTTTGAATTGTTCGTATTTTATCAGATACCAAACAGTATTAACCATCATTTAAAATTACTCTTTTGTAGTGATTTTTACAACACATGCATGATATGCATGACTTCAGAAAAAGATCACAAAAGAAATCAAGCTAGGAAAGTGAGATCCACATGCTTGGCCTCTACCGTCCCTGCACTTGCCGTAAGCCTTTACCCATCTCCATTTTTTCCACAGCATTTTTACCTTACATTGATTCTTTGGGGAATCTTAGACATCTAGTAAGTGCAATGTCACTTTGTTTGACTAGTACAGCCAAGCACAAAAACAATTTCTGCTCAAATTAAACTTAATGCTGTTAAGTCATATTTGTTGTTATTAAGTCAACAATACCAAACTAGTCTTATTCTAATCCCATGAAGTTGAAAACATTTAAGTAAGAATGAAAACTATTAATGTTAAAAACTAATATTTGGGTTATTTACTATACTTTGAAGTTATAGAAATACTTATTCCATATATATATATATATATATATATATATATATATATATACTTAATTTAGTACCAATCTAATTTTAATAAGGTTTTAAAAAGAGATTTTGCAAATTAATTTGGTATTAGCATCAGGAGGTTAAAAATAAAATGCAAATACACAGACAGGTGTGAAGAAAAACCTTCGAGCTTCTGTTCTAAAACTTTAGCCATGACTCAGATAAACACAGAAGTCCTTAGTTCATATGTAATAAAACTGGTTCCCATTTTTTTCCACTTTATAGTTTTTTTCTGAGTACTTCTTGGGAGAATAAATTAAAATTACATGACCAGGATGACAGCTTATACTTTTTGACCTCTCCTGAAGGAGGATACTTTTTGAATTTTTCATTTTCTTTGTGGAGGCTTTGAACTAAATGTTGGAGAAAAGGTCTTTGGGTAATAGGAAATAGTTGGCTGACTGCTTCTCAAGATCATCTGAGCAGAGAACAAATCCAGGCTGCTTCAAATCAGCTTCTTCACCTGCCTTTGCTTCAGCTCCCATTGGTTGCTTTTGCGGCTCCTTGGTCCCTGTGGTCATTTTCAGTGGATCTAAAGTTCAAGTGACTACAGGAGGTTGAGGGGTTGATATAGGAAAAAAAAAGAAAGAAAAAACATTGGCAGGGATGCACAGAGGGATAGAGGACGTGAGGGTGTTGAACAGATCATATCAATGAATATAAGACAGATGAATGGAAGGAAGAAGAGAGAAGAAAAGAGGAGTTACAGGCCAGTGTAACTAGACCATAAGTATCCTAAGGAAGTGAATGAATTTCTAAATCATCCTTAGCAAAATCATGCCAATAAGAAGGAAACCAGACAGCGTTAGGGGAACATATAGTCAGCAAGTATTGAAAAGGTGGGAGAATTTTAGTAGAATGAAAAGTTCCCACCAAAAGGGAACTCAGAAGCCTCACAGAGTCTGAAAAAATTTCTAGTCGACACAAGGAATGAAAGCCACTTAAAAGAAGCAACTAAAAAGTTCAGCCCAGAGATTCCTTTCAAATAAAGACACTTCTGAGAGCATACTCCAATATTTAGAATCAAAATTGTCCTCACTGCACATTGACCAACTGTCATCAAGATTACTGGCTGGAGGAGATTCAATAAAGACCCCCTGATCAGTCAGTCTGAAGTGCAGCAAAGACATCAAGTTACCCATTTGGGGTCCTGGAAGAGAGATCTGGAAACCTAATGATGACTTTGATCCTATTCAAGCTTTGTCACTGCACTGTTTCTGTTAAAAAGAACCAGAGTCAGACAACAGTTAAAGAAGTAGACACAGATTTTACTCAGAAAATCTTTTAATAGAAGAAGGCAGACCTCCACTTAAAACTAGACTCATTTCAGAAGATAACAAAGAGCACGTGGAGATTTATACCCAATGAGCAGCGTATGGAGTTGAATGATGGATGATTGCAAAGAGGGAACATTAAGTATAGGATTCCTGCTAGCCCAATGCAATGGTATTCTTGCTGGAAGTAAGCCAGAGGATTACGGTGCGGTCTTGTGGCATTTGATCAGATTTCGAGGGTGGGAAATTGAAATTCTTCCTCAACTGACTGAACAGGATTCTTGCTACAACTAGGTTATGCACGCCAAGGTCAAGGTCTAGTAAAGACAGCTCAGAGGAGCCTGACTAATGTTTGGTCAGAGAGGGAGTCCTTGTCAATATGTCCAACTTGAAGAACTAAGCAGACAGGTCAGCTTTCTCTGACCTAATAGCTGCAGTTCAATGCTGGAAACCCATCGGGATAGCCCAAATGAGAGATTGCAGATAAAGGGAACATCTTCCAGGCACCTGGAGTGTGGACACATATTTGGTTCATTCAAAAGTCAAACCAAAAGATGCAAAAATGAATCCATTGATATCTGAGTTTGCAATTCAAATAACCAACAGCACAGTCAAGGAATAGAAAAAGTATTCCTGGTTCTGATGGTTTATGGATTCAAGAGCAGGCATAAAAGATGTCAAATGATAAACTTTGCTACATTAAACTTGTAAAGTGTAAGTAAACAGGAATTCATCAATAAGGCAACACTAAGTCCAAACTGGTCCAAGGGTTCAGCTAAAGTGTATAAATGAAGGCTTTCATAGGATAATTGCAGATGTATGAGAGAAAGTTTGTGATTGGCTAACATGGAACAGGTGCCTTATTTGAATCATTCCAGTGGAAAGTCCCTCATTAGCGGCTACTTGATTTGATTGGTTAAGCCTACATTTTGCTTTCTGAGAATCTGATATTTATACTGGGTTGGATTTCCATTTGCTTACATAGGAACCCAGGCATCAGAACCATCTCTCACTGTAATGCATTTCCAACTATTATAATAGTGGACTGAACAAAACTTCTGTTGTTTCTTTTGTGTTCGGTAAAAACAAAAGACTCTGGGTAGAACTCCACATAGAGAAAAGGCTAGACAGCCTCTACTCTGGCCTCTGCATTTTACATTTTCACAACAGGATTTTCCCACTTCTTAGGTCCTGCACCCTATCATGTTTGTGTCCAGGGGCCACAAAGAAATGGAGAGAGCCTTCTTCCTACTCCATTGAGGTTACTGCCACTTGATAACCAAGAGAAAACAAAGTCCCACTGAATGGTCAATGCTGCATCTGGACCAGACTCACCTTAAATTAATCACCGATTTCCTCTCACACTTGATTTGAAATACAAATCGTAGCTTGAGCTTCCTGAAGTTGCACTTGCCACAGACCTTCAGGAACTATCTCATTCAGAGATTCTTGAAACTCTATTGAGTACAGTCAGTACTGGGATGCTTCACAAAGTACAAATTCATAGGCCTTACTCCCAGAAATTTTCATTAGGTCACTCTTGGGTGAAGTTCAGAAATATACATTTGTAATACAGCTTTCAGGAATATACTTCTCCAAGGAGTTTTCTGAGAGATTTGGTCTTGTTCTTGGAGGAACCCTAACTAGTCAAAAATCACAAGTGCCAAAAATTCCTTTGAATTGTAATTTTCTAGGTCGAATTACAAGTATTAAATCTACTGTAAGGCAGCACGAAACTGAGTAGTGCATAATGTCAGGAGAATAAATCACAGTCAAATATTTTTTTAAACCATGAGAATGTAGGAACACAATTTACTTCTAAATCTCTTAAGTTTTGAGAGTTTTCCTGTAACTAGAACTTGTCATTGGAGAGAAAAAAAATGGAAGAAATGCTACTGTAAAATCGAACCCGGAGATCGCTACCGTGAACCACTATAGAAGGCCTCTGATGCACCTCGGCCAAGTGTATTTTCCAACTCCCCCAAATTAAGATAATCTATAAAGAAATGTTCATTTATTAGCAACTTGTGTTTGACAGTTTATTTCATGTCAGCCTCCAGCTTTCCTTTGCCGGCTGATTTGCATAATGTGTTATTATGTCTAAATGGAAAACTAAATGCCTCCATGTGGTCTTTAAATGACAAGTGCTTGTCAGCTTCATGCAATATTCAGAAGTAATAGATCCAAATCACAACAGCACTCACTGAGATGTTAAAAAAAAATCTTGTTGTGTATCCTTCCTTGACAAATTTACACTTTGGTACAGAATTGTCAATTAGACATTCCATGTGTTAAACAGTTTAGTTCAACTGTGAAGGAATTGACTGTAGCTTTATTCTACTGTGCTCTAAGTAATTATAATCCCCATTACAGAGGGGTTTTTTGTTATTATTATTTCAAAGCAGCTTAGGGAATAGTCTCCAGTTGGCCTTGGCAAGAGAGCTCTAGCAACTTCAGTTTAATTGTTTCAGAATACATGAAGGTTTATGATCACGTTTCTAAGAATTCTGAAAAACCTATTGTGGAAATCTAAAATTATCTTGGTCTTACATCTGATGTTTTAGAATCGGCAAAACAGTGATAATTTTGGGTATTTAACAAGAAACATGCAATTTTAAAGGCGTTTTTACTGCAGCGTGTTTCTTTCCCTCTGCATATATTTAAAATTGTTCTCATTTTAGCTTGCTGATTCAGTATTGACGTTTATCATTAGAACGAACAATTGAATTCATGAAACTTTCTCTGTACAATCCCCTAAAAAGAAGTCATTTTGTCTCTAGGACCTTTCCCATGGAAAGACAGAAAAAGAAGATATAGCTGCAAAATAGACATTCATGCCGTTTCCCAGCTCCATGGTGCCTTCTTTCTCTCCCAGCCATTTGCTGCCACAAAGAAAGCTTAATCCTGACGCTTGTGACAGTTGGCCCTCAGTAGATGGGTGCTGGAAGACTTTCATAAAGTATTCAGAATATGGGAAATTATGGAGAACTGATAGGGCTGGCTAGGAATTTGGGGGAGAGTCTTCTACCAACAAAAGCAGAGCTGAAGCTCCTGTGGGTAGGTAAGATGGACCCGGCACGTAGGAAAGAGGAGTAGAAGGCCTGGCTTGATCTGTGTGTACCTTTCAGACCCTCCTCCACAAAACGAACGGCCAAAAATGGGATGAGAGAACTGACAATGTGACTGATTTCCCTGGTGGATCCCTTAGGACCTAGTTCATTTGGGACTTTGAGTGATGAGAGTCTGCGCACCAAGCACCAAGCTCTAGTCAGTGGAAAATATGCTTTTAGGGATGTTTAACCTCGAACCTGACCCTAAAAAGTGATGATGCGTTCAGTAGGTTTTGTTTAGAAGAACTGGAGACTGGTGATGGATGGCAAATGAGTGGGCAGAAGCTGACCTCAGAGTAACAACAAGGACCCAGTGAACCCAGATAATAGCCTATTGAAGTGAGTTCCTAAGAGACCTCAAAATGCAGTCACAGAGAAAGAATTCACAACAGCGCATTGAAAACCAAGCAGTTGGGGAGAATAAATTATAAAGGAGTAAAATAATTGATCCAGAACTGTGGGAATCAGGGAACATTGACCATAAAAAGTACTTCAAAGATACGCTAGCCCAGTCTCCTTTTACACATCACAAAAGAGCAGCCCAGAAAAGTGAGTTCCAAAATGGTTTACCCAAACGCTTTTGTGCAGAATTGGGCCTGGACTGGGATCAGGTAGCTTTTAATCATGGGTGCTTTTATTCTGCCTTGTTGGGAAAATACCAGTTTACTCAGATCCTGTCCAATGCTTAGTTACCAATTAAAATAAAGCTGGCAAACAAATGACAAATCTCATCCTTTTTCACATACTGTCCAACATATTCTTTGTAGCTGGCACCCTCTTGCTACTTTTACTAATATTAATATTATTATCCCTTATAATAATATTAACAATAAAAATTACAAAATAAATGGTAGGAAAATTGCCCTTTATGGAACGGTGTTAAGCCTTCCTGTTTATAGCACAAACCTGCTTCATTCTTCCTTCAGTAAAATAAGAACAAATTGTTTTGTATTTAAAATTCACCTGGTAAATAAATATTTATCACCAGGAACCTATTTAATTCATTTATTTATCAAAAATATTTTTGCCAGCTATAAGATAACATTGTTTGTTCTAGGAAGGGAAGGAATCACAGTGAACAAAACGCAAGACACCACTATGTCCACAGTGCTGAGAATCTTGAGGAAGAGACAGCAATTATACAAAGCAATTAACAGTACAATCTGGTAAATACAGTGTACAAAAATGAAACCAACCAAGTGTATGGGAGTGCTAAGCTAATCACTACCAAGTTAACAATTTGGCCAAGTGGCAGGCTACCTCACTGAAGAACAGAACAAGACGAGAAGTGCATGTCCCATGATGTGACTTGTAGCCTAGTTCTGCCTGCAAATAACAGGTGCTTTGTGAAGGAAAAAAGAAAACCCTATGGTTAAATAATTTTAATAAATCTGAGCTTAAGTACAACAAGACAAATGTATTTCTATGTAGTTATTCACAGAATATGAAGTATTAGTTAGAATAGAGCTCTACCAAACAAGAATATTGCAATTTCCAAAGCTCATTTTCTTATCATGACTATAGGAGAACACTGGACAAACCGTGGAAAGCGTTCAAAGGGAAAATATCCACAATGTTGTAGATTTTGATAAATAGAGGTTGGAACCGCTTCTGTGCAAGTACTTTTGCTAAGTGGATTCATCCTTAGGGCCTAAAATATCTCTTGTGTTTATAACATAGTAGATTTAATCCTGCTGTTTAAGAAGTCATCACTGCACTCAGCTTCGAGTATTGAGATCTCAGGAACCACTTTTCATACATCTCCACTAGGGTGAAAAGAACCTCGGGTCATAAAACATAGAGCAAACCACAAACGCATGACAGGTATGGTGAGAAGGAAAGGAGTAACTTCTGTGTTTCATGTAAAATGCTTCTATTTGTCTATGTACCACCTTAGACAGTATATTCAAAAATAAAGCCGAGTGAGTCGTCTTTGTGACTTCAGTGCAGTGCTTGGCAAATGGCACACAGATGACCAGTTATGTGGAAAATTAGAATGCATCAGTAAGTGAGCAAGGGGATGACACAACATTCCATAATACAACATTTACCTTATTCTACAATTGGCGTGTTACACTGTCCTCTTTATTTTTTGATTGTCTACTTACTAATTTCTTTTTCTTGTTCGTTGTCCTGGAATTGAACACAGGGCCTTCCCATTGAGCTACTTCTTCAGCCTGGTCTTTGGTTTGTATTTGAAGACAGAATCGCATCAAGTTGCCGGAACTTCAGATCCTCCTGCCTTCTCCCAGAGTGTCGGGATTGTACTACCAGGACTGACTTATTCTCTTTTCATTTACAGAAGGCAAATTCCCAAAATATAAAATGTACCACGTGAAAGTGAACAATTCAGTGACACTTAGTACATTCCTAACGTTGTACAACAGTCCCCTCTGTCTGTTGATGGTTCCAAAATATTTTCATTACTCCAAAAAAGGAAAGCTGTACCCTTTAAGCAATCACTCTTTATAATGGTTTGAATCTTAAGTGTCTCCCAAAGACAGTAAAGACTTGGCTCCCAGCCTATGGTGTTATTAGGTGGTGGTGGAACCTTCCAGGAGGCAGGGTCTCATGAGAGGCAATTAGGTGATGACGAGGACTGTGCCCTTTAAGAGGATTCGGAGGCCTGGTCATTTCCTCTCTTTTTTGTGTCCCAGACACAATGAGGAGACACCTTTCCTCTGCCACACAATGCCATAGTGTTCTGCCTTCACCACCGCCCAAGAGCAACAAAGCCAGACAACCGAAGATGGAAACCTCTGAAGACGTGGGTGGAAATCCTTTTCTCTTTATAGTTCATGCATCACAGGTATTTTGCCATAGAAACAGAAAGCTGACGAACACAGTCCCCACTAGTCCATCCCCTGAGCTCCTCAGACTCTAACATGTTTTCTATCTCTGTGTTTTTGTGTATTCTGGAGAGCACATAAATAAAAATACTTAAGATCTTTGTGTCTGATTTCTTATACTTGCCATGTTTTCATGTATGTCCTTCATCCTTTTTTATAGTTAAATAATATTCATGTAGGTGTATACATAAGTATGTTTTCAATCATGCACTGTCTATATAACACATGTATACAATGTATAGTAGAGCAGATTCTTCCTATTGGCTGCTGTGAATAAACCTGCTATGATCATGAATGTGGAATTCAAGTATTTGAGAGCCTGTTTTCATTTACTTTAGAAATAGACCTAGAAAGAAATTTCTGGGTCATATGTACTTTTATCATCAACTTTTTAAGCAGTCACTTGTATCATTCTTTTTTGTTGTTATTTTGCATTTAAAATATTTTAATTAATATTTTAATCACAGAATTCAAATTTCACTTTGTAACACGTTTTTCATACTGAAATTTTATTTGATTCCCCCCATTATGTGTGTGTGTGTGTGTGTGTATACATAATATGCAATGTTTACATTGAACTTGAGTGTTTTGTGCATATATATATATATATATATATATATATATATATATATCATCAAAATTGCTATCCTCTCCCACCCTCTTTTTGACCCTCCCACTATTTCCCCCATTGTCTTTCCCCACAATCATCCCCATTTCTTTCAACTTTACATTTCATTTCTCTTTCTCCTTCCCACCCTACCCTTTCCCTTTTTCTCTCTACAAAGTCCATCTTCTTACTTTTTTCCATGTCTTTTACATTTTTTATGGTTTTTTTCCTCATATTAAAGAAACCACATAATATTCAACTTTCTCTGTGTGATTCATTTCACTGAGCACAACTGTCTCAAGATGCATCATTTCCCTAGAAAAGACACAAATATGTCATTATTAATGGTAGGGTAATACTCTATTGTGTATATGCACCACGCTATATCTATTGTTTTATGTGTGATATACTTTTGCGAAGTAGATTTAAGTTCATTTAATGTAGTGATTTGCTTATTCCGCCTTTGATACAATCTTAGCCTAAGAAATCTGGTTGATATAATGATAATCTGAGTGTCTTTTGTATAACAGCACAATTGATAATAACTAAATCTTGGAAGAAGCCAATATGCCTAAGTCAAGAAGACTGGATGAAGATGTGGAACATGTACAAAATGGAGTAATATTCTTTAAAATAGGAAAAGAAATAAAAAGATTAGGTAAAATTCTGCTGTTGTCCAATTATAAAGAAAAACAAAAGTCTGAGGCAAAATTTTTAAGTAGATTATTTGACGTTGAATTTATCTTCTCACAGGTATATGTGATATATTCATAATTCATTTATTTCAGTTCAGTAGTCCTATATTTTCTCCCTACCCCAGCTCCAGCAAATATTTTCATTTATGCCCCTTTATCAATTTAAGTGACTTTATTACTTATTTGCATTGTTTTTACTTTTACTAACAAATGAAGCCTCTGACATCAGGGGCTTTTCCTGCTTTTTATTATTTTCCAAGGACCACAGACAATTACTAGTGTGAACATGTGCTCGACAATGACTTATGGCCTGCTTTCTGCTATCTTGGGACACAAAGAGCTTGTGCTTATTGAAAGAACTTTAGGCATCGACAACAGTTGTATGTATGCAAATGGCACATAGTTATTTATCAGAGAAGGAAATGTGACATTGCTGTCCAGGGAGCCGTGCTCTCTGACTATGTACAACCAGTCCAGCCAGGTAGGCCCCACTATCCCCCAAGGCAGCACAGCTGTCCAGTTTACTCCAAAACCACCTGCAGCCATAGGTTGAAAAGTTTGAAATCTTCCAGGTTTGTTTTTGAAAAGAAAATGATGGAAACTGCTATTCTCCAAAGTGACAGTGATTTATATGTGTAGCTCCCCAGGTATCAAAGAGAAAATGAACCCAGGATGTGTGAAGCTAACAGAAATAAAAAGCCCTCTAATGCAACTGTACATAAGCTACCGACCAAATTTAATTACCTGGAGAGATAGCAATCAGCCTGTTTCTCGAGGTAAGAGAAAAGTGAAAGGTAATAGACAATTGTATAAATACTGCTATTCATTTTTTTAATCTACTGTAAAACTGGGAGAGAACAAATAGAATCCTTCACCCTTCTTAGGCACCCTTATTTGGGGATAATTATGCCTGCAGGGATTGGTTCCAACCTTCAAGGCAACGGTGGTAGATCTCAGTGGCTGATAAGGTCCAGTGGCAATAAAACGAAGGAGGACCCTCAAGACAACTTGGTGGGGGGCAATTATGACCCATTACTGTGTGAATCACACACTGTGATTAAACTCGCAGGAGGCACTCAGCATCCGCACTTGTTGTGAAAAGGGTCCTGATTAGCATTTGTACTATGCATTTTGGTAATCAGAAGTCATTACACAGAACGCAACATTAAATGGAGGAATATAGCAATCTCCCATGCATTAAATAGGCTAATTTTTAAAAAGAAATGACTATATCTAAAGCAAAAACACCATTTCTTTTCCCACAAAGCATTAACACTCGGTCAGATGCTCTGTACTATAGTTCTATAAGTATTGCCACGACGAACATTTGATTAGCAAACACTCCACTCTGTGTGATATAGAGGCTGTTTCACTTAAATGTTGACATGTAAGCACTATTTTTCCTATGTATCTTTAGGCTTGCACAGAAATAAATGATGAATTAGACTAGCCAGAGACAGAAACAGCAAGTTTTAAATTCTTAAATCATCTCAACAAATTAGGTCAAGATTCAAGAAGCCTTCTGACAGAGGCATCAGAAATATTTTTCGTTCTGTGAAGTATTAACAGGGATGAAAGCTGCTGATAAAATATTTTTGGCATGTTTTGACAGTATGTATTGTTACCAAAGAGATTTGGATCTACCTTTTATATTAAAGTTTTAAACAATTGTATCAAACCATTTTGTGCATGAATTTTAAAAGATTTTCCACATTTTATAAGTAAATATAATCTAAGAAGTCCTTCTGATGTCAAATCTCCACCCACAAGGACTCAATTCGATTTACTTTAATTATATAAATTCCTTTGTGAAATATTCAGAAAGAGGCACTCGCAAAAGTTGAACAGGATCGTCAAACTCCATATTTCTTCAAAACAAATTTTAAATACTTCATTGTTAGCAGGCAAAATTTGAACTAATAATTAAAAGACCATTTACTCATTATTTGATGTCATATGATTAAAAGAACTTTTAACTTTGACTTCAATGTTTCTAGATTAATTTACTTAAATCTTCATTACTGCATTTTTAATACCCGTTCCCTAGAAATCATTTAGATTGATTAACCAAAGAGCTAATGTTGGACAGGAAGAAAGTAATTAGTACTTATTTAAAGTGCATCAGACACGGGCTGGAGGAATGTCACAGCAGTTAAAGAGTTTGCCTATCCAGTGCCAAGTCCTGGATTTGATAAAGTTGGGCATGCTGGTACACGCCAGTAATCCCAGCACAAGGAAGGTTGTGGCAGGATCGCCAAGTCCAAGGCTAGCTTGGGCTAGTGAGTTCAGGACCAGTCTGCGCTACAAAGTGAGATTCTGTCTCAAAAAAGGTGCAATAGACAATGGCTAAATAGAGAACTTATTAATATTTATTATATTAAGATCAAAGTATGATGCTTATTCACATTTTTTCTTTGCTTTAACTGATGTTATCCTAATATTTTTTTCTACAGTGTTCATGAAAATGAGTTTGGTGTCATTTGCCCCAAATTGTAATACTTATGCTTTCTTATAGATATATTTGTGCTGATCAATGAGCCTAGCATTAACCCAGTGTGTCTTCATACATGTCTATTCATGTCCTACGTGTCTGCCCCACTTTATGGCTGGAAGTAGCCATTTATAACAGTGCCTAGTGTGAGGACTGTGGTTATTTAATGTAAAATAAAACTCTGGTGGCATGGTGCTATATTGAGGTGCCCTAATTTCAAGAAAGAATGGAAGGAAAGGAAAAAAGAACAAATATTGATTATCCATTGCCTTTATTTTATTTTATTTTATTTTATCTTATTTTATTTGGAGTGAGAGACAGACTCTCACTCTGTAGTCCAGGTTGGTTCTAAAGTCACTATGTAGCGCAGGGCCAATCTCAAACTTGTGGCAATCCTCCTGCCTCAGCCTCCCTAGAGCTGGGATTATAGGCATGCACCACCACGCCCAGACTTATCTATACATTCTTACATATTCTGCAACCATAGTTACATTTTTAATGCTAAAGGTCATACCATACAAGAGTACAATATGGAACATACATGTGCAATCAAGTCACAAGTAAATTGCAAATCACCTCTCTCCCCGGCCAATTTCAAGTTTGGCTCATTGAGAAAATCTACTCATCTCCCTGTCAATATACATGCAGTAACACATTGTTTGGGATCACAGAATGACAATGCTGAGTTGCAAAGTG
Source organism: Ctenodactylus gundi (assembly GCA_004027205.1). Taxonomy (NCBI): domain Eukaryota; kingdom Metazoa; phylum Chordata; class Mammalia; order Rodentia; family Ctenodactylidae; genus Ctenodactylus; species Ctenodactylus gundi. The sequence continues at coordinate 283,936 of PVKB01000372.1, forward strand.
CATTGTGAGCCAAAAGTGCTCTGTGTTTCACTCAGCAGAAAAAAAAAAAAAAAAAACGTGATTTTTTTTTTACTTGAAAAGGTCTTGACCTGGCATTATTATATAATAGAGGTTTCACTGATGATGGATCTGTAGGTTAAAATGCTTTGCTGAGGTTAGTAGGAGAAATATACAAGAATATGGAACTGTCTATTTGTGTAAAGAAGGACCTGATTGGGTTACCTTGTGTTTTCAAGGTCAGAATGAGCTGGAAAATCAGAAGACGAGCTCCAGCAAAGCCACCAAGGGTAAGTTAAACTAGGGGAAGTGATCTTCCAGTGTCTTTAGGTTTGTGATTATCTGAGATGCTCTTAGAACTATACAATGGTGACCTATCAGCCTCCTGAAACAAAAGATAGAAGTTAACATGCATAGCTGAGTCTGGTGGTACTGTCCTGTAAACCCAGCCTTCTGAGAGGCTGAAGAATGAGCATTGCGAGCCCGAGCTCAGCCTGGGCAAATCAGAAGTGACTTAGAGAGAACCTGCCTCAAAATCAAATATAAAAAGAAAGTGGGCAGGAGTTGTGGCTTAACACAAAGACCCTGGACCCGGGCTTCAATACCATACACACAAAATGACTTTAATAAGGTGCAGTCCTTACAAAAATCCGTAAAGTCCTAATAAGCACTCAATATGACAGCTGTGGGTATTACCATTTTACATATGGTAACTTCTCTATAAAATTATGAAATTTTATTATAATCTACAGTTAATGTGTAACAAAGACAGCATATACATCACTGACCATAAGTGATTGAACATGTAATAAATTAGTATTTAGATTCAAGGATATCTAACTTCAAAACATTTACTTTCCACTTTGTCTTGATTTGGGTGCATGGTGACAGGTATGTGTCTAAATCCCTTCTTCTGCATGTGGATGACTAACTCTGCCAGCACCATTTGTTGAAGAGGCTGTACTTTTTCCAGTGCATGCTTTTGACTCCTTTATCAAAGATCAGGTAGCTGAGGTTACTTGAGTTTGTCTCTGTATCCTCAGTTCTGTTCCATTAGTCAACTTGTCTGTTTTGGGGCCAATATCATATAATTTTTATAATTGTTGCTTTGTGATCTAACTTGACGCCTGGAATTTTAATGCCACCTGCCTTTGTCTTAGTACTCAGGATTGCTTTGGTTATTCTAGATCTTCTTTGAATGTAAGGATTGTTTTTTCAAATTCTGTGAAAAAAGTAATTGGTATTTTGATAGGAATTATATTAAATCTGTATATTAGTTTTGGCAACATAGTCACTTTGGCTATATTAATTTGGCTTATACAAGAACAGAGTATGTCTTTCCATTTTCTAATGTCTTCTTCAATTTCTTCAAAATCAAATCAAATTGAATCAAAGACCTAGATATTAAAACTGAAACACTGATCCTTCTGGAAGACAAATAGGAAAATATCTAAAAGAAATAGAATCCAGAATCAACAAATGAGATTACATCAAATTAAACATTTTCTGCATAGCAAAGGAAATCATCAAAACTGAAGAGACAACTGACAGAATAGGAAAAAACTCTTCACCACCTTTGGCTCAGATAGGAGACTAATAACTAGAATGTACAAGGGACTGAAGAACAACAAACTCCTCAAATTCAAAGACCCAATTAAAAAATGGGTAACTGAAATGAATAAGCAGTTCTCAGATGAAGAAGTTCAAATGGCCAGTAAATGCATGAAAGGAAGTTTAACATTCTTAGCCATTAGAAAACTAAATGCAAATCAAAACATCACTAAGATAGCATCTAACTCCAGAGAGAATGGCCTATATCAAGAACTTACGTAGCAATCAATGCTGGTGTGGTCGTGGGGGAAAAGGAACCCTTATACACTACAATTAGATTGTGAGCCGGTACAACCACTGTGGAAGGTGGTGTGGAGATTTCCTCCAAAGGCTGAAAATAAATGTTCCATTTGATTCAGCATACCTCTTCCGGGTATCTTTCTAAAAGAATTAAAAGCAACATATAACAGAGATACATGGATACCCATGTTTATACCAGCTCAGCTAACAATAGCTAAAATATGGAAGATGCCAAATATCCATCAACAAAACAATGGATACAAAAATTGTAGTACATGTACACAATGGAGTACGACTCTTCCTTGAAGGCCGATAGACTTTCATAGGTAAATGGATGCAACTTGAGACCATCTTGTTCAGTGAAGTGAATCAGACCCAAAAGTTTAAACATCACATGGTCTCTTTGATATGAGAAACCCAGAATACAATCATTTTTAGAACCAAAACGGGGCCAAAAAGAGGGAAAGGATTGTAATTTTGACCTATACATATATGCACAGAATACTCAAGTTCAGTGTAAACATTGTATATCGCATACATGTGTTAATAAAATGAGGAGAAATGTATATTTTCCACTTCTCCATACTGCTTATTAAATGCTGTTAACATTGAGGAAATCAGAGTAGATAGGTGCATAATAAAAGAAGATGTAATCTGCTACGAGTGAAGGATGCAGTGAAGGTGGAAATGATTGGGCAAAGGAGGACCTGCGATCACGGGGTGCAGAACCTTGAACCCTTGCCTGCACACCAAGAAAAACAAAGGAAAGAATAACCAAGAACCCTGGACTTCAATGTCTTCTGGCATTTGCCAATAACAAGTCATTGAACTTGAATATATTGTTTTAATTTCAAACAGCTACGTTAAATTTTTCCAGAGTAATTTAGAAAACATGACATTTACCTGCCATTTTGCAACCGCCATCTTAATCCTTATTTCTCAAGTGTTCCATATTCTTTTAGATTGCCATACATACATACATATACAAAAAGACTCTAACATGAGAGAGAGGGAAGAAAGTGGTAGACTGCTAGAAAAAGAGAAAGATACTGCAAATGGGAAAGGAGGAGAAGGGAAATTTAAGAGAGAAGGGGAAAAGAGGTCAATAATAATATATATGGGCACAAATTCCCAAACTGTAGGTTATTAACACATTATTGAATCTGTAATTCATATATATTCAAATAAAAAATAAGTAGATTGAGAACAAGGAACAACTCAAAATAAACAAGATTGAACACCTTCTTCGTGGCAATAGAATCACAAAAGACCACAACTTCTGTGTATCAGATGTGAGAAATCAAAAATTAATAACACATTAATAGAGTGTGAAAGAAGGAGAAATGGCTTTAGGAGTACAGACTGTCACAGCACGCATGAGAAGCAATCTGCCCACATTCTCTTTGATCCAAAAATTCTGTATCCTAAAAATATTCTTGCCAATAGAAGGAGTCAAATTTACCCAAAGATATGTATTGTAACCATTTTACATGTCAAATGATTGTAATGATAGTAATGATAGTAAAAGATTGAAAGAGTAAATCATGATAAGTTTATACAATGAAATACCATGCATCTGTTAAAAGTAGTGAAGTAATATGAAAATAAGAGAAAAATATCTTGAAATAGTTATCTATACATGACACTGATTTAGTGACTCCCCACAAAGACATTACCTGAAATCATGTACTGAATCAACTAATTTCCAACGACAAAAATGTAATGGTTTGGGTGCATGTTTAATTGAATAAATTCTCATTAGATTTTTATCATGTCCATTTTAAGTCACTTATGACCATAAATAGTTATGGCTTCAGTCAGACACTTTTCTAAAACTTATACATCCATGTTTCTTCTGTTCTTGGTTTTACTACTGTATAAATATGGTTGGGACAGACAAGACTCTAGTTTGGGAAGGACTCAGGGGAATGGGACCATCTTTCTCCCTGTGGGATGAGTGTGGCAGAGACCCAACTGTGCTCAGGATCGTATCTCGCTGACTGCTCTACCATTTCCATATTGAGACAGGTTCTGTCAAAGCTGAGGCTGTTCAAGGATGGCAGAACCTGACCTCTGCAAAAACACAGAAGGATTCAAGGCAAATCGAAATTTCAGGCAATTTATTTCAAGTTAGAAATATAACAAAAGCCTTGTGCTGATAAAGAGGCTCTCACACAAGATCAGAGTCAATAATCTTAAAACCTAACTGAACAAAAAGTATTATTTTCTTAAAATGCAATATCCTATTAGGGAAGAAGGCAATATTCACGTTTGTGAAAATAGTAGCTGCTAAAATCATCAGAACTTCAACTATTGAAAGTACACCCATATATGGAATAACTATTAGATCCAATGCCCTGAACTAGTTATTATAAGGGATAGAAAGATACTGAAGTCACAGACTTTGTCCTCAGAATACTTGAAATCTAAAAAGGGAAAAACCAAGTACATGGGAAGGAGTTATCTATACTTTTCTCAGGGTAGAGGCATGTAGACCCACTCATGTCTGTCACCTTTGTCTTAGTTCCTTTCTTGTTGCTGTGACAGAATATCTAACATTCACAATTTAAAAGAAGAAAAGATTTTATTTTAGATCACAGTTTCAGAAGATCACAGTCCAGACATGGGTGGCTGGCAAGGCTAGAGGCATCTGGCAGGAGGAAGAGCTAGAGACGCTGTTCATGGAATCTGGGGCAGGAAGCCAGGTGAGGGGGGAGGCAGAACCAGCACATATCTATCCCCTCCGGTCAAGTTCCAAGCACCTACCCCGCCCAGCCAGGTCCCAACTCCCAACAGTGTAGACAATTATCCATAGATAATACACAGCATCCAGATATATGAGGCCCTTGGGGCACACTGCAGGTCCAAACCACAACAACCTCCTCCGAAATTTTTCTAGATCAAATGCTTCAATTAAATTTCCCAAATTCCCTTCCTCTTCAAAATCATTTCTGTTTCACCCTGCATGGAGTCACTGTACTTGCTACTCATTTGACAATTTGTATTTACTTCTCCCAAAGCACTCAGTTAATAATGTCTGTTTATAGGGTCTCTTTCACCCCCATTCTGTACCCACAATATGAGCACGGGTTCTTTATATCCTAGGCATCCTTAGAGTAACCCTTCCCACCACCCCACCCTTAGTGGGCTCTTAGCTACATCTCAGGCAGGGACTCATACTAAACTGCTGAATAGATGAACATGTCTATGATCCCACTGAAGACACACAGAAGTGTGTGAGCACACATTATTCTCCCCGTGGGATGGCTGTCACTCTGAGCTGTATTCTGGTTATACATCAGCGACGTTTCACTTGCACCACGGGTTTTCCAATTTCTGAGCACAACAAATGGCTCCTGGCTGGACTGCCTTTGCTGGCCAAGTGGGGAAGGGCATGCAAGCGGCCCTTCAACATTTTATCCAGGAATAGAGCTGAAGGGAAAAAAAATAACTTTACATAACTGGAAAGAATTTGTACTAGAGAGGACAATTTTCTGATAAGGTCTGCTCTTAAATGATTTACATTGGCTAGAGTGGCCCCCCAAATGGAAGATTCCACCAAGTCACTTGTGCTTAAAGCTGGAATTTCAAGCCATAAGGAATTAAAGTGTTCAAATTTCAACCTTGGTTGGCCTGACATCCTGTCTACCCAAATGTTTTGGCTATTCACTGAACAGCTTGTACAGCCCTTATGGTTACCATGGAGCCCATGTGAGACTGAATGCCACTTAAATCTTCTAAATCCCTCTGTTAAAGGATTTTATCCCGCTCTCCCTGCTTCCTCCAACAAAATAAAATTTGAATGGTGGCAGTCAGTAGGTATCTCAGAACAAGCTATTGATTTTTCAATTTCTAAATTTGTAAAACAAGTGATTTCTTACTACATAATATTTTACTAAGAATCTGACCAGTAATAGGCTTTAAGATTATAAAGTGTGCTGAATTCTTTAGAATGAAAGCAATCTGGCATTTCTAATTTGAAAAAAAAATGTTGAATTTAAAATACCTATAATGAAACACACCAATAATTTCTGGTAGCTTGGCTAAATGAATATTTTTATTAAAAATTACTTAAAAAGAAAATAAATTAGAAAGTTAACCTTTGATTTCTTTTTTTCTGAATTGGAAAGGACAGTTTGTATTGCTCATCCAGTTTTCTCTTTTGCCTTAATCATTTATTCATCTTTAATTTATTAGGCAGAAGTTTCCTCAGGGATCTAAGCAATTGCTATTTTGGCATGTTTTTAGATTTATAATTTTTCTCCATATCTTAAAAAATACTATTCATGTATAAACCAATAAGAAATGTCATATTGGTACACTACTCGGCTTTACTGGCTGGAGAATTCTTTCCCTAAAAGCAGTTTAAACAAATGGTTTGTAGGAGGGGATGTTTACCCTCTGTTATGCTAACATTAGAATACCAAGACATTTTCCTCGATAACTCACCAGAAATATATCACCATGTCAGTATCCAGACCTTTGAAAATGCATATTATTGCAACATTTTGTTGAAGGAATCTAAAATACATTTTCTCTTAATTAAATCTCATTTCAGTCTCTACTATCTTTGGTCAATTAGGCTCCAAAAGTACCACTTTTAAAATAACCCAGTACTGAGCTGGATGAGTAGCTTATTAATTAGAGCCTTGCCTAGGAAGCAGTAGGGCCCAGGTTTGAGCACCCAACCCTGCATAGTACCTGGGGCTGGTGGTGCATACCAGTGTTCCCAGTACCTGTATGTCGAAGGCTAAAGAGGGAAGATTGCTGTGAGTCTGAGGCCAGCCTGGACTACATTTTGAGTTCAGGACCAGCCTGGACCAGAGAGCGAGACCCTATCTCAAATAATGCTACTACTACTACTACTACTACTACTACTACTACTAATAATAATAATAATAATAATAATAAAATAATCTAGTACCTCCAAAGTTACACACATTCCAGCAATATTCCATATATAGAATTGGAAAAATATTAAATTCCCTTGTGTATACTTGAAGTCACTTACAGAAAAAAAAATAGAAAAGAAAGTCACAAAGAAATGGATTATAAAATTCCTAGAGAATTTTAATCTCTTACTTCTAATTAAAATTACACTAGCATTATATGTAACGATGAACAAAATTTAAGTTGTTTATACTTTATTTTAATTATATCAAAATAGTAGTCCATCTATGAAGTGATGGAGTGTCTCTTGGTAAAGCAGGATGACAGGATGATGTGGCTCCTCATGAATATACCAGGTGTGTGGCTATGTTTGGACAACCGTCAATTCCAAAGGCATCTCAAACTTGCCGTCAAAACGAATTAACCAATTTCCTAGCCATCTAGAAAGGAAATACAGAAATTGTTATCAAGCACTTGCAAATAGTTTTGGGTTTGTATCATGTCTCTTTCTTACATTAATTAGCATTTAAAGTCATTTAGGAGTTGTATTAGTCAGAGAAACAGAATTAGAGAAGTAGGGTGTGTGTGTGTGTGTGTGTGTGTGTGTGTGTGTGTGTGTGTGTGTGTGTTTGTCTCTCTGTGTGTGTGATTCTTTACAACAAATTGGCTCATGACATTGTGGATGAAGAGTTCTACTGTCTGTTGTTGGCAGACAGGAGATTCAGGAATGGCAGTGGCATAATACTAACGGAGACTGGGAGGGACGTAAGTCTCAGACAATCTCAGCTCAAATAGTCAAGCCTAATGGGCCAATTCCCCCTCCCTCAACATTTTTGTTCCATCCAGGCCCTTAGCGGAATTGGCCATGCTCACGAACTCAACAGGGTCCTCTGACTTAAAGGCAGAGATAATGTTTATTCTAGTTACCCTATGTCCCAGTCAGATTGACATATGATATTAGCCTTCACAAGAATATAGTAAGAAATAGAATATTTTGCTTAGTCTTCTCATTATGACTGTTAAGAGACAATCATACATCTCCAATAAAACCCCTGACAGATGTGCACGCATGTGTACATGTCCCTGTGCACAACAATGTATGCATGTGTGTATTGCTGGTTGTAAATTGTAATTTAAAATGCAAGTGACCAATAACAATGATAATTTTGAAAGAATAGCATAGTTACTGTTCTTACATTAAGTCAATGTTTTTGTAACTATGAAGATTTGCTATGAATTATAGTAATTAAAATTTAAAAAATTGTAGAGGGGCTGAACAGTAGCTCGGTGGTTAAAGTGCTTGCCTAGTAAGTGCTACATACCTGAGTTAGATGCCCCAGCACTACATAAGCCATGCCTATAATCCTAGCACTCAGGAGGGAGGCTGAGGCAGGAGTATTGCCATGAGTACAATGTCAGTGTGGGCTATATCATGAGCTGAGATCAAGTCTGGACTATAGAGGGAGACCCTGTCTCAAAAAACAATTGTAGATTGGTAAAATTATAGAATACACAAGTGGAATAAAATCTAGAATTTAGAAATAACACATCTATACATAGCCACATTTTATTTACTTATTTATAATAAAGACACAACTATCATATAAATATCAATTCAGATGAGTCCTCATCCTAAATATAAAAACCAAGTTATATAAGCTGTATATAAGAAAATATAGAGGAATATTTTCATACTTCAAAATAAGCAATGATTTCTTAAAAATAAAACAAAGGCATTAACCATAAATAAGAGGTTGGCAAATAGTATATTTCACTGACAATGAGAATTTCTTTCAATTGAAACAATGTTTAGTAATTAAAAAGTTAACAGAAGATGCTTAGAATACAAAGATCTGGCTAAAACAAGCAAACCAAATACTTCATAGCCGGAATCAACCACTAATTTCTACAAATCAAATATTAAAAGACAGAAAATCAATTGTAAAACTTGAGCAAGCTTTTTAAAACATGGCATGGATAAACAGGCAATAAATGTGAAAATAGATTAATTAGAATTTTGCAAATTGAAGCCACAAGAAGCAGAGTTTAACCCCCAGCACCATAGGGGAAAAAACTGAAATCGCCATGGACACAATGCCACACTTACCAAAACAGATAAAAATGGACGCATCATACAACTCTAAGCCTTGGTATAAATCAGAAACAATCAGAACTTCCAGACTGTGTTCATGGGAATGTAATCAGCATGATGACTTTGCAACATTCTGATAAAATCTGTTAAACCCAAACACATACTTAGCACACCACATAGCAGTTCTAATCCAGGTGCATGCCTGTAGAAATGAATGCACATATGCACCAAAACAAATCCAAGTTCACATCAATTTATTAACAATGACCAAAATAAATCATTATAAAGCCAAATGCCCCCAAATCCTAGAACAAATAAATTATGATACATTCATATAAAGAAACATTAAGTTGCAACAAAAATATATTTTGCATATAGATTATAATAACATGAATTATTTTCCACACACAAAACGGAACAAAAAAGCCAAACACAGAAAGAAAGCTTGTTGTGAAGTTCAAGATTAGTCAAAACTTGCCCACAAAAATGGGTTTCAGAAGAGCGATTGCTTCTTGGTAAGGAGATATTGACTAGAAGAGAACACAAGAAATCTTACTTAAGATGGTCTACTTACATTTTGATCTGGGTGATGGCTACCTGACTGCACACAAGCTTTTTAAGTTTATTGAAGTATACATTTAAGATTTGAATGTTGCATATCAGTGGACTCAAAAAAGGGGGAGAAAAAGGAAAAAAGATAAAGAGGAAGAAAGAGGAGAAAGAGAATAGCATTGTAGAGGGAGGAAGCAGATGAAAAGAAAAGCAGTCATAAAAATTCATGGATGCATCTGCTCCAAAATATTTACATTTATGCTTATGGGAACATAGATGTTGGTTTTGCAAAATCATCTCGGGTGGCTTCTCAGATTGACTTTAATGATAATAAAAAATTACCATGGAGAGAAAAAACTGTGTTAATTTTTAAAAAGATAAATATATTCCAATCTTCCATAATAATTTAACTTGCTATTATGTGTATTAATATACTTTATAATTTATCTTTCCATCACCCATGAATCTAACTGATTTTTCAGAATTGCCAAACTTAGAAAAATTCAATCCATAACTCCAAAGGTCATTGTGTTTGTTTACACACATATACAAATAATTTTTGGTGATATTGGGGATCAAGGTCAGAGCTTTCACACTGGTTCATTTTTTATTTTGAGGCAGGCTCTCAATAAGTTGCTGTCACCCAGGCTGGCTTGAACTTGCAGTCTTCTTGTTTTGGAATACCAGAGAGAATTCTGAGATTGAAGACCTGTACCATCACGTCTAGCTAAAAATACATGTAAAAAATGCAGAATTTACATAACCAGTCTTTATATTTATTAAATTATACTGCTTTCCAAAAACAAAACTTTTAAAATGTTTTCAGATTTTATTTGTGACATCAAATTATATTAACAATTTCATAGAAAAAATAATGAATGCTTTTCTGGACTATTAGTTATAATACAATAAAAATGACCAGCACACTTCAGCTGAAAATGATGAATCATTCCTCCAATGGCAGCTATTCAAGAGGCTGAGGCAGGAAGATCGGAAATTCAAGGCCACTGTGGGCAGCTTAGAAAGACCCTGTCTCAAAATTAAAAGATCTGGGGACCTAGGCCAGTGCTAGGGCTCCCTGGACTCAAACCCCAATATCACCAAAAAAGCACACTATTTGTATTTAAAAAACCATATAAATTGTTTAAATGGTATTGTTTAACATGATACTGAATTGGGCACGTTTTTTAAGCATACCCTTCAAATACCTTCATTTTTCCAAATGCTACTTCGTTTCAGAAACAATCAAATCCATGCCGCTCTAAGTTCTCATAATAATTTGCTGACGGTTAAATATTTGTATTTGCATATTTGAAAATAAGCAATAAAGATTTTTTTCATAAGGAATGAATATTATGTATTAGTTTTGAATAAGAAATTTGAACTTAACTACCAAAGTAGTCAATTAACTATTATCCAATTAACTATTATCCCTTTCTTTAAAAAGTAATTTTCCAATTTCTTGGGGAAGCTGATGTGGCCATTTCATACAATGCAGTATAAAATGACTGTCTTTGCTCCAGACAATCTTTTTAAGCGTGTCTATACCACAAAAAGCATTATGAGAGGTAATATCTCCCTATGAGACAGAGAGCCGGTTTGTTTACTGTCCAGTGTAATAAAGATAATGTCTCCCTCCAGGGCAAATGTCTGGCAGGTTTGTTTTCACTCTAGTGAAGAAGATTCCCGTCACCTGGGTCAGGTTTCTTCATCTGTGACACATCTGACTGCCTGCACAGCATTTACTTGGGTCTCTCACATTGCGATCGAAATAACCCCATCTGAACATCAATCTCAAGCTAGGTTTTGTGCTGCGAGTCGCAAAGTCCTTTGCATCTGATTCCCAGTCTTGTGTCTGTTTCATTTCTCCAGCCATAATACCAGAGGAGGCACAGTGGTTGGCTTGCCAGGGTACTTGACAATCTACACTTCCTTTTAAATAGGCATTATTGCGATCAAAATATAAATTGTTTTTCTCAGGTCTTACCTAAACGTTCCTTCCTCTGGTCCCTCTCCTGCTTCTCCCTTTGCCCTGTCCCCTGAATGTTACCCACCCTCCCATCACTCATTATTCATGCTTGCTTTACTTCCCCCAGAAGTCCTATGCTGTGCAGTTTGTCAGAAACACATAGACTGCTCAGAGCTGGTTAGTCCACTGAATGTGGATGAGTCACAAAGTTCCTATCTACAGAAAGAAGACCATCTGGGGGAAGCTCTGGTTTAGCAAACCCTACCTTGTTCATTTCTATCTAAACGTCTCCGGTGGTCAGTAAGGCTTTTATGTTCTCTTCCAGGCATACACAATATGACCAAAAAGCACAGTGAGTGTTTGAATTTTTTAATTATTACAGTTAAAAGATGCATCACCATAGGCACACTCTAAGAACTCCCCCTTACTTGGGACACACTGATCCAATCCTCATCGCCACTTTCTGAATGAGTTCTGGAAGTCTTTCATGAAGTCTTTAATTGAGCTTTTGTGGCTGCTTCAATGTCCTGAATCATTTCAATTCAAAAGGTTTGCTGTCTATGGTCACCTTGACCTTGAGAAAGACCAAGACGTCTCACAGTCCCAGACCTGGTGACCAAGAGGGATGAGAACATGCTGCAGTGTCTTCCCAGGCCTGCCTGTCTCTTGGGTGTCACTTGGCAGCAGCCTTTGTCTCCTATTTTATTCAAAGCTCAGAAAGACTCTCACGAAACAGGACTTCCAGACCTGCTTCAGCAAGTGGCAAGAATGATGAGACGGATGTGTTCAAAGGGAAAGACAGCATCGTGAGTGGGGTTGGTTGCAGTGTGCGTTTTACTGTAATAAATAATATTGTGTGCTTTGATCAGAGTTTGCACTCAACTGTTGGGCCCTCCATGCCTCCAATATGACATTTGACCCATTGTGGTTTAACACTTTGTCTCAAACGGGGACGATGTCTCATTTTTTTTATCTATGTTACCTACTTTAGTTCCTTGTACATACTTAGCAAATCATAAACATTTGAAGTAGAAAAGAAGAGATGAAACAACAACAACAAAAGGACACAGACTATGCATTATTTAGTCCACTCTCATGGTAAATAAAAAGAAACTCTCTCCAAGTAAGAAAAGCTTAGTATTGGCTTCGACTCGTATTTTATTTTGTTACTTTGCAGCCTGTGGCCTAACTGATGTAAGGCATGGCCCAGAACTCAGAGGGCTGAATCTGCCTCAACGCAAGTCCTTATTTTTTTACCCAGAATGTTAAAGGCAACCTTTGATTAGGGTAGGCCACCTAGTATAATAAAAAGGGCAGATGCTTTAACAGAAAGTGATTAAAGGCTGGCCCAGGTGTACAGGTCCCCACAGACTGTGGAATACAGTGGACACTGTGAAGACATGTATAAAAATGTACAGAAATGGAGAAAATTGCTTTTTCTGTCTGGATTTCCTTTCTGGGAAAATACTACTAAAAACTGGGAAGAATGTTTAATATATTATTGAAGGCATGAGGGAATAACAAAGTCACTAATAGCAATTTTCAGCTTTCTCAGGGAAAAAAAAAAAACCCCTGCAAGCTGTAGGCCAAGGGGGCAAAGCTGGGTGCGGCTTCGTTGGATGTTCTCACTTCTCCCTCCCCTTGTCCCCTTAGCTTTCGGACTCTTTACCAAATAAAGAGTTAAAGAATGTCAGTTTGGTGGTGTAGGTAGAAGGGAACAGAGTAGGTGTTTAATTCAGGCTGTGCTTTGGAGTGACTCAGACCTCTATTCCAATCTTAATGTGGAAAAGGGCTTAACCTCTCCAAGCAGGAATAGCTCCACTATTTCCAGGGCCCAGTACAAGGTAAAAAAAAAAAAAAGAAGAAGAAAAGAAAAGAAAAGAAAAGAAAAGAAAAGAAAAGAAAAGAAAAAAAAGAAAAAAAAAGAAATCTGGAGCTGCTTGTACAAAACTTACTAAAAATTTCAAGATGGTGGTAGCAAAGCATTAAACTAAGTCCCATGTGCCTTCTAAGCGGTAAGGTTCTGTATGTCACAGATCCTGCGTGGCTTCAACACCCTCTCTGTTATCCTGCTTTCCATTTTTGAGACAAATACCACAGATATTTAACTTAAAAGGAAGAAATGCATATTTGACTCATAGTTTTGGAAGTTTCTGTCCATGACCAGGTGGCCCCGTCGCTTTTGGGCTTGAGGCTGGATGAGCCACCACGGTGAGAACACGTGGCAGAGAAGGACGTTCCCCTGTGCGACAGGCATGGGTGCCGCAGTCTCTTTTGAGCGCTCTCCCACAATAACCTGGGCTTTCCTACTGGGTCCCACCTTTTGAAACATTCCACCACTCCAAGAGCTCCAAGCTACTGGAGGCTTTAACACATAGGCCTTTAGGAAACTTTCCAGGTTCAAGCTACACCTGTCCCTTAGCTTCAGATTCCTAGTGTAAAAATTGATGCAGGCAGTACTTTCATGGGGTTCTAACATGGGTCACCTAAGTCATGATGTGAAAAACAAACACCCAGCCTACCATGAGGATTCGAGAGCTATTGGTTCCCCTTTCTCCCTCTTTTCCCTTTCTTCTGTCACACTCTCCATTAGAATAGGAAAAAAATCATTACATTTATTCTTCTGCTATCAGTTAAATTAACTGTCAAAGACACACATACAAAGTACAGGTGGATAATACGAGAGATAATTTTCTATAATAACAAAGACAGTACAGTAAGTTTGAAACCCATGACTTATCTCAATCACCTCTTAAGCAATAACATAAAATTCTTCCCATCAATCACTTTTAATGAAAATTAATAGAAATCAATTCTTCTAATGTCATATTTTACAATTACATAATATAGTACTGGATCCAGAGAAAAGATCTTTTCTTAGTTCAATTCTATATAGAGTATTCATTTTTAGTCATCTTAAAATTCACGGTATAGTCACAAAATGATATCGTGTGTGTGTATTTTTAACAGACTATAAATCATAAGAATTGTTTTTTTTAAAATTTTTTATAGTCAGTTCAGACAATAGCAGGTGTAGAATGCATACCAAGTGTTCTGTGCATAAAACTTATGATTTTACATGAAATTCTCTTCTGAAAATATTGAGGAAATGCCAAACTGTCTGTTATGTAAATTAAATATGCAAACGGGTAGCTATGAGTTATGGGTCAGTCACATTATACAGTAAAATGTTTTACTTTTTCTTAACTAGCACAAATTCCCCCTAGGGCCGTGGTAAGCGTCACTCACAGCCACATATTAAGCACAAGAAATGCAAATGGCCTGGCTGCACATCCAGCCGTGTCACAGAAGGATAGAGTTTAGCAAATATTGAAAATGATATTTCCATACTGATTTGTAATGCTTTTGTTTTAATTGTCAAAAGAGTCAATGATGCTTTTATTTTAAAATTCTTATACCTACAAAAGATAAGTTGTAAAACTGAAGAAAATTTTAACTCAAGGAGAAAATAGCCAATGTATCATATACACATCTTATCCTTTCAATTTATAATAGAGCTTAGGCTCAAAAGACTAAGCCCTTTATATCTTTATAAAATGTAATTGAAATACTGTGTATGGATTATATAACATACACAATTTATTATATAACATTTATTATATAACATGTAGCCTAGATTAATCATAAATTGATATATAATATAAATTACATTATAAATTGTATACAGTGGTATATAACACCTATTGTGTTATATGTATATTAGAAATGTATCAATATTTAAATTATATGGCTATCTAAGACAGATTCCAAATTCTTAACGTTTTTCTAACCATTGCTTCCTAGAATTTCAAGAGCCCCAAGTGTCAGTCTCCTCCCTTCCTCTGGTGCTAGGTTGTACAGTGAAGCTTTGCTTTGTCACCTCGTCACTAGCTGGGCTGTAAGGGCTTCCCACAGCCCTACAAGTACAAATGCCATCGCATCAGCCCATTCAACTGCACATGCGGATGTAAGTCCTGCTCTGCTGCTGAATGCTGTGTGTGATAGGGATCGATAAAGGCAAAGCGGAGAAAAGCTTTCTTCAAGCTCTAAAGCATTTTACAAATATGTGGGAATACACAAAAAGGGAGACTGCCACTTCTCTGTGCGGTCTGACACCACTGACTACATGCATGGTTGCATGGAACACTGCGCTACGTGTAAAGCGCCGGTTGAAAACGGTGGCCCTGACCCTGAGTTTGTAAGTTATTGTGCTATAGTTTAGCTCAGAATCTACAAACTCCTCATGGAAGAGAAGCATCCCTGGATTAAACACGGATGGAATTTTTTTATTAGTGGCTTAAAATTTTTATTTTAGAGTACGTTACAGTATATCTAATACTATAGCTGTCATCATGAGCTAGTTAATGTATGCTTTCATTCAAAAAGCCACGGCTGCACAATTAATGTAATGATTTTCCAATGTTCCCAAATGTCTTGTGTGGCTATTTTGCAAAGAGCTTACCAATTTATTTCCATATGACTCGTATTTCATTTTAAACCCATTAACTAGAAGTACTGAGAAATCCTTAAATACTTCCCTGCCTTAGAGTATTAAATGATATCTGTTCAGTGTTAAATATCAATGAAAATTTCCCCTTCCTTCCTGCTCATATGTGTTTTTCATCAATTTGACCTATTATTTAAAATAGTAAAAAATATTTTACTTTAGAATCTTTTCATTTTTTTCTTTATCAGATTGTGTTTTAACATTTTGTGACTAGATAGAGCCTAAAAATTAAGGAAAAGTGTAGGCATTTCTTGCTTCCTTTAATTTTCAGATTATGATCAGCGATTTCCCATACAAATTTATATTTTCTAGATCTAACTCCAGGGACTAAATTGAAGGTACAGATATTTCACAGCAATATTCACAATGGCATCACCTTAAACACATAAATAACTCTCTCGGAATTTGGTAACAAACGATGAAAATTCAGTTCATTGAGGAAAGTAAAATCTAAATCCTGAGATTGGTGTACATAGAACATAAAAAGACATTACAAAAATCACGCATCTGATCTCCTGGGTCTTGCTTTCTATCTGTCTCCAGTGAGAGGCTTTCTGAGGGACGTCCTGACTTTCCTGACATTGCCTACTGGGATGACTCTGCTTACGCTTTGCAACTCAGAGAGGAGATTCTGCTTCAGAAAATCATACTCTGACTCTCCACTTTACAATCTCAGTTCTTGGGACTGACTTCTGGTTAACCACAACACTAAGGAACACGAGATACTTTAATTTTTGAATGGCAAATGACACAGCAAAGGAGGAGACTTAAAATGTATTCAGCATCTATTAAACATCATATTGCATGGCTTACATTAAATATTTTTAAAAGATAATGAACCTTCCAAATGCTAAAGGTCAGAACATGCATTACCAAGAATTCATTTCACATGTGAATCTGGATACAGACACAAGACAATGTTACCTAGCCAGCTCTTACCTACTCAGAATGATGTCCACAGTCACCTGGACACTGAGATAACGGAGTTAGAATAAGACACAGACCAGTACAGCAACACAGAGAAACCAGAAACATATCCATACCCGTATGTGCAACTGATTTCTGACAAAAGTAAAAACAAAATTTATAAAGAATATTCTTTTCAATAAATATTAACTATTGGATACAATGGATGGCAAAATAAAGCTTAGAAAAAGTATGAAAGCAAAGAAAAAGTCAATTAACTGGACTTGATGAAAAAAGATTTAGAAGTTTGCCTTATGAATAATCACTTTAGGATGATTAAAACAAAGAACCTCACAAGGCTAAGGACATACCTCATGGTGGAGAGCTTTCCTAACATACACAAGGTCCTGGGTTCAATTCCAGTGACACAAAGAAACAAACACACCAACGATTGGTGGGAAAAAAAAAAACTGTACTCACAGAGGACTTGTAGGGCCACTGTAAAGGATGCTCTAAGCTCAACAGCGAAAGGACAAAGAACCCATTTAAGAAATGGACAATAATAGGAAAAAATGTTCCCGCAAAGAGGATACACAGAGAAAAAACAGGCCTGTGAGATGACATATAGCATTGTCGGTCACTAGGAAAATGTGGATTACAACCACGATGACCTCCGTTTACACACCTATCACAATGATTAACATGAAAAATACTTGAAATATGCTAAGCATTAATGCAGAGCTACTAGACCTCTCACCTGTTGGAGATTAATATATCTTCTGTATACGTAAAGGCTGAAGAAACCTAAGCAAGTTTTATAGTTTAGTTAATAATATTATACATCAGTGAAAGTTCCCTCACTTACAGTTTTGTATTAGTTAAGATGTTAGCTGGGAGACCGAGGTGAGGAGGCACAAGGATGCTTTGCATGGCTTTTATAACTTCTTGTCAGGCTTAAGTTATTTCAAGTAACTTTTTCTTTCTTTTAAAGGTATGCTATGGCTGGATTAGAAATTTACTTTCTTCTACAGCTGTATGAACATCTACACTTAAAAATTAAAATCTAGACCCTATTAATATATGGAAAGCCATTCTATGGCAAAACTGTGAAGAACTTTAATTTCTATGTGATTTTTCTAATAATTGTGCCTCGTAGAAGCAATGCTTAAAAAACAGAGAGGAAGAAACTAATCATTTGTGGGGAAAGTTTGGGATATAAAAATGATAAAAGGAAGAAACGGGAAGATATAGTCATAACTTCAGGGACTTAGACACACTCAGATGCACACACACACACACACACACACACACACACACACACACACACACACACACACAAATCCTTACTGCAAAATTCAGCAATGAGCTTGACCAGCTCTTGGTTTTCATTTAGTTATGTTAACACCAATGATCACAATTTTTATTTCAAATTGTTATTTTTATTATTTTCTTATATCAATAATTGAAAGTTGCTGGAATTTAAAGTTCTAGTCTTTTGTGAAATTTCTTATCTATTTCAGAGCGTGAGTACAAGTTTTTAAATTATACCACTATTCTTTTCTTAAAACATTCTCTCAAAATTCAGTGAGTCACTCAGCTGTGGGAAGTGCTCTGTGATCATTATTGTAGCACCTACACTCACATGCATTTGCTTATAAATTGTCTTGGCACCTTGGAAATATAATTGGCATTGGCTCATGATTTCAAATACTTGTCCAAGCTAAAAACAGAAAACTCCCCTAAGTCACAATAGAGAATAAGCTTACCATCTCTCTGGATAATTATTTTTTTCTGGAGTATTTACTACAACTCTACCTTCTTCTAGTAAATTAAAGATTAGGCAATGCTATAAGAAAATTGGATATTTGTGATAGGGAGGACAGAGGTCGGTTCTTGGATGAATATTCAGCACACCAGATTATAGACTCTGATGCAGCGACCATTGAAGTAAATGGACTGCAACTACATATTTTGAATTATTGAACCAGTGGCTTGAAACTATTCAGTAGATCAGATGTATTGCCTTCCTTCCTGAGATTGATGAGAATTCAGCTCTATCTGCCACACTCCAGTGCAGAAGACTGGAGGGCATTTAGCATGCTAAGAAAGGTCAAAGTAAGACTGTATCGCTTTCTGAACCTAAAAATTCCAAACTCCTTGCTACCCATTAAAATGAATGAAGAAAAGCTGTGTTTTGATGTGTAGCATCCCAAAGACTTGCTTGAGGCATAAGGAAAGAAATTATGATGCTTAGACCAGGAAATGCTTGTTTGCCACCTTCCAGAGCATATAAAGAAGCAGAGGTCTGTGTACTCTCTCATCCCTGAAATATTATAGCCTCAAAAGTTATATGCAGCTTAAATAATGTAGATTCCAACATAGAAAATACATTACTGTAGCTGGGGTTTTTTTGGCAGGCTTTCCTAAAACAAAACAGCAAAATAAATTTGCTATTTGAATTGATTGTGAAATGGATTTTTCATGCAAAAGGCTTCAGTCAGATTTTACTGTAGGCAAGTCTACAAGTCTATGGAAAACACTAATTATGCAAAATAAAATGCTTTTGAGAAAATGCACCATAGTGACCAAATACACTTAACTCTTGTTGGGCTTCCCTGTTGGATGAACTCAGGACTAAATTGTAGGTTTTGGCTTAGTATGTGAGGAATACACTTGGTCAAACCTGTTAAATACTTGTACTTCGAGATGACATAGAACGGATTTGACCAGAAATAAGGCTGTTTTCACCTGCTTATTTGTTTTTTGCTTGCTTTCTCATTTTTATTAGTATGTGCTTGCAATGCACAGTGATTACTTGAAAATTAAAAACTTTTTGCACAGACACATCACTTAAGTTTCACATTCCTTTCCCCTCCCCTTTTCTCACCCTCCCACCTGCCTCATTGTATTCCTGACTCCAACATCTCACCTGTTTAACTCTATTATTTATTTATACTCTGGGTTTCTTGTATTAGAGAGACCATATGATATTTAATCTTCTGAGTCTGATTCACTTCACTAAGTTGCATGATCTCAAGTTGTATTCATTTATCTACTAATGACTCAAATCTGTCTTTATGACAGAGCAGTATTATCTATATTTGCCACAGTTTCTTTATTTATTGACCTGTTGATGGACATTTTGGCCTTGTACATGACTTATTATTGGTTGTGCTACTATAAACGTGAGTGTGTAGCTGAGGATAGAAGTTCCATTTGATCCAGCTACTGCTAGGTGTCCTTATTATGAAATTCACAAAAATAAGGGCATAAGAAGTCCCCAAACATGAGTAGCAGTATAGAAAGAGGGGCAATGGATAGATAAGGAGTGAACCTCTGAAAAAGGGGTCCGCATGGATGCTCGTTGATTTCCCAAGCCCCATCTCTCTAATGTGTCATAGAATTTGGAATTCATGTATATACAAGTTTAAAAAATTAAAATACCTCCTAAAATACCTCCTAAAAACCATGAGCATGCTTGTATCTCTGTTATGAGGTGTTTTAATTCTTTTGAAAAGATACTCAGAGAAGGTATCGCTGGGTCAAGTGAAATATTTATTTTCAATTTTTTGAGGAATTTCCATACTTTCCATAGTGATTATACCTGTTTACAATCCCACCAGCAATGTGACAGGATTCTTTCTCCCACATCCTTACCCAGCATCTGTTGTGTTTTTTGAGTTTTCAATAGAAGTCATTCTCACTGGGGTAAGAGAGTATCTCAGAGCTGCTGTTTTAATTTGCATTTCTCTTATGGCTCAGAATATTGAACATTTTTTCATATATTTGCTGGCCATTTGTACTTCTTCTGAGAACTGTCTATTCATTTCAGTAGCCTGATTTTTAATTGGGTCCTTGATTTTGAGGGGTGCATGTTTTTCAGCTCTTTGCATTCTAGCTCCGTGTCCAAAGTGAAGGTGTTAATTTTTTTTCTCATTCTATCAGTTCTTTCCTCACTCTGTTGATTGTCTGCTTTTCTGTGAAGAAGCATTTTCATTTGGTATAACCTTGTGTGTTAGTTCTGAGGGTTATTTCTTTTGCGTCAGACGTTCTATCGAGAATGTCTTTGTCCATATCTACATCATTAAGAAATTTATTACCTCTTTTATATTCCAGGAGGTTCAGTGTTTCTATTTTGATACCTAGGTCTTTGATTTAATTGGACTTGATTTTAATAAATGGTGATAGGTGCAAGTCTAGAATTAATCTTTTGATTGTAGATAAGCAGTTCCTTCAACACCATGTATTGAAGAGGCTATCCTTTCTCCAGTGTATGTTTTTGGCCCTGATCAAAAATCAGATAACTAAGGGTACCTCAGCTTGTCTCTAAATCTGTTCCATTGATAAGCTTGTCTGTTTTGTGCCATTTTTTAAATCACTGTTACTTTGTAATTTAACTTGATGTCTGGAATCATGATCCTGTCTGGTTTTGTCTTGGTGTTAAGGATTGCTTTAGCTATTCTGGGTTTGGTTCAGATCTATATAATTTTTAGGATTGTTTTCTCAAGTTCTGTTAAAAATGTTGTTGGGATTTTGATAGGAATTGCATTGAATGTGGACATGAGTTTTGGCAGTGTAGTCATTTTGACAATATTAGTTCTGCCTATCCAGGAACAGGGGATTTCTTTCATTTTCTAAGTTCCCCTTCAATTTCCTTTTCCGCATAATATTACTTTCATTGCAAAAGCCTTACATTTTTGGGGTTGAGCTTATTCATGGGTATTTAAATTCTGAGGAGGCATTAAAAATGACCTTTTTCTTCATTCTTTCTCAGTGAGCTCATTATTAATGTAGAGGAAAGCTATTGATTTTTGTATTAATTTTGTACCTTGCAACTTGACTGAAATTTTAAATTACCTCTAAGAGTCTCCTGGTGGAGGTTTTGGGGTTCTTTTATGTATAGAATCATGTTATCTTTTAACTTCATCTTTTCCAATATGTATTCCCCTTGTTTCATTCTCTTGCCTGATTGCTCTAGCTATAATGTTGAGTGCTATAATGAATAGGAGTAGACGGCTTTGCTGTGTTCCTGACTTAAGGAAAAACGTCTTCAAATTTCCCCATTTATTGTAATACTGGCAATCAGTTTGGTGTAAACAGCTTCTACCAGTTTGAAATAAGCTCTTTCTATACCTATTTTTATGAACAGTTTATTTTTTATTATGAGTGGGTGTTGGATTTTTGTCAAAGGATTTTTTGCATGTATTGAAGTGGTTGTATGATTTTTGTCATTACTTTTATTTATGCAGTGCATTACTTTAATTGATTTTATACATGTTGAGCTATCCTTGCATTCCTGAGATGAAGCCAACCTGATTATGGTGTATGATGATTGTTTTCATTGATTTGCTGAATTTTGTTCAATATACTATTGAGGATTTTTGCATCTATGTTCATTAAGGAGACTGGCCTATAGTTTGCTTTTTAAGCCTTTTTCTGGTTCTGGTATCAGGGTGACATCCGCAGGAACAAAGGTGACGACCATGACAGACTTAAGAACATCAGTCTCTACTCAGCCCACAGGGATTGTACCACTGCTACTGATCTTCTACACATCCTGGAGAGGCTGGCAGAAGGGCTTGTCAGTTGGGTGAGTTGATGGGAGGGTGCTTCAAGTAGCATAGTTCCACTGGCATTGCCATCTTTATGGGTAACTTTTCATCCTTTGAATCAAGGCATATTTGCACTTGGCTCCAGCATACTGTCACCATTCCAGCCAGAAAATGGCACAAATGTTGCTGTGTCGGGGTTGTAGCCAATTTTCTTACTGTAGCTGCTGACTTCCTTAACAATTTTCTCGTATCACTTCTGGCTATAGGGTGGCTCAGTGAATTCCATTTTGTTCACACCAACAATTAGTAAATTCACACCCAGTGTGTGAATCAGAAGAGCTTGCTCATGGTTCTACCCATTCTTGGAGATACCAGCTTCGAATTCACCAGCACCAGCAGCAACAATGAGGACAGCACAGTCAGCCTGAGATGTGCCTATAATCATGTTTTTGATAAAGTCTCTGTGTCTTGGGGCATCAGTGATAGTCACTAATATTTTCTGGCCTCATATTTCTACAGGAAGATGTCCATGGTGATACCATGCTCACACTCAATCGATTTGTCACCAGAAAACAGATGTCATGAAAACCACAACAAAATGAAAGCCAAAATGGCAAAGGAAAAGGCTCACATCAACATTGTCATCACTGGACATGTAGATTCTGGCAAGTCCACCACTACTGACCACCTGATTACAAATGTGGTGGAATTGACAAATGAACCATTGAAAAATTTGAGAAGGAGGCTGCTGAGATGGGAAAGGGCTCCTTCAAGTATGCCTGGGTCTTGGATAAGCTAGATTTTAATATTTATGCCCATTTTTAGCTTATTTGGGTATTAATTTTTGGAAATCTTCTCAGTGACCAAGCTTCTTCTGTTTACTTGGTCTCTACTTTGTAATGAAGGAGAAACACATTATTGTATGTGTTCTAAAGATAAGCTAATCATTGGCATATATTGTAAGTCAAGATTAATATCTATGCCACCATCCACAATATGAACAAAGATGTACAATGATATTATAATCTCAGACTAAAAATTATTGGCAAAACTCAATAATCAGTTTAATGCTATGACTATTCTGTACTTAATATTAAAATGCACAGGCTATATCATTAATGTTTCTATCTAAATAAGCCTAAATTGACTTATTGAGAGGTTCCATTAATGCCAAGGCTATATCACTGTCCTTTATAAAATATCCCTGTATGTTGTTTACCCAGATTAAACCAAACCATCAGAAGTTATCAACTCTTAATAGGTTCCAACCATTGTTTTCTCTTTAACGATTGGACAGATATCAGTATCAGTGGTTAAACTGACTATATATACCAGTTATTGACATATTATACAAGTTATCATCTCATACAATCCTACCACTCTTCATATTGGAAGTGTGATCCTCAATTTTCTAACTGTGAGATCCTGGATAATTAAATTATCTGTTTCTAATTCTTCTTTGATCAAATGGAAACTATTCTGTGTAGTCAGAAATTTGATCTGTTATTACACATGAGAAAATATAAATGGAGAGCATGGTGTTTGGCACAAAGGATATACCTGTAAGTGTGAGCAGAACGTGAGGAGGCAAGACATGACTAAGCAAGGAAGTGGGCAAGGCATCAGCAGAGCGGCTCAAAGAGCACAGGAGAGAGCCGAAGGGTGAAGCGGGGGTGAGAAAGGGTTAGGATGAACTTGGCTGCAGTGAAGACACAATAGGCTGCCCTGGTACACACAATGACACCCTCTGGAACTGGGTAACATGGCTGTCCTGCTCTATAGCATCCCCTCCTGAGGGTACAAGAATGACCTGGTATGTGACAGTGAAGGTTTGGTGGGTGTGGACATTTGTGTGCGTGTGTTGTGCGTGTGTGTGTGTGTGTGTGTGCACGCACACACGTGCACGTGCATGTACGCTCACCCACTGCGTGACATGTGCCCCCCTCTAGTGTGAGAAAAACAGAAAATCCCTGATTAATAAAAGTGCAAGCTTTGTGTGAGAAACCTAAAATTATATCTTGCTTTCTGGGGTATGGCTTCCTGAGATTGTCACCTGGCTTAGTCAATCCCTCCTTTTCTCAGACGTGTTTTGTGGAGTCAAACCAGACCAAATGGCTTTGAGCAGATGATTCCCTTGCAAGCAGCAAAACACATACACTTAGACAACAATTAAAGTTGCCATCTTGTTCACAGCAGGTGAACGTAATACTCAGTTTATTTCCCGTTTTATTTGTCTTATCCTCCAGCTCTTTCCCATTACCTTTTTTTTATTTTTTATTTATCATTTTAAAAAGCCCTACTTCCGGAAGCAAAGGTGTTCTGGGAAGTACATCTCTAAACCTGCTTCTTTCCCCTTCCTAGGGACAATCCTAGAGATATTCATTTTCTTGACTAACTGATAGAGAGCAAGCTCTGCTTGTCTGGAATGTGCACAATGATATCTTTCTTTCCTACATCATTATTAATGCAAGGAAGTTATGGCCAACCATATGAAACGTAAGTCTACTAATTTCAGAGTATTTCAGTATACTCCAAAGACCAAGATTTACTCAGAACTATTGGCCACATCTTACTAGACTCTGACTTATAAATATTGAATTTAAAATGTTGGTTATTTTAACCTCTTTCCCCCCTTTTGTTACCCTGATCTAACTTGTATTACCACTACTGCTACTGCGCCATCACCCTCGGCTTGTCATCCCCTCGACCTGGTTCTTTCAAATGTCTGAGGGATTTTTTTTTTTGCCTTAATAATCTGCACGGAGGAAACTGTAGCACACATGGTCAGACAATTTCAACTTATGTTATTGACAATTTTTGTCTTCTCATCACCGCAAAGATTACCTGAAATATAGAGCAGATATTGTCTTACCAGCCCATTCTGTAACATTCTTATGATCAGGTTAATAATTTTTTTAAATTAACACACAATTTAAATATTGTTCAGTTGGCCTGGAGAAATAGCAGAGTGTTTAGAGCCTTTGCCTAAAAAGTGCAAGTCCTTAAATTCAATTCCCAACACCACATAATGGCATACATCTGTAATTCCAACACTGTGGCGGCAGGAGGATTGCTATGAGTTTGAGGCCAACCTGGACTACATAGCACTACAAACCAAGACCTGTGTCCGAGAGAGAGAGAGAGAGAGAGAGAGAGAGAGAGAGAGAGAGAGGAAGAGAGAGAGGGAGACAGAGAGAGAGGAAGAAACAAACAAAAAAGAAAGAAAGAAAGAAAGAAAGAAAGAGAGAAAGAAAGAAAGAGAAAAGGTAATGAATGTTGTATGTTATATAACATATGCAAGTTTAAATATTCTAAGTTTTGGGATGTGTAAAATCCATGCATGATGGCAGGAGGACCAAGTTCTAATCTGGCTTTCCTGTGGACCTCTCTGGTCTATTTCTCGTGTAGTATTCCCAATTGTCCTCTCTCTGACTCTTCGTACATATTACCCTTAGGAGCCTAAAGAAACTTTCAAATCTTTGCTTATTCATGGTTCTAAGCTCCATTTTCTGGATTATGATGATACCCATCAGAAACAGAACGGTCTTTAACCTTTGAAGAAATAATGAAGTAAAACTCATCTTCTTTCCAAGAATGAAGATTGTGTGCTGTTTCTTTTTCATGCTGCAAATTTCTTCTTTCTCACTTCAGTGGCACGTTTCAATGGGAAGAGCTTGGCTTCCCAAAGCGTCTCTACGCCCTTGGGACTCTGCCCCACTTGAAAGCGGAAGAGCAAAACCGTCCACTGACTGTTTAATTCTGGATGAGAATGCATTCATCGAAAGAGAAAAAGACTCATTCCTGGCAGTAGCTAAAGGAAACAAGAGTTTGTTTTTCTTACGTTACCATTGATTCACAGACAGCAAGTCTGTGGCATCTCTACCATGCCATCAAAGACCTAGGCTCCCTCTGTCTTTCCTCTGTGCATACGTAGTATGTAGCTTTTGTTCTCATACTTATGAAGTAACCGATGCATCTCCATATATCGTATCTTTGTTCCAGGCAAGAAGAAAGCAAGAGAATCATGTGTCACCTTCTCGCAGGGTTTCTTCACTGGGCCTCCCTCCACCCCACCAAAAAAAAAAAAACAGTCTGTTTACATAATTGTTGACCAAATTGTGTTTTCTGGCAAGTTCAGCCTTCAAACATGGTTGGGACGTCAGGTATTTTAACTTTCTAGCCATTGAATCAGAAAAAAAAAAAAAAAAAACTTCAGACACATTACCCTTTTTATTGAAGGTTAAATTAGAGATGTTCTCCGAAAGTTTAAAGAAATTGTGCTCACAAAATATATCTGCTGCTTTGCCTGTTACATGTTATTATGGTTTTGAATAGAATGCTTAAGGCACCACATAAGTAACTCTCAAATGATAAACATTTTATAGAATAGTTATTTTCTTTAAAAAATTGTACTGCAGGGCCAAAACTATGTAAAATGTGTAAGACAGGAAGACAGAGGAGAGGGGCTGACTCAAGTACCACGACAGTGAGTTAACGACCATCCTAAGTGCTTGTTTCTCAAATTTAAAGTCGACTTACACTCAATCTCATCTTCCCAGGGTGTTGATGATGGCGCTTCAGGGAGAGAAAACTTCCAGATGTTTCATTCAGTGCCTGTATAAAACACATAAGTAATCATTTTTAGGAGAATAAATATTATATTATTAGGCCAAAGGCCATATATATTTTTTTTTCTCTTTTTTCTCACTTGAGAAACTCAAGACAATTAATAGACTTTAAAATATGCTCAGAGGAAATTTGCTAACAATATATTATATATATTCTAGTGAATCGAAGATCCTTTGTTCACACTGTGACATTGTGGCATGGCTTCTTGGTTTCTTTCTTTTTTATTTTTGAAAAAGGGTCTTGCTCTGTAGTCTAGGCTGGTCCTGAAATTACCTTGTAGTTCAAGCTGGCTGTGAACACATGGCAATCATCCTGCCTCAGCCTCCTGAGTGCTGGAATTACAGGAATGAGCTACCATACCCAGTTTATGTGGTGTTAGGGAATTGAACTGAGGCTCAGGGCCTTGCACTTACTAGGCAAGCACTTTAACTGCCATGTTACGTGTTATTCCTCCAGCTCTGGCATTGCTTTTATTTGGTGTTGGGGGGGGGGGGCTTTGCTCAATCTCTGTCTTGTTCTGTCTTGTTTCTCTTCAAACTTTCACTTTTATTGTTTCTCTTTCTCCCTTGCTCATTTTCTCCATCTTCACACATATATACACGCCCACACACAAATTATATATTTCTATGTACCATTTCAGTGAAATGCTTTCACACTAGCAGATATGAGCATTTGTTCACAAAAGTAAAATACTGAAATATTAGCCTATGTAGGTTCTTTTAAGGAAAAATATTTCACTTATTTATTTCAGTTCTTACATTTTTAAAAATTCAGACAAGATAGGGTGATGATAAAATACTTCACATTCTTTGTCCTGGTTTATATCTTTATGCTTAAAAATCCACAGAAATTTTGCCGCCCACTTACAACACAACCTTGAAATGGCTGGAAAATGGTTATTTCTATTTATGGTTTATGTCTCCAACTTTCATTCCTATTAATACCTTTTATTTTTAACAACTCTTCAAAATCTGCTTATTATATTTGTATATAGAGCTCTATCTCACAATTGTAAATATACTTTTAAGTTAACGATATGACTTATAATTTATGCATTAAATAGGAAGCTCACAAATAACATCTAACATTTTATCACACAGGAACAAATAGTTTGAGCACCTGCTATATGCAAAGCAGGACAATTGCCTCCTTCGTTTTCCATAGCCCAAGTTGGAGAGACCAAGGTTATGGTCACATTCTTCACACAACTCCAAGCATCTACCTTGCACATAATGTTGAATTAATATTTTTCGTATGCATGAGCTGGTCTTCGCCTTCAAAACATGTTTCTGTTTTCTGGTCCGCTTTTTAGTTATTGTGAATCCAATTTTTTCCCAAAAGAATAACCCTTTTTTTCTGTTGCACAACGTCAGGCTTGAAGGGCAGATCCATTTGTTTTCCAACCACTAGCATTGCAGGATCTTCTACGACATTACGCATCCCAAATTTTCCTTCCGACAAAAAAGCAAACCTTCCACAAACATCCTTTTTCGACTCATTTTTCTGAAAGTAGGGTCAATTTCTCTGCGGTTAGGGAGGTATGACATTAAATTTCGGTAATTTTAAAAAATAAATAGGAGTAGAAGACATTTTCCTCTCTAAGAGAAAATACTCAGAGTGCATTGTATCTACAAGGAATTTCCATGTACTTCTTCAGGGTTGTTTGTAAGCCATCATGTTTTATGTAGGCTATATCATAAGGATAATCATAATGGAAAGTGAGTCTAGTGACTATTTTCTAAGAAAAAAATGATGTGTTAAGTATTTAATGGGTTATGAAGTTTACAATTGTGACAGATCAGAAGTGTTTACCAGCTTCAGTGGTATGTGAATCATTTCAGAAAAAGACTTTAGAGCGAAAGGCTTAAAATAGATCAGAGATGCCTAAGTCTCTATTTCAGACCTTCTATCCTCCCACCATGACCTAGGTGCTTTATTCTGTGATGACTTTGAAAGCATATGAAATCTGTCTCATCAAAAAGCATTCTCGATCAATCAACTTCTAAATGGTTCTTGGAGCGACTTCCCTTCTCATGCCTGCCATGGGAGCCCACATTTTGAAGTGCTTATAAATGTTCTGAGAGGCTACGATTTCTAATCTCATTCTGTCTCTTGCTTTGTAATCCTAGGTTGCTCTTCCCACCCCCCAAAGTTTTCTTCCTACTCTAAAAATGGATACTAATGTAATGCTTTTCTCACCAGAACACTGTGAGATTTGAGTAATGTATGTATGTAGAACGTTCTGAGAGCCTCAGAGGAGAGAGATTACATAAGCAGAGAGCATTATACTAAAGTTTCAAAACCGACTATATGATGATGCACATTTCAACATGGCTATTTTTGCACGATGTTCTTGTGGCTAATATTACAAGGTAAGATAATGATAGCAGTTTTACTTTTCCTTAAACTACACAATGCCAATATCTTTGGTTGTTGTTGCTGTCGTTATTTTGCCATTGTTGAAATGATCAGTTGAGTAAACTTCTATGAGGGACCAGAAGTAACACATCGCAAATTCAATGAACATGAGGACAATGACTGCCACTGTTGGTTTGGGTGACAGGGGTTTGTCACAATACACTGACACCACTAATGGTGCACTACTATGTTAGCAGTGGGCTTATCGAAGTCTACAAAAAGAGACAAATTTGAATTTAAAACAAAACTCAGTAAAATAATATCTATAGAGTAAAAGACAACAATGTTAAGGGGTGGAAAAACTTTCAGTGCTACAATGACAACCCTATATTTTCCTTTGTTTGTTCTAGCCAATCAAAAGCACTGTAAGCCATTATCTACCTATTAAGCGTTATGTCCTATAATTTTTCAACTGCTGGTCTAATTGTCCAATCAATTAAATATTTCCAGTATGTACCAGCAAGCCATGACAGTATCAAACTCCCTCTGCCAAAGTATGGAATATCTGATCTTAGCACCCACTTCTTATTATTATCGAATCCTTCATGCATATATATGTAAGAACCCTCATCTGATAACAGAGTTATTTGAACTTATACTACCTGTCATCTGTTATTCACAAAGTACTTTACTAATAATAGATCATCTGTGAAATTTGTCCATGCTCTGGGTATTCATGCTTCTGTTTCGGCAGCCTGTCCCTGACGTCCGTAGTCTCTTTTACTGCCAAAATATCTGATTAGAGGAATTAAGAGTGAAACTACTGACCAGGGCCAGATTGTAAAATAGGTAGGTGGTGGTTCTGCTGCTTTGTTGTGCTGAACTTGTAAAAAATGTAAAAATTCCAGCTACAGTTCCACACAGGGAACCATTTCAAAGTGTGATTCCACAGCAAGACAGAAATACAATGAGGCCCAGAACAGCAACAGTTGGCTCCAAAGCCGTTTCATAACTCCTTAACCTACCCTCGATTCGTTTCTCCTTCCTCCAGCATGTTCTCGCTCCAGCCAATCAAGAGATCCAAAGTCTGGATGGCTGTTCACTTTGTCCAAATCGGTCAAAGTAGTAGTAGGGCAATTGTTGAGTATTGGCATTCGTTGTAAAGCGTTCATCAGTCTTTCATTACCACAACAAATTTTTGAGCAAAGTAGCTTATAAGTAAAAAAGTTTTATTTTGGCTCAATGTTTTGGAGAGTGTAGTCCATGGTTGAGTGTTCCTGTTGCTTTTGGGCCTGTGGCAAAGTAGTACAACTTGGGGAAAGTAGGTGGTAGATCAAAACCACTCACTTCATGATCAAAAAGGACCTAATATCCCTTTCTATGCTACTGTAACCTGCATGCCTCCAATAATCTAAAGGCCTTCCAATAGACTCCATCTCTTAAAAGCTTTACCATTGCTCAACAGCATAGGCTAAAAACACACTTATAAATGCATGGACCTTATTCATGTTGTATATCTCATTTTCAACTTTTTACAAAAGTAGCATTCCAAAAAATATTTAAAAGAATAGAAATAAAAATTGAGAAATTTACAAGAGATGTCCCCAAAACCACCAAATGAAGTTTTATTATTTCAAATAATATAAAATACACTTATTTATTTATTGATATTTAGTTTAGTTTGTCTTAGTTTTAGTTTTTACTAAACTTTTGATTCTGAGCATGTAAGAATTGTAAGTTCATTATGACCTCATTAGTAGTTGTGAATAACCTGTAAGTAACACTATCAACAGGAGATTCATGCAAACTAATTTCTAAGCCCTATGACCATTTCTTTATGACCTTTCATTATCATTTATTGTTATTATTATTTATTTGATACAGGGTCTCACACTGAAGCCCAGTCTGGTCCTGAACTTGCTATATAGCTCAGGCAGGCCTTGAACACATGGAAATCCTCCTGCTTGAGCCTCCTGAGTGCTGGAATTACAGGTGTGTGTCTCCACACTAGGCTTGTGTGTTGCTGGGGAATCAAACTGGGCCTTGTACTTGCTAGACAAACACTTAATCTCTGCATTATGCCCCAGTATGCGTCCTTAAATGCATATTAACATATTGACCACCAAGTTTGTATTTATACTCCATTTCTCTGCTTCTACTCTTGACTCAATTATCATTCAGGGTGTTCTCTTGGGTACGTAAGTGGCCTGCAAGGTTAAAATGGCAAAATGGACCTTTTTCTATTCTCACTTAAACCCAATCTCTTCCAAATTTTTTCCCATTTCAATTAGTGTGACTATCTATCACACCTATATTCAGCCCCAATCTTTAACAGTCTCCCATAATTCTTCTCCTATCTCCTACTATAATCCTTTATCAACTTCCTTCATCTTGAGATTCATTACAAGTCTGTGACTTAAACCTTTCTCACACTCTCTATCATGACTAATCCAGGAGATTTCCAGTGCCTCCTCAGGACTCTTAACTCCTCTCTGCTTTTATTCTGTCACTGTAGTCCTTTCTTCAACAGTAGAGTGATCTTTTAAAGGAAGACGTCAATTGTGGAAGACGTCAACAGTTCGGTCCTCCTCTCCCCTTATCATCGCCATTGCAATTAAATAAAATTCTAACTTACTGTTGTGAACAAGGCCCTGAATACCAGGGCTCTCTCTGCTCTCAGATCTCACCCCAGGCACCGCACCTCTGATCTCTGTCTTCTTCAACCAGTCTTTTCCTTCTTTCTCCAAAATGCCAAGGTTGTTCCTTGCCTTAAAATTGTGTCTTAATCCATTAGAGCTGCTTTAACTAAATTACCATATACTCAGTGGCCTAGAGACAGCATCTATTCCCCACAATTCTAGAGGCTAGGACGTTCAAGATCCAGGTATGAGCAGATTTCAGTGTCTTATGTGGGCGTGTTTGTCATGGATGGCACCGTCTCACTGCATCTTCACATGCCCCTTCAGGCTTTGTTATAACAGCACTAACTTCATTCAGAGCCGTTAAGACCTCTAATCCCCTCCCAACGGGCCCCACCCCTTCATACCATTATTTTGGGGCTGGGTCTCAGCCTACAAAGTGCCACGGAGAGGAAGAGATACAAACATTCAGAGCGTGGCAGGCTGCCACGACTGATCTTATCATCCGTGCCCTTACACAGGCTCACTGAGCACTTGTAACAGACTGGTTGTTTTACGTTTGGAGAAAAAGTGGTGCTAGTGGCCGTGTTCTAGAGTAGTGCGCATTCTATTTCCTAAGGAATGTCTACTCCTCTCATTTCAGGATCTCACACCCAGCAACTAGCTTTCTTGCACTAGGCTGAATCTCATTAAAACACCACCCAATAGTGCCACAGGCTACTGTCCAAGCCTTGGACTTCTGGGCCTTTATGGGACATTTCAGATCCTGTCTAGAGCAAAGAACTAGAAATGTGCCAAGAGAACCTGTAGTATTAACACAGAATATACAAATAAGAAGGTAATGGAATGGCGGTTTAGTAAGATTAGAAACTGTAAGTCCACAAACTATTTTAAAAGTCAAGAGGAGTCTGTGGTTTATCTTTTTTTTTTTAAGTGGCTGACTTTTATCACAAATATCACTCTGAAATGTGAATTTATTTCATCAAGAAAGAAAAATAAAAACAATAATAAAACCAGAAAAACACAAAAACCTCTATAAGAAAGTCATGGTTCTAAAATGAGCAAAAAATGTGGCATGATTTTCAGTAATTTATATTAAGAAATAAACTCATTTGATATAATCTTAGAATATTTAATTTTGAAGAGCACAGTTTTAACCACACCTGATTACATTCTTTTTTGTGGACAAATAACACAATTTGAAGATCCATGTCTCATGTTTTGCAATTATTACAAACTCTGTTTTTTAGGTTATAATTTCTAGAACCAGCCTGTCACCAAAAAAAATCACAAAAAGCCTTGACTATAGTTATATATTGATTTAAGTTAAATTACCCATCGAGATGTGAACGAAATGCTAACAGAAATGACAGAAATTTGGAGTCAACCTGAGGAGAGAAGTTGGGTGAGCAAGGAAGTGAATTCCTCACATCATATGAAGGAACCTCAGAAGATTCTGTACAAAGGAGATTAATCCAGAAAAAAAGAATATTGATATTTAAAGTCACACTTATCACCACAAGAGCAATTAATCCAGCAACTGAGATCAAGGAGGAAAGACAGAAGACTTAGGGAGTAGTGAAATTGTAGTCACTTCCAATTTGCTACACTGATTCAACTAATACTGTCCAAATCAAAAAGTGATAGTATACCATATTATTTAAAGGTATAATGGTAATCTCCAGAACATCTAATTTCTAATATAATACATAGGAGGGGATATAAAAAGTTTTAAAATATTGGGACTGGAGCAACGCTGTAGATAACATACTGGTCACAGAACTTAGTCTTCATGTCATCTTACTAAAAAAATGATAAAATGTTACCATGAATTGAAAGTACAAACTCTTAAAAAGTGAATCATGTAAGCTGTGTAAATTAATTTTTAATGTGAACTATGAGTTTCAACTTCTTGTCAGATAAAAGTGAATACTTGAGATGATAAATATATACAAGCAAATTCCTGTTAGTTTTTTGCTGCTTAACCAACAAAATAGAAAGTTTTATCATCATGCCTATTATTTTACTTACAGATAAAAAGGTCAACAAAGACAATTTCTTTAGCACTCTCATCCCATTTAGGAGCCTGAGCTAATTGAGGCAGCGACTATCTGAGAAGCATTTTTCTTCTAGAGGCGTTGGAAAGTTTCTTCAGGGATGCGTGAAAAACACATGCTGCCTCTTAAGGTCCGGATCTGATTTCAATACCAATGAGAAAGAGAAGGTGCTCTCACCACAGAGGTAGGGGAAGAGGAGAGATACATGCTGAACAAGGATCAAAGCGACCGCAATCACACAGGTGAGATTAACTCTTTCCACTGACCATGGCTGGCTTGATTCAGAAATACATTTTAGGACTAAACTGCAAGCCGCAAACTTGATCTACATTTGTTTTTCCAGTATAAAAAAGTCACCAGAAGGCTTATAAGTTGAACTGTCAGTAATGCTAAGTTAATAAAATAATTTATAACCTAACCATTATTTTTCATCTCACTCAAAACATGCAAAAAGCTGTATAACAAATTTTCCTTAAAATGACAAGCGCCATTTATTCATTGTCTCAGCATGTGCACTTGGGTGTACATTATGTAGGTACAAAGGTTGCCTGCATATCTTCTCCCCTCACACATTCAAAGCCTTTCTTGTTATCAATATCTCCACTAAAATGGGACATTTGCCCTTTATAAACACACATTGATGACTCATAACCACCCAGAGTCCTCGGTTTGCTTTAGGATTCAGCTTTAGTGTTGCAGAATGTCTGGGTTAGGACATACTTACAGCATACTATACTTATACCTGTGTCTGTACAATAACAAAGCTACTATAAATATCCATGTACAGATATTTTTGTGAATGTAACTTTTCCTCTTCTTCAGAAAACTTTCAGGGAGCTCAATAATTGTTGGATAATGTGCTGACTATGTTTATTTTTCTTAGAAACCCAAACCATCTTCCAAGGCTGAATCATTTGCATTCCAGTTATCAATGAATGGTGCTTTCGGACTCCAGACACTCATGAATATTCGATGTCAGTTTCACAGATCTCGGCCATTGTAAGAGGTGTATAGTGGTGTTTCTGTGTTTTAATTTTCATTTCTCTGGTGCTATATAATGTGGATTTTTTATATGTCTATTTGCTCTTTGTATATCTCCTTTGATTGGTATTTTTAAAGATCTTTGGTTCATTTTTTTAAATCAGGTTGTGTGCTATTGTTGAGTTTTAAGAACTTTTGTATATTTTGGATAGCAGTAATCAGGTAATTTTGTGCAAATTTTTTTTTTTTTCTGTTTATCTTTCTGGCTTGTCTTGGGAGGCTTACATTGTCTTTCATACTTTAATTTTATTGCAATCTAACTTGTTAGTTATGTCTTTTGTGTATTCTTATGTTAGTATTGCATCTAAAATGTCACCTCTACACCTCCTGTAGTCCCTGTGTTATTGTCATCGGAGTTTAGTTTTCTCAGCTCTTATATGCATTTTATAAGATTATGCATACATACTCTATTTTGGGAAAGTACTGATGTAACTAGTACTACATTTTTAATTAACTTGTTGTGGTTATACAAGAAAGCAAATTTTCCCTAAATTGGTTGTAGTTGCTTAATAATTCTAGGAAATTTTATGTTGATTCACTTTTTTCTACATGAGAAAAGTCATCTGCAAACAAGACACGATAATTCTGTATCCTCTTCCCATAGTAGACCTTTGACTTCTTTTTCTTAGCTAGACGTTCTAGAAGAATAAAAGAATCACAGGGAAGATCTTTACCTTTAACAAGGCCTTAGTGGAAGAGCTTCAAGTTTAAGTACAATGTTTGCCTTTGTCTTAGTTACTTTTTCCTTGCAGAAATACAATACTCAACATCCACAACTTAAGGGAGGAAATGAGGTTTATTTTAGCTCGCAGTGACTGGAAATGACAGGAAGGATCTGGCAGATAAATCTGCTGGTGGCATCATGAGAGGAAGAATTAGGGCCACAGAAAAAAGTGCAGATAAGAGTATATAATCTTCCAGGCTACATGCCCAGCAAAGTGCCATGTATCCAATAATCTACCACATTTTATTAGGCCACACCTCTTTCAGAGCACTCAAAATCCATGGATCATCTACAACATCCAAATACATGAGACTTTTGGAAGATCTTCCAGACATTCTAAACCTTATAGACTTCATTATTATTGTTATTACATTCATCAAGTTAAGAAAGTTTTCCTTTATTCCTAGATAATTGACTGTTTTGGTCATGAATAGATGTTGAATTTTTTCAAATGCTTTGTCTACATCTACTGATATAAGCATGTCATTTCTACATTATAACTGATTGGTGTGATAAATATATTCATTGATTTTGAATATTGAAACCAATGTTGAACACCTGGGATAAATCCTACTTGGATGTGGTATATAATTGTTCTTTACCTGTTGGTATTCAATTTTCTTCTGTTTCTTTTTTGTTTATTTTTGAGAATTTATTCATAATTATAAAAGGTAATGACCTTTAATTTTTGTTGTTAGTTTGGTTTGGTTTGGTTTTCTTGAGGTTTCTGTTACCAGTTTTGGAATTATGATAAGGCCTATCTCAGAGAATAAATTAGGGAATTTCCCCCCTGCTTTTGTAAGCTCTGAAAAAAAATTGTAGAGAAGTGAATAATTTAGTCCTTAAATATTTGGTAGAATTATGAGTGAACTCTTCTGGGCCTTGTATGCTTGGTTTTAGAAAGGTATCAATTATTGATTTAATTTATTTAATAGATATAGATCTATTAATATTGTCTTCTACTTCTTCTCATGTGAGTTTTGATGATGTCCTTCAAAATATTGGTCCAATTCATTTAGGTTCTCAAATTTGGAGCATGAGTTACTCATAATATTTTGGCTTTTTAGCTTTTTGACACCAATGATATTTCTAATGATGTATACTCTTTCACTTCTTACATTAGTATTTTGTGTCTTCTCTTTTTCTTTGCCTGACTACAAGTTTATTGAATTTGAATTATTCAAAGATCTGCTTTTTCATTCTGTTAATTTTCTTTATCAGTTTCCTATTTAAACTTCCTTTATTTCTGTTCTAAATTTTACTTCTTTTCTTTCACTTACCATATGGATTTATCACTATGACTATGATCTTTATTTTCTAGTTTTCTAAAATGGAAATTTTGATTATTAATATTGTTTTTGTTCAATACATGCACTTAATATTACAAATTTTACTCTAAGCTTTGCTTATCGCAGTCTACAAATTTTTGTAAATTTTATTTTTATTTTCACTTAGTTTAAAGTAATAGTTTCTCTTGAGATTTATTTTTGACTCATTGTTCAGAATTAAGTTTTTTAACCTCAACCTAAAATTTTTCCTAGTTATTGCTCCTTTATTTCAATTTTGGGTGCATTGTCATCTGAATTCTGACATTGTATGATTTCCATAGGTTTAAGTATGTTGACATATGTTTTATGTCCCAGAATGTAAACTATCTTAATGAATGCTCCACATGAGTTTGAAAGGAATGTATATTCTGTGGTTGGATGCTAATTATATCTAAGTGAACGTTGGTGGGTCAAGTTCAATTATGTCCTGATGATTTTCTGTTTGATGAATCTCTTTCTGCTAAAAGTATTGAAGTCTTTAACTATGATCCTGGACTCCTTTATATTTCCTTATAATTCTGTTTCTGATTCACATAACTTGACTCTCTTGTAAGGTATGTACACATGAAGGACTATATCATTTTGGAGAATTAACCACTTTATTATTGCGTATGTTCTTTTTATCTTATGTAACTCTGGTTGCTTTGAAGTCTCCTCTATCTGAAATTAATATAGCTAACCATGTTTTATTTGATTAATGTTAGAAAGGTACGTTTTGTATCAATTTTCTTTTAATCTACCTATATTTTTGTGCTTAAAGAAGTTTTCTTACAGACAATGCAATTGGGACTTTTTTGTCAAATCTGACAATCTGGTTTTTAATTGGTGAATTTCGACTCACAATATTCAAAATAATTACTGACATTATTGGATCTAGAGCCACCATATTTATTACTGTTTTCTACTGACTGCCCTTGTTCTTTGTTCATATTTTGTCTACTACTTTTTTCTGCCTTTTGTGGTATTTATTGAGGATTTTATATAAGTCTGTTTTCTCTTTCATAGAATGTCAGCTATACATTTTTTACTTTTTTATGTGCTCTAGAATTTATAATATATACTTATAACTAATTCACATCCACTTTCAACTATCACTGTGCCCCATCGTGGATAGTGAGATTGTCTTATAAATTAAGCTCACATTCCTCACATTCCTTGTACCATTTTTGTCATTTGTATCACTCATATGTAAGCAGATATAATCATATATGGATACACATACTTACATGTACATGATATATGTGTTATGTAAACAAGTACACATAGCCAAGTGTTTTCTTTTACCATGTTAAATAAATATCTGTTGCATCAATTAAGATAAAAAAAGTTAATGTTTTAATTGTGCATTTACTTTTCCAAGGATGTATTTCCTTTATGTGGATCTGAGTTTTATGCCTGTGTTACTTACGTTCCCTGTGGAGAGCATCTTCCCGTATTTCTTCAAGGCAAGTGTAGTAAGCAACAAATTCCCTCAATTTTTCTTTAAGAAAATATTTATTTTTCTTAATTTTTGAGGGATAACTTTGAAAGTTATAAAATTAATAACATTAGTGTTTTTATATATCTTAATACTTCAAATATTTTACTACCTTTTTTACTCATGTAAATATTTTAAGAAGCATGATGTAATTCTTCATTCCTTTGTAAGTAAGGTGGTTTTCCCCTGTGTTTCTTTTAAGATTTCTTTTTTATCTTGTTTCTCTTGTGTGTGTTTCAAATTGACACACACGGGTGTAGTTTGTGGGGCTTGTTGTTTAGTTTTGGTTTTGGTTGCACGTGCATCCTGTTAGTGGTCTCTACGCTTTCCTAAGTCTGTGGTTTGGTTTCTGACATTGAAGAAATCCTCAATCATTATTGTTTCAAATATTATTTGGCTTCTTTTTCTCTCTCTCCTTTAGGCCTTCCTATTACACATGTTTTACACCTTTGTAGTCGTGGCATGGCTTTTGGAATGCTTGTTGGTCTTTGTCCCCTCTGCTTTTCAGTTCAAGAGGTTTCTATTGCTACATCCTCAGACTTTGAGGTTCTCCCTGCAGCTGCACCCCCTCTGCTAAGAAGCATTTCACTCCATATCCCTGGTTCAGTATTTCTGTTTGTTTATTTCTTAAGATTTCCATTTTACCCTTATATTGTTCTTGAGGGCTGTCTTACTTACTAGAGCCTTTGGTTTATTAATCATAGTTACTTCAAATCCCCAGCCTTTAATCCCAACATATCTTTGCTTGGTTCTGATGTTTGCTTTGTCTCTCCCGATTGAGTTTTGTACCTTACAGTTGGAAGGTTCACCTGGTCATTTTTTCATGATAAGCAAGCATAATGTGTAAGGTAAAAGGGACTGCTGTACACAGGCCTTCGACATGGAAGTGCTGAGGTGTGGGGGAGCACTACCCCACAGCTACAACCTTCAGTGACCCCGTGACTTCAGACAGTGAAGATCACAAGTGTCCCTCAGTTTACTAATTCCCTAGTAGGTAGAAAAGGATGGCTACAGCTGTCTGGGCCTGAGTAGCTCTCTTCATCTCGGTCAGTTAGGCTCTTATATTACCAAAGCAGATCAGGTCCTGGTTAACTCATTTCTCCTGTGGACAGGCCGGATCAAGAACAGAACACTCCGGCACATTTCAAAATGGGTATTTCCTATGGTACAAGAGAATTTGTTTTCTAATATTTACTGTGAGAAAATGGCCAAACTCTGGAAGGTAACTGTTACAAAATTTTTCCCTAACCCCCACTTCAGCACACACACACACACACACACACACACACACACACACACACACACCCTATATGTAGATTGTCTTAAAGTTCTGTACTGTCAGAGAGGCCCACACTGAGGCTCCAGCAATTAGCCAATTACAGTATAGGTTTTCCTACATCAGTCCTGGTTCCGTTCCCCGAACGCTCTCCACCCATGAGTGTTTGTCCTGACAAGCAGGATTTTGCTCTGTAGTCCAGGCCAAGGCAGGAGTCCAGGATCAGTCACAAGGCTTCTTTAATTCTCTCATAGATCCCATAAGAGTAGGGAGATTTTTGGTCTATGCAAATTTACCCAATGTTAAATGGAATGGCAACCTCCAACCTCCTGACATGTGGAACTAAAAACCAAAATTCCTCATTCTGTTATATAGTCTTATAAGATAAATAATGACTTGAATTCCACAATCCAACTGTGACTGTGACTGTTAATCATGATACAGCAACTTGAATGGGTTTAGAAACACTAAACAGGTCAGTCAAGCACATTTCTGGGTGTCTGTGATGACTGGCATACAGGCCAGCACTCTGATGAGGGGAGACACAGTTGGATATGTGTAACATAAGCCAATGAGCTTGTAGCCTGAATGAAATAAAAAAAAGGGTACCAAGGAAGCCTGCCTATCTCAGAAGAGCTCCCATCTTTGCCTTGGGACACCAGTCTGCAGTGTCTACCACTGTCTAGCACAGACCCACATTTGCAGCTCCACAGGGAGCTCCCAGAACTTCTACCTCAGACTGGTGCTGTATCTCCGATCCCTCTTGTTCTGGGGCTGCAATCCCTGGAGGCCGAGCAGTTACTGGATCCACCGACTCTGCAGAATAGAGATGGCCATTGCAGATGTTTCCACTCCTGCTCCTGCGCGTGGCCATCATGGACTCCTGCATGAGATCCTGGAAGAGTACCTAATAGATTGTACTGTATAATTGCACATGTATTTTCTATTGATTCTGTTCTATGCAGAATTGAACCATTACACTAACCATTTTTTACAATATTTAGATATTGCCAAAGAGAATATGAATTTGGAGACTCAGAAATAATATTGCAAAATCTGAATTTTATAAGAATTTTAAATGAATTAGTCAACAAAATTCCCAGCGGGGATACATGTAAGATAGATCATGTATGTCTTAATGTTTTCTTTTTTTTTTTTTTAGTTTTCTTCTTTTTCCTTTTCCAACCTTAGAAATAGTGTCCTCATGCATTCTTAGTTGAAAAACTACTGTGGACTTGTGCTGCCTTCTGGTACCCCCCCCCCAGAAAAATCACTTTTAAATAGCTTGAACTTATACATATTTTAATGATTATCATTAGTATGCATATTTGTGCTAGATATAATAAGTCCTATGGAGGCTTGGGTAGTCCTCAAATCTTAAAGAACTCATCTTTAAAAAAAACAATAAAATTTCAACTAAATAGAATAATTCAGCAAAATCTTTTCCTGGAGTGTGTGTGTGTGTGTGTGTGTGTGTGTGCGCGTGTGTGTGTGTTTCTGTGTGTGTGTTTCTATAGGCTTAAACAATATACTATTTTCATGATATTCATACATAAAACTATCTCATGAACCTTTCTTAAATGTATCTCTGCTTTGTAATGTCATGAAAAATCAATAATTTAGAGACTTAGTGTCAAGTGGAGCAGGAAAAAATTTTATTCAAGAAGTATATCTGAGTTATGTACTTAATAAATTTGATTTTAATTTAAAAAAAATTAAGTGCAGACTCTGTCCTTCTGTAGTTTTTTAGTGTTTTGAGTTCAACTTTTTTGTCTTTTAAATCTCTAGTAATCAAATATCTCATCTCCATAATTGCAACCTTCTTAATAAGCACAAAATTTGGACCCAATTAATTCAGGTTAGCCCATATTTTCTGTAATTACAGAAAATTGGTGATATAACTGAATACACAAATAGAGAAAGTAGAATGCTTATCACATAATGTTTGTTATGTGCATTGAGAAGGCACTCAATAAATCTTTGTTAAATAATTCAATGAATACGTTCTATAAATCCAAATTATATAAGACACACATGTCTCTCATTTTCTTTATTTCAAAAATTTTAACTCAAAAATGTAGGAAAAGTCACTTAATGAAAGAGAAATACATGAATGCCCCAAAGATTTAAACACAAATTTACAAAATGCATTTGTCCTGGGTGTATTTCTCGAGCCATCATTTTTCTTCCACTATCACTGTTGTTTTAAATTATTAATTTTCACTACTTTGTGAGCCAGGAATACATTCATGGTAGGATCAGTAAGAGACATTAACATAGGAACACTATGAAATAGAATTTTCTATAACCTTATACATTCTAATGGACATATAATTGAACACATTTATTTTTAAAATAGTCCATGAGAGTTATACTGATGTGATCATAAAAATGTGCTGCTCAAAATTGTGGTCAAGAGCAAAACTCATTGACAACTCCAGCTCCTGGTGCCCTTATTTATCTACACGACCCTTTCCTAACTGTACCAAGGCCAAAATGACTGGATTTGGTGAATTTAGTTATGCAAGACATGATGATACTTCTTAAATTAGCAGTTTTGACCAAAGCACTCTGTTGGCCTGACAAAGCCTTTCTTAGAACTCGGCTTTAGTATGAAGCTCTTCCTACCAATCCCTCCTCCCTCCTCTCCATTATAGGTGCCAGCTCCACGTCACAGACCATCTGAACATTTCTTGTACTTCCAATTTCACTTTAGTTCCTGTTTCTCAGAAACTAAAGAACATAACTGAATAATTCAACAGAGCTGAAATTTTACTTTTTTCTCTTTGAAATCTTGTTTTCAGTTCAAGGATCAAGTAGAATTCTTATTTTATCCAACATAGTGACACGCACACCCACACCTACCTACCCACTCACACAGCATTCATCTTAAAGATTTGATACTTCTGTTAGGACTGGGACGAACAACCAGGCAAGATGTGCCTAAAATAGGCCTTCAGCTAGATTTGCATGAGATGCCGGGCAGCTAGGTTGGAATTGGGTAATGGAATCGAAAAAAGAGAAAGAGAAACTTGGTCTATTTCTCACTTAGTTTATTGTTGTCTCTGCTTCTGAAGTGCCTCTAAAAGTGTATTCAGGTTGATAAACATGAAGATCAATCAACAACATCCAGGAGATGTTGCCATTATGTTTCAAAACGTAAGAATTTTTTAGCAGATTTCACACATAGTTAAAAAATGCCTTAATGATGACTCATGCTTAATTCATGAAATTCAAAGCAAAGTTTATATTGTAAGATCTTATAAAACCATCCTACCATATTGGAGATCAAAATAAATTAAGCTAGCCAACGAATGACTTTTTTCATGAAAAATAGCATTTCTTATATCTAAAAAGCTTTCACATACAGGCTTGTCTGTCAATTAATTTCAAACACAGCAGTTTACTCCGCTTTAACCTTCACTAAGCTAGCGACAGTCCTCCAGATATAATTTGTTTATTTAATTTAGCAATTTTTTATCTTTGTTATTTCATATCAAACATGTTTCACAAGTTGTTTTATTGTGATTCTACCACAAACAAAAAATAATTTTGAAAGGATACCTACAAGAAGAGAGCAATAAGTCATATGGCCTGTAAAAACATGAAAATATAGCACAAAATCTACAGCAAACAAATACTGTCAATTGGCTGACAAAAGAGAGAAAACGTTATTTGAAGTCCTTACAATTATGCACCTGCAAAAAATCAAAAACATCAAAGAAAAAACTCTATTATGAGTTACCAATGTACACTACTTAAACATCTATAAGACAAACTACAAAAAGAATAAAAAGGTA
This sequence comes from Ctenodactylus gundi, assembly GCA_004027205.1. Classification (NCBI taxonomy): domain Eukaryota; kingdom Metazoa; phylum Chordata; class Mammalia; order Rodentia; family Ctenodactylidae; genus Ctenodactylus; species Ctenodactylus gundi. The sequence continues at coordinate 327,581 of PVKB01000372.1, forward strand.
CTGAGAATTTGGAAAGATGTATATTAATAAGGAGGCTAATTGGTGTTGTTTAGGGTATACATTGGATTGGGGTGTGGAGAAAGCCAGGGCAGAAACCCTCCAAGGACTCCTCCACAAGCACAATGCTGGGTCCTTTGTCCCAAAGAGACGTGTCTTTTAAAAGACACATAGCAAGATGATATCACTTTGGGCCCCCCATTTTCCCTCCTGTGTTCGTCCATGTAGGAGAGGAGGGTGCGTGTAAGGGGATGACAGCAGGTGAAGGGGAATAAGGGCACAAATCAATCACTCTTTCTTCTAAATATTGACAAAGATAACTGTGGATTTAAATAAGACCCGTAATTTGTCAATATCAGTACAATCATCTGGCTATGAGTCTTGCCCCCCGTCCACTCTGAATAAAATATACATTCTTGAAGGAACATTATCTTACAGACTTTGTTCACTGTTTTTATTACAAAAGCACAAGTACCCCAAACAAATGCTTGGCATAGAGTTAGATTTTAAAAAAAGATACCTGAAATAAATAGATCTTCCTTCCCTAGAGTACTCAGCCTTCTAAGAGGGAACACAGTACTTAATTAGCCTTGTAGATCCAGTATATGATTTGCTCACTGAGATCCCTTTGGTATCAGGAAAACTGGTTGAATTAGTCGACTATTTAAAAGTAGAACTAACAGAGAAAAAAATTTCATTCCAATCCAAAGTCAGGTGGAAGCTGTCTTTGGGCTACAATTCTGTGCTTCTTGTTCATCAGGTGTCTTGCAAACCCTTCTAGACAGCTAAGGGATTGAACGACAAGAATGAGAATGTAATTCATTTTCCTGGGAGCTGATACAATTCTTGCGACAGAAAATAACCAAAGTGCAGCACTTCTCAGACATCAAGACTCAAATTTCACTTTTGGAGTGGCCACTTGTCCTGGGCCTGACACTACAGTTATACCACAAGTTCTTTTTTTTTTTTTAAACTATTTGGAAATAATTATGGATTGTCAAGATTGTTGTAAATAGATTACTGAGAATTCTTCTATATTCTTCACCAGTTCCCCCTCAGTGTTGACATATTAATAACTATGATGCATTTTTTCAAAAACCTTAAAATTAACATTGGTGAAAAACAAACAAAAACTATTAACTAAGATATAGGCAATATGTGTATTTCACCTATTTTTCCCTAATAATATTTTTTTGTTCCAAAATCCAGTGGGGATAATCCAACATGGAATACCATAGCTCACTTTATCATGTCTTTAGAATTCTCTAACCTGTGGCAATTTCTCATTTTTTTCCATGTTCTTCATGATCTGAAACTGATAGTCATTTTTAGATATTCCAGGTCGGGTATTTTTTAAGGTGCCAAACAAGTTAGGTGTGTCTTTTGTGTTACGATTAGAGTAAGGTTATAAATCTTTGGGAAACACACCGGGAGGTGAAGTGCACTTGTGCATTAATGTTGAATGTCTCAAATGATACTGCTATTTTAGGGAACAGTGTGATCTTTTTATATCACAGGTAGCACATTTAAAAATTATGCCATACTTTGGTTGCATTAATTTTAGAAGTGCAGACAAAGATCTCTTTTGTTTACCAGATTGATAATACATAATCTAGATATAAAAAGGCAGGGAGGGAGCCAGGTCTGAAGAAAGAGGGTCAAGGCCTACATTAAAAATACGTGCTGAAAATATCCCCTTTTGGGCGTTTAGTTAGTGATTCCATAATTTTCTCCAGAACAGAAAAAGAAATAAAAGACTAGTTCCCGGTGGGCAAATACCCAAGTTTTTTATATTGATCTCATGAGAAATCTCATAGATACAATACTTGGCACATAATAAAAGGTAACAAATATTTGTTAAATAACTATTTAAATAAGTAACTGAGCGGCCAGATCACAAAAGCACATCTCTTGGTTCCAGTAACATAATGTTGGAGTTTGAGGACAATGGATCTGACCCAGTACATCTGGCAGTTTTTCTCTGTACATGTCATGGTGACCTGCCCAAATTAGCTTTAACACAGACAGTTGAAAAGGGGCTGCCAGTAAGCGCTCATCAGCGGTTATGCTAAATATAAAAACTAGAAATATAATTGAACCACATCTAATAAGTTCAGTTTTCTTTTCTCTTTAATCAAATGGAGGGTCCTAGGGAAAAAAAGAGTTCGTTGTTTCCGTTATTTTAATTAGATATGCAAGCTTAACAGCCGTGAAAGCATTTGTGTGTCAAGACGTCAAAATGAAATATATTTGTGAGCAATTACTTTCTGTCCCCAAACTTAAATATAGCATTAGTATTGGAAATACTTTGTTTTGATTACTTTAAGAATATTTTTTAAATATACACATCACTGAAAGGGCATCTTTTCTTCTATTTCTAAAATAATTCCTCCTCAAAAAATGTTTCTAGCATAAAGAAAATTGGAAAAGGGTTTTCTCTTTGAAAAAACTGACATGATTGAAGAGATTTCACCTTCAAAGAGCTTTACTCCAGAAGGGGCCCCTTGAGAATTTTAAGTATTGCATGGTAAATGTATTCTTTGAAGATTTTTATGTTAAAAAAACAGTTGCATGGCTTGGGTATCCTCTTTGAAGTTTTTCAGAAAACAATATTTAAAGGATTTCCCCCTTTGAATATTTTTCTGACACTGAGTGTAGCTTTTTTGAAAATGCGACTCTCTGTTCAAGTGAATTTCTTCACTTCTTATTTTCTCTCTTTATTTTTATGACTCTAATTACATTGCTTTAATAAGAGCAACAATGGCTGCTACCGTGTCCCATGTTAGGGCTTTGCCTACATATGGAACCAAATCAAATTTCTCAGGCTTTCTTTGAATCAGATCAGATTCAGACATACCAGAAAAGTGACTAACTTATATGAGTAACTAACACAGAAATTAACATAACAGAAGGTTTTCTAAGAATGGGTGGGTGCTGGTAAATTACTGAAGAGCATCATAAATTGATTATAATTGACAGAAAACATGATGAATAATTTCTCTATCATGTGTTCCTAACTTAGACACGCTGAAGAAGAGAAAAAGAAATATTCTGGAATAGATTGGTGAAGTGTATTCTGACTAATCTTAGGTTTCTTTCATTTGATTAAGTTCTGCTGAGACTGTACTGTGATCTAGAAAGACACAAAGGTGAGTAAGTGTGAGCCTTATTCTCAGAGTGGTTGTACTCTTGCAAGGTAACTGAAATGCCACAATCATAAAGTCTTCTATTAATAGGTGTACCCATTGTGAACAGCCCGTTCCTAGAATTTAGGGAAAATAAGAAAGGAGAAACAACATTTTTGCACTTTTAGATAAACATCAAAGTGATGTCTCACCTGAGGAAAGTAATCCATAATTGGTCCAAGAAACGATTGCATAGGATGACACTGGCAACTTTCTTTTGGTCAAACAGAATGAGATAACAGAGTACTGGATACAAAAGGACACACAAACAAGAGTAAGTGTGTTTTCGTGAAATTTTTATTTTGTTTTTAAAATTGTATGTCTCCACATACGTCTATCTGTATGTGTGTGTGTGTGTTGGTTTTCAATGCAAAATAGTTCTCATAGAGAGCCATATAGTAAAACAAAACAAAAACCATTTGAAAACCACAATGTTATAAAAGAAAATGGAAAACGATTCCACCAAAACAAGTGAGAAAGGAGAACAGACATATTTTTGACAAAAGCATCACAACATGGAAACACGTTGAAAGACAAAATAGCTCACTTTCTGGAAGATAGAGTTCAGTTAAAAAATCTAATAAAACTGGAAAAATAAAGCAAGGTGAGGAAATGGGTGAACAACGGAGGACCTGGCAACCACACAGCAAAGATTTTAGGTGCTATTCTGAAGTAGAGAGGAGCCACTGAGGATTTTTGGACAGGGGAGGAACTAGGTCAGAGTTATATCCAGGACAAAGAAGCTATAATTGAGGGAGAGATAAATGATACATTGTAATGCTTACTGAAGAGCATGACGGTTGTTATTTCAAATAATAAAATATTAATATGGGGTTGGGGTTATAGCACAGAAGAAGAACATTTACCTAGTGCAAACAAGGCCTTGGACTTTACCTTTAGAGCTAGAAAAATTAATTTGATAGGTGAATAGATAGACAGACAGATATATGATAGGTGGGGCAAATTTTAAAACACCAGCATGGGGCAACACATCATTAGTTTAATACCAAATGAAGTTACAATTTTTTACTTTTAAAATGAGATTAAAAATACAGCTTTTGATTAAATTTTTCAAATATGAAGAACAAAAATTACATAATAGTAACACTAGTCGAACATTATATGCAAACACTAAAATTTGAGAATTAAAATCCATGGAACCTTTTCTGTTTTTTTTTTTAAATGTAAGTATTGGGTAACTGATTTCTTTCTGAGTTATATCACTCTCTTGTTTAGCAACTTACATAAACAGAATTTATATTGATAATTAATATATCTAAAATAATTATTACCCCCCGAAAAAACCCCAAATGCCAGGATAATGCTGTGCTGTAAGGCTTGTTGCATAGTAGGTAAGGTTACCACAATTGGCAAATATTCCTAGTGAAATTTGAATTTCAAATAAATAATGCACAAGTTTTTTGGCAGAAATATGTCACATTTCAGAAAAGCAACAGCAGGAAGAATTTAGTACACATGCTTGGGACATAACTTCCCTAATAACTTAGTCTTCATTTATCTAAAATTCAAATTTTAGCATCTTATATTTTATCTGGCAATTCTAATAATATAGATCCATTAATGATAAAGGAGTAAATGCTTATACATACTTTACATGATATATGTAAATTAAAAGTTATCACATAAAATACTCTTAAATGTCTAATTCAGTGGCATTTAATATATTCACAATACTCATCAAAAATCACCACAATTCATCGCCAGAGTTTTCCACTACTCCAAACTGAAACATTGTACCTGTTTTTAAAGAGTCACTTTTTTCCACTCCTTCTCTTGATAGTCACTTCCAGCATCTGTCATTTAGCCTATTTTAAGTACCTCAGATAAGTAGAATCATATAATATTTGTCATTGCTGAAACTGAAACTTCTGTCTTAACTTTTCAGTACTTCTTTGCTGGCTTGTAGCATCTCACACTATACCTGTGCAGTTTACTGTTTACCGACGGATTTGGGGGTTCCCCTTGCTGATTTCTAGACCCTTTCTCTGATTTCCTTGCCTTCCAGTTGTCAGTGCTTCAAATTTCGAGCAGCTTAGCCTCCCCTAAATTTGACATCTGTCCCTGAGTCTCTGCTTTGCTTAATTCTGTTCTCGTCATGGCCCTGGAACACACAAGGCAGGAAGCACATATAACTCACCTCATTTTATCTCCTTTTTTCCGTCTTGAATTAATTGACTTATGTATGAAAATAACTGTTTATTTACATTTTGTCACGTTTTCTAGTGTTTCCATTTTTTTTTAATTCTTAGCAGAAGGTAATTGATTCCATTTACTGCCTAATCGCTAAGTACAGAATACACATTAGAATAAAACAGGTTACTGATACATCCCAGTCCGAATTCTGAAACAAGGTCGATTTGTCTTCACCATTTGCTAGTGAGATTTCTGTTTTGCTCATCTTACACAGCTGTTTTTCTGCAGTTGTATTAGGGGAGAACTCAGATTTTACCACTTGGAAGTATTTTCAGGGGCCGTGGGTATAGTGTAGTGATTAGAGAGCTTGCCTAGGAGTTGCAAGGCCTTGGGTTCTATCACCCAACACCACATAATAGCTGGGAGGGTGGAACATGCCTATCCCAGCACTCCCGAGACTGAGGTAGGAGGATTGCTGTGGATCTGAGGCCAGTTCCAAGTTTGGGCTACGTAGTGAGTTCACAATCAGTCTAGACTTGAGAGTGACACTCTGTCTCAAAAAAAAGAAAGAAAGAAATAAAGAAAGAAAGAAAGAAAGAAAGAAAGAAAGAAAAGAAAAAGAAAGAAAGAACTATACTTATTTTGAGGACCATTTATAAAACAGTAATCTTAGAAGGAAAACAAAATGTAGCAGCCTGATCCTGTGTCTATTACTTTTGCTGTAGCTCCAGGACCTTGTTCCCAGTCCAACTGGGTCAAAAGCCCAGAGGGCAGCACTCAAGGTCTTGGCCATTATTTCTTAACCCAGGTGGTATCATTTTAATTAATATTTAAAATTATTTCGAAAATTTATGTAAATTATATATGAAATATCTCACAATAAAATTAAGAATTTTGTTTATAGGGAGGCTGAAACTTTTTTAGTTATAAAATTCACATTTTATATTTTAGCTCTTATGAGGTGATTGTATGCCCGTGAATGCATTGTTACTAGAAAACAACAAGCTAGCCTTCAAACCAAGAAAAGAAAATCCACTTGCCAATAGACAAATGACTTCAAAGATAAGGTATCTAGAGAAAATTATTCATTGTTAATCGGAACTTGATTAAGTATGTGCCAGTATTGCAATACTATTAAAAATTGGTGTATCAAGCAGATTAAAGAATAGGTCCTACCCTCAAGGACCTAGGGCTGTGTGACTTGAAGTGGGGGAATCATAGACTTAAGGAACTAAGTAGAAAGTAAGAACCGGTGATGAAAACCCAGAATATATTATTAAAGCACAATGAAAAAAAGACTGTGGATAGAATTAATAAATTAAATGACTCCAGAAATAACCAGAAATTAATTAAAGGACATGTTTGATGTGATGTGGTATGGGAAAATAAAATATCTTGGACATAAGGGTACCAAATCAAGAAATGTTTTGGTAAGTTAAGGAACTCTTGGTATCATTTGTCTAGAGTACGAACCTGAGAGCTCCTGGAAATTAGATTCAATGCTGAAGAGTTTGCATGTGTTATAGTTTTGATATAAATGTGTTTCCCAAAGGGTAACATGTTAAAGGGTTGATCATCTATATAACAACATACAGAGATGGATCCTTTGGAATAAGATTACAACCTGACTTCTGACTTCTTTAATGGATTAATCCGTTATGGTTTCACATGGACTACTGGGAGGGGGTGGAAACTTGGAGAGATGGGACCAGTTGGTCATTAGGGGTATGTCCTTGAAGCATAGGTTTTGTTCTCTCTCTTTCTCTCTGTCTCCCTCCCACCCTTAAAAGCACCTTGAGATGAGCAGCTTTGCTGTACCACATGCTCCTCAATGGAATGTTCAGCCTCCCAAAAGCCCAATGGAATGAGGCCAACCAATCATGGATGAAAACCTCTCAAACTGCGAACCAATATAAATCTCTCCTCCTTTTAAGTTGTTTATCTCAGGTATTTTGTCACAGTGAGGGAAAGGTAGCATGTCAAACTATGTTATCCAGCTTGGACTTGACCTATACTGAATGGAAATAATTAAAGGATTTTAAGACATTTAGTCCCATAATAAACAGATGACTGTTTTTTGGTCCAGTGGAATGGAGAGTTCATATGGATAAAAACAGTAGATACCAGAGCCACGTAAGGCCAGCCCCTGAAGAAAAATGGCAACAATAGAAAAGATTAATGATGGAGAAGGACATGGGTGATACACCATCAAAGAACTTAAAGAACAACCTCAAGACTAGAGAAAAAAAGTGAAAATCATTTGTGTGAAATATCTAATATGTAAGAGATGTGCAAGTCAAGAAAATTTGTCCTTCCTGAATTTAGTTTTCTCAAGGAAGGAAGTCAACCAGTAAGCATAGAATGTGATGCTATTTGCATAGCATTCAAGTAGTGCTTGAGAGAGAACAATCAAGCTACAATGCAAAGAACTAATACCAGAAGCTGAAGATCCAGCAGAGGTTTGGAAATATCATTTTATGGTGGCAGCATCTAAGAAACACCAGGAGCTTTGCTTCTTGTGGAACAAAATTGCTCAAATGTAGGAAAGAAACGATGACAAACTGAGGCCTTGATTAGGAGTTTTGTTGTACTTAGTTGGAAGGATGGGATTTTAGAGTTTCTCTGAGTATCATCAAAAGCATCCCTTAGGTGATTTTTTAAAATGCTGTATTTTCCCCAATATTGCAAATAAATAAATGGTCCATATTAAAAATCTCTCTCCAGTATTCCCATCACGACATTAAACTGTATCTTCACATTCCCTTGGGAAGAACAATAGATGATAGTATTTTGGAAGTGTTATTTCTTGGAGCTGAGGTTGGAGACCTCCCCAAGGACTGCAGTAATATGCATGAGAAAGGAGGAAAAGTTTGTTTTGTTCAATAGAGATGGGAGTGATTATAAAAATAAGAAAGATGGAGGAAGAGAAAGAGATTGCATTAGTCTGACCCCTGTACAATATAATGTATTATCGTCACCCCCGAGAACGTGACGATAACCTCATAAATACTTGATGGAAATTGATTTATTAAGTAAACTAAGCAAGGAACTAAATTTTGCATACAAATTAGTGCAAGATATAGAGATGCAGTTATCCAAACACAGGACCTAAAGATTCGTTGGATCATGACGGTTCAAGTCTGGAATGGATGTGGATGGGTCACATCGAGTGTACTCAGCGTCAGGAAAAGCCTCACTACAGCTTCTCAAGGACAGGATTCGAACGGTTCCCTCTCTGTGTCTCATGGTCACCTGGCACGTACTTCACATGTTGCAAGATAAACTATTTTGAGGCATTCCTCTCAAGGACACACACCACCTTTTATAAGAGGAATTGAAAAAAGAGAGTGACTGTATCTCTGACCTTTCACTGCCTTCAAATAAACAACTCAGAGCACAGCTCCGTACTGTCATTTTCATATAACAAGGGCATGACATTTTCAAACATCGGCGTACTATGATAGCGCACAAAAATTTTCCGAGAAAGCCGCATAACCAGAAGCCTATATACACTCAGTAACTACTGTATGCCTGTATGGATGGGCTACAAAGTAAAGTCAACCTAATAGCTCTTTGCCAAAAGCCATAGCTTCCTAAAAGTACTGGCTCTCAGGTCTCTTCTAGCTAGTCCAGGACATTGCCTAGAAAAAGCTTGCCAGAGAAGATATTACCATGGATGCTGCTGAATTTAATGAAAAATCAGTCTACAAGTATGTTTACAATGCCAGCAAAGCAGGGATAGGGTCTTTTCCTTTTTTTCATAGTCATTACAGGAAAACGTATTAGACAAGATTTAGAATTCTTTTGATTTGGAATTGTATTGTGAGATAAAAAGATAGGAAATACATTGTGTCAACAATTACATCTTTTAAAATTACTCCACTGCTTCTGTTGATGGATATTGACAGCAAGCACACATGATAGTCTTGGTCCTAAGTGAAGAAGTTTTATTGATATAAACAGGTTGAGATCAACATTGTGTTGGTCAGGTTTCTGTCACTATGACTGACTACCTGGGATAAGCAATGTAGAAGCATAGATTATCTTGTATTACAGTTTTGAACGAATGATCACGTTGTCTTGTCACTGTGGGCACAGCCACGACGAGGCAGGATGTCATGGTGGGGAACTTGTGGTGAAGAGAATCTGGGAAGGAGAGAAACATAAATAGTCAGGGTCTCACTGTCTCCTTCAAAGGCAAGCAGCCAATGACCAACTTCCTTCCATTAGGCCCTACTTCCTAAATGTTCCCCCACCTCCCAATGGCACCACCCTTCAACACATGAACCTTTGGAGGCCAGACTAGATTCAAATTATAGCAGTTGCCAAGAAGGGAAAGGAAATTGCCCAAGTTCTTTTGACAACAATAACAGGTAGAAGATTTTACAATTTCATATTAATCACTCAGCTGTCAAGTCTTAAGCAATTCAAACACTTAAAGTTAGTATGCCAAATAATAGCAGTTTTTAAGAGACTGATGTAATAGATAATATTTATAAATGGATCATGCTTCATATAACAATTTTAAATATTCTCCTTTAAGTAAATTGTACTATTAGTAAGAAAAGAGTTATGTTAGCAAATATTTATGTTTTCGAGTACAGTTCAACCACAGGAATTTTAAATTACTGTACAGTCTAACTATTTTGGAATTTTTGAAAAGATTTTATTGTAGTTTTCAATTTTTCTTCTCTTCTCCTTCTAGTGATGCTTTCCTCTTATATGAAAGGACACCCAGAAGATGTGCCTCTACATGACATGAATAAGAAAGAGTCCAAAAAGAGGTTATAAAATTATAAATTATTAAAACATTTCCTTAACATACAGCATAATTAGTCATTTTGCAGTCAGAAGCACGTGTAACATCAGAAAGACCAAGATAGTGTCTTCTCTTTAACTATAGCTATGTAAACAATAGAAACAAGGTTTTCCTCTTGCTGCCAAAACTCCTACAAACTTTAGGAATTTGAGAAGCTGATTGTAAATTCAAGCCCAACCTGTGTGAGTTAATTTATATGATCCTGTCTCAAAAATAAAAATAAGTAAAGAATGGATTGGAAGATGCAGCTTTTTGTGAAGGCCCTGACCTCAACCCCTAGTGCAAATAAAAAAAAAAAAACCAATGGACCACCATTAAAATTCAACAAACCTGTTCTTTTTCATGAAAAATTATGATGAAATATTAGATTTTGGTGAGATATTAATAATCTGGGTTTCTTATTAATTTCAAAAAAGTATTAATTGTATTACCCAATTTAATGTTATTATTAACATTAATATCAGTGAGAAAATATCTTAATGGCCTATAGAAATCTCAAATCAAAGATAGTTTCCAGGTGATGCAAAATATCCCTGAAGAACAATTAGCATGAATATCTTGCAACTTATATATCTTTTATTCATGACAATATGAAACTATAAACTCTTACCCTGTTTTTTTCTCTTCTAAGAAACAAAATATCTCAAATGACCAAGTATTTTATGACATAGTCTTCTAATTTTAAACAAACTAAGATCTAAATATCTACTGTGAATACCTAATCTACCTAAGTTTCTCGTATAACTTTTATGCTTCTGTTGCTTAAAATTTTCTACAACTTCCTATTGCATTGCCTTTAAATAAGATCTAATTTACTCGCATGACATATGCAGGTATTTCAGGATCAAATTTCCCTTTGATTCTTCATTCTTCACATTAAAATCCTCCACATCATTGGTATATTGGTATTTTCATGTTCTAACAATGTTCATTCTCTCTCACGACTCCTTGTTTTGCATATTCTGTTTCCTCTGTTTGTAATGGTCTTCTCTGCTGCTTCTACTGGCAATTGACAACTGAAGTTCAACCACTAATAACATCTGATCAGGTATTCCCAGCTACTACAGTTTCCATATGTCCTCCAAAACTTCACATGTTGGAAACAATTGCCTAATTTACGCATTCATGGTTTTTGGAGGTAGGGTATTCAAGCGGCAAGTAGGTCAAAATGAAGTTAAGAGCTTTGGGCCCCCTTGTTAGAACTATTGACTTGATAAGAAGAGAGAAAGTCGATCACTAAGTGCTCGCTCCTAGGTAATGGGTCTCCCAAACTCTAAAACCATTAGAAATGAATTTCTTTTCTTTATAAATTATTTAGTTTATAGTATTCTGTCATAGCAACAGGAAAGTAGACCAAGACACCAAATTTCTTCAACTCACATTCTGAAAAAAAAAAAAAAAATCATACAGGAGCTTTTCTTTTTACTTCTCCAGATTTTTCCTGGTACTAAACTGATTGCTTTTCTTTCCATTATTCTCTTAGAAGTTGAGCTACTTGAGGTTGGGAATAGTTGAGTTTGGTATTTTATCTTTATGATTAATAATACAATACAGAAGTTGCGATATAGTAGATTGTCCATACATTAAATGACACAATGTTTAGAAATGTTGAGTGGACATCATTAATATAGTTTCATATCTTAATCAGCCTAGATCATCCAACCTGTACTTTCATAACTGCAGTCTCTTTTCTTTCATCTCTGTTTATATGCCACTTTAACAGAATAGCTTTCTCTAATCCCCTCATTAAAAAATATTACTTCTCACTGAAGTCTCCTCTCTCTACCTCGCTATGTTTCTGCATGGCGGTCTCCTTTCATATCCTGATGTATCTTATTACATTTTTTCCATATCCAAGCATTTAGGACAACCTTAGTAGATATTGGTCCCTGCAATTGGAAAATGGTTTGATGGAAAAGCTGTCCTTCCTCACTCTTCAACTCATCTGCCATTTTTTCCTTTCTTTTTAATTTGTAATTCTTTCTTTGTCACATTCACAATACTAACAGTATCTAAACCTAAAAGAAAACAAAATGCTCATACTATTTCAACCTGCATAAGGCATGATAGTGGATTTTAGGGATCCAAATAGAAATGGATAATACTTTAGCGAAGTCCCAAAATACTCATTACAAATCTGTTAGAATGGGTTTTTTTGGGGGGTTTTTTATTTGTTTTATTTTATTTTATTTATTTTTTTTTGAGAAAGGGTCTCACCCTGAAGTCTGGGCTGGTCCTGAGCTCATTATGTAGCCCAGACCAGCCTCAAATTCATGGCAATTAATCCTGGTATTATGGGCATGCACCACCACACCCAGTTTATGTGGTGCTGGGAGATTGAACCCAGCGCCTTGTACTTGCCAGACAAGTGCTTTACCTGCTGTGCTACACCGTCAGCCCTTGTTATCATAGCTTTTGAACAACTGGCATCAAGTATTAATACAATGGTAAGAATAGCAAAGCAGACAATGCATTACAAAAATATCATACTACCTTTATTCATTTTTGCATGGTGTATGTCATTTTGATTAGTGCATAGAACTTTATACTTATCCTTCTTACATAAATTAAAATTTTTTATCTAAATTTAAATACAAATAAACAAGGTAGGCCTGGTAGGTCACTCCTGTGATCCCAGCATTCTGAGAGGCTGAGGCAAAAGGACCTGCATGTAGGAGCCCAGCCAGGGCAATTTAACAGCTGAGTAAGATCCTGTTTCAAAGATAAAAAATAAAAATGGACAGTGGAAATAGCTTAGTGTGAAGACCCTGAGCTTGATAGAGTGTGCGCACGCATACACACACACACACTACAAATAAACAGGTGTTGAAAGCAAAATAAAACAAGATTTTTTTTTGGTTTTAACTCTCACGTCAAAAAAACAGAAATGGCTACCTTTAAAAAAAACAGAGAGGGAAAGAGAAAGAGAAGAGGAGGATATGGGGAGGGAGGGGCAGAGAAAGAGGAAGTCTCAGGTATAAAGAATACCATCGGGCCATGGAAAGACTGGCATTGGAAACAGGGAATCCTTTACAGGAAGTTGGGACGCAGAGTCCCTGTCCCTCGAGTCTCTTCTGTTTATTTTCTCCTCTTCTTACACCGTTCTCATTCTTTTACGCCTTCTTTAAACAGTATATCCCCTCTTTGTCCACGTGGTAGAAAATAGCTGTCCATCACTTCTATGCTAAAGTGCTATCTTTCTGATGCCGGAAGAAGACAACTTGATTCTTTTATCCTCTCTCTAAAATTGTCTTTGGAAGAATAAGGCTGGCGCACTGACAAGCTGCCTCTTCCGGGTGTCAAGGAGACCGGACTCCCCCTACATCGCAGCCAGAGCTGCCCAAAGCCTATCCATTGAAGAGGGCCAAGGAATTAGGGAGAGAGAGTGATAGAGTAAGAGCATTTTGTTCATAATAATAAGCAGCCATATTCTATAAATGCCCACATCATGACAGATTCTAGAAAGTAAGGGATCCAACCCCATCTTTGCTCTCTGCAGGAATTCCTCTGTCCTTGAAGAGGAGCTTTCAGCGTTCCCGTGCACCCTTGCACGTTAGCACCAGAGAGCTGACTGAAGAGCCGGAAGTTCGTTCTCCTGTGCAGCGACTTCGCTGTCAGAAGGTTCATTCTTGCTAAACTGGACATAGTGTGTCTATATGTTTAATCCATTCTGCTTTGTGAAACAAAAATATGCCCAATTCATCTTTAGATATGACAGCTTCTTATTTATTTGAAGAAAATGAATGCACTTTACCAGTTTCCTCTGGGGTAAAAACATCTCTTAACTTCATCAAGCATTTTTTCTTCCTCTCTCACACAGATACTTTCATCGTTTGTTATTTCAGTAGTGAGTTTGCTTCCAGTTATCTAAAACAGACCTTCATGGCTGCAAATCTCTAAAGTGATAAGGGACTCGCCGTGGCTCCCACCAGACCATCCAACAACTCAGTTACTCATTCATTCATCCTTCCACAAATATTTAGGGCGCATCTCCTGTGTGCTAGATGTTTGTACTGAGCATTTGAAACACATTAGAAACAAAACAAACAACAATTGCTAAACTAACATTTCAGTGGAGAAAGACAGATGATAATAAACATTAAAATTATATAGTATGTTAGAATATAATGTGTGCTTTGCACAAAAATGTAAAGCAAAGAAAAGGAGACTGAGCTTGTTGGGAGGTATCACAAGTAGCAGTCTATTTAGTTATTTATTTTTGAGACAGGGCTTTGCTCTGTAGTTTTGGGCTGGTCTTGAATATACTATGTTGCACAGGCTGTCTTCGAATTCACAGCAATCCTCCTGCCTCGGCCTCCCAAGTGTTGAGATTACCCAGTCTATGTGGGGCTGGGAAATTGAGCTCAGATCCTTTTGCTCAAGTGCTATTCCTCTAGCTCAAGTCTTAATAATGTGATCAAAGTATCTCTTACAGAGAAGAGGAGATTTGAATAAAAAGTTAGAGATGAAGGATTATCTGGATAGGGAGCTGTGTTGAGGGGAGACAGATAATATGTAAGCAAAGGCCCTCAGAGGAGACAGTGTCTGGCATGATGTAAGAACAGGGAAATAGGCCGACATTTTGGTGAAGAGGAGTTGGTAGAGGATAAGTTCAAGGAGAACAGAAACTAGATCATGTTGGGCTTAGAACCATTTGTGAGGATCTTCAAAATCAGATTTCCTTTCAGGACTCTGAGTGGAGGCGTAGCATGATCTAACGCTTTAGATGATCTCCCTAGTTCTTATTAAGAATAGACTGTTGGGGCGCAAGATTTTTTTCCTGCATTTCTGTGGGCTTTATATTTAGGTAAGCTTCTTAGTGTGGATGCTGAGTGATCAGCACATGTGTTCTTGTAGATACATACTTCTGTTTATCATCAAACACAAATTCCATACAGACTGACGCACCTCTGAAGCAATCCCTGGCTTCAAGGTAGTGCCATACTGTGTTTGACTTTGGTCTAGATCACCAGAAACTAGCATGGTAAGAGAGTGCTATGACTTGCATCCAGACTGTCCCTTAAAAGCCTCATGCATTTTGATATTGTGGATTAATTATATATTTCATGTGCTATTAAGAGGTGAGACTTAGTGGGAAGGTGCAGATCACTGGGGCTTGACCTGGAAAGATTTATGGTAATCCAGCCTTCCTCTCTCTCTCAACTTCCCATTTACCACATGCCATGAATAGCTTCTCTCCATCTCGGCTTCTACCACGTGCTTTCACCACTACGGCTGCCCATGAGTGCAATGAGACCTCCTGAAACTGTGAACTGAAACAAACCATTCCTTCCTTAAGTTGTGGATGTCGGATATTCTGACCCAGTAACAAAAGATAAAATAAAACAAAGAGGAACAGTTGCCTTGATTATCTTACCCAGGAACTAGGGTCAGACCTATGCAATCACAAATCTCTTAGCTTAGATCTTTATGTATGAGCAATTTAAAGACTGCTGATCCACTCAAAACTATTGTGTTCTCTTCCAAGAATAATCTTTATTACGTGCACAGTAAGCTATGCTGAGCTTTTATCAGTAAACATGTAGATAAACAAAGGTAAATGGAATGTACTTTAAGCTACCAATCCTTGCACCTTTTAAAACTATCCTGATATAAATATCATTATTTTAATATTTTTCTAATGCAACATAAACATAATCAGTGAGCAAATATTGAACAGAAAATACTGATAGTAAGACATCCTTCAGTAAATAAATTTCCCTAACAAAGCCTAAATTTTCAACTGTGTTGGGTCAATCCTTGTGGTTCTTTTACAGGCAGTTACCAAGCTGTGGATCTCCTTCTGTGTAGAATATTTATGCAACTGAGCTTTCAAAATTATTATAGGACTTAACCCATGCTATATGCTTTACATTGTCATTTTGAATGCTGAGTCGGTCTTCCTTGTGTCACATACTGGCCACTTGAAAATTTGATAAGCTTACTTTATTATAAATGTTATATAAGAACAAAATCATATTCCATTCTTTTTCTTAAAAGTATGTTTTATTTCTATAGTTGCAGGTGGGTATAGAAGAGTGAGGTAATCATCGCATGAATGAAAACCATCCAACAGAGACCTCCACTACTGAACCAGGAAGAGACAACCAAACGGGAACAATTCTCACCTCTCTCTCTTCAGTTAGCTCATTGTTGACATCGTTAAGGATTTAGTTTCATGTGAAAAGTAAAAATATTAAAAGATTTTTGAAAAGGTGCGCAGTTTCCATTTTTTACATGGCTCCGCTTATGAAATTATCAAAGAACTTAGTTTGTAAAAATTACTCCCTCCTGACAAGAATTTCAATCCATCTATTGACTTATAGTACAATATTTCTATATGCAAATCACTTTCTCTTAGTTTCCACTTACGTGGCTATTTGCAGAAAGCCTCCTCCATTATAATGCACATGTTACAATATTTTCTTTCCTGGTTTACAAAATGATAAAGCAAGGTGAAGTTGTTTTCTTTATATTTAATTTTCTCCCCACCTTTGACTTTCCTGTGTTTCTTTACTTTTCTCTTTTTCTCTCCTAGTTTAGGTCTTTATGTATGATCATTCTAAAAACTGCTGATCTACTCAAAACCATTGTGTTCACTTCCAAGAATAATCTTTATTATGTGCACAGTATAAGAAGGACAGCCAGAGATGCTGAGCTTTTTTTCAGTAAACATGTAGAAAAGCAGTGACTATGGCTGAATACAAAAGAGGCAATGTTTGTGCTAAAGCAGCTCTTTGCTTCCTCCCATCAAATCTCTTTTCTTTTTTAATGTAAAATTTATTTTAATCAAAGCAAAACATGCACATAGCTTAAAAGGTAAATAGTTCTGGAAGGCTTGTCATGAAATAAGCAAAAACCTAAACTATACTCTTCTGTTTCACTTTTCCTCATGCCCAAGCTCCATGTCTCAGAAGCTAACCCCTCTCAATTCTTCATGATGCTCCTGAAATTTACCACTGCACCTGTGAATAAAATGCTCACCTGGCGTCTTCTTACCTAAGAATTGCAGACATTGTCTTTGAACTTGCCTGTTTGGAAGATGAGAATTCATAATTCTACTACACATACACTTATGCACCCATACATACTTCTTTCTGCCTACAAAATTGTTTCACAATGTTAATTTGTTAGTATTCAGTCATCACATTGTTTTGAGTGTCAAAATTTTCTAACAACTGAAACACATATAGGCCTATGATTATATTTTGATTTGGTTTTCTTTTGATTTTTTTATTTGTAGGAATTATTTCAATATTAAATAAATCAGCCCTCCCCCACCCCTTTGTCATTGATAGAAACTGCTAATATTTTTGCCCAAGGATTCAAACCCCATTTAGGATAACTCGATAAAATCTTTGAAAATAAAAATCATGTTCCACCAGTATTTTTATGTATATGACTTATTCAGCAAACATATTCACTCATGGAAAATGACTTAGGAACATGAATAGTCATTGCAGAATTATTTGTAAAAAGCAAAATTACAGTCATCCTAAACACCAATCAATATGATCTAGTTATATAAATTAGGATTTACAAGTTTTACTTACTGGAATGTTACATAGTCATATGTAAAGAATAAATTGTAATAAGGAAGAAAGACTCCTAAGATACATATTTTAAAGTTAGAAACCAAGTTTCAGAACAATATGCATAGTAGTTGTTCCTTTTGAGTAAGCAGGAAAAACATGGATGTTGTTAGCATAGCTGCTAAAATATCTCGTAGGTAATAAACTGGTTACACAGATTGTCTCTGAATCATGGAACTTGGTAGCTGGAGGTGCAATTGTTCAAGATATAGGCATTTTCTTTTTGGGGGAATAGCCTTATTTACATACAATTTGCGTGCTCTGAAATTCATAAGGTTTAAATATTTAGTTCAATGAATGTGGGTGCATTCACTGAATTGTACACCCTCATTACAGTCTAGTTCCGAAACACTTCCCACCACCCTAAAAAGAAACTTCATGCCCACTAACATTTATTTTCACACCCACGCCCATCCTTCTGCAGCCACTTGCTACTTTCTGTCTGAATATCTTGTCTTTTTTTTCTGGATATTTTGTGTATGCTTTTATAATTTTTGGATTTGTTTTCTTCTGTTTTGAATTTAGACTGCCTATTTAAAAATATTATCTAATTGATTCTATATTTGTTCTTTCTTCTCATAACATATGCATTGTGAAAAAGTTGATATATTAAGCACCATACCCAGACAAGAGGCGGGGCTAAGAATTAAACCAGAGCACTATGAACATGATTCAACTTCCTCCTCTTACTGCTTCAAGATTAGACACATTTTGACTTCATATATGCTGAAATTTAGATTTAAGCATTGTTCGCATAAATGTGAATCTCTGTAAGAGGTCAAAACATTTACCATTAGATGGGAAAGAACAAATCATTATATTGAAAAGAGAGATGGGTATGAAAATAATACTGTACAAGCACTTCACTTTTTATTGCCTTATTTTGTTAGGGATCCATAAACACTACTATAATCTTGTCATATATTTCAAAGGTTGGCCATCTGCTAATGTTGAGATTAATTATCTAGCACATGATTAACTCATAAAATCATACAAATTTAGACTTGGATGGGGCTTTAGAAATTTATCTATGACATTTCCCCAGATTTATTCCTCTAGATACCAGCCAATCTCATTACTTTAGTGACATGTTAACCTTTGTGAAAATCTCTATATAGATTTATTTATATGAATAGTGATGGCTATTAAAATCCTGAAGCCAAATTTGTGGCCTATTTCTTCTCCAATAATTATTAATAGTAATAACAAAAACAGTAAGGATGATGATAGCGCTCTTTATTATTTACTGTGACCAACTACTGAGGTGAGGGAAGTTTGGGGAAGTGGAGGGCTTTGCACAGATGAAGCCATTTATGTCTCATGGCCACCTAGGATAAAGGTCTATTCTTAACCCCATTTTCAGTAAAGCATACTTTTTCCTACAGGGGTTAATAAACAGTGCCTTGTGTCCACAGTTACTAAATGAAAGAGCTCAAGTGTGAATCCAGGTTGTCATCATTACCCTTTTGTGGTACACAGCAGTGACCGCCATCCACGAGGGATATGTTCGAAGACCACCTGAGGCTGCCCTGAAACTGCAGATAGTATCCACCATTGCATACATTGTTTTTATCTATATAGTCATACTGTCTTAGCCACCTTTTCATAGCTGTGACTCAATACCCTACATCCACAAATTTAGGAGAGGAAAGGTTTATTTTAATTCACAGTTTCAAAAGATCACAGTCCACTCAAAGGCATCTGGCAGCAATGAAAATACATGGCAGAGGCAGAGGTGGAGGCAGCTCCTGACATTCAAACAGAAAGCCAAGAGGATATATATGTTCAGGTCTCTCTCTCTCTCTCTCTCTCTCTCTCTCTCTCTCACACACACACACACACACACACATATACACATATGCGTGCCTGTCCAGGTCCCATCCCAGTGATCTGCTCAATCTGGTTGAGCCTCAGCGTTCCAGCCCTCGCAATTGTGGAAGCTGTGGTAAGCCCCCACTACATGCCTGTAATCCTATCTACACACCTGTAATCCACCGCTCCAGAAAAGGCCCCAGTCTCCCAACAGCACATGGTTCCACTCAAGTTCATGAGACTTTTGGGGGACATTCCAGATCCAAACCACTATACATACTTAGGATAAAGTTAGCTTATACACTAACATAGAAAATGAGTAACATAAAAAATAACAAAAAAGTAGATCAAAGTTGCAGATGTAGTCCAGTGGTTAGGATGCACTTAGACCTGAGTTCAGTTCCCTTCACAGAAAAAAAAAATCAAATACAAAAATGGTAATAACATAATGAAAGCTACATGAATGTGGTCTCTCTTCTCTCTCTCTCTTGTTTCTCTTAAAATACCTTCTCATACTTTTATCTTTTTTATTCAAGGAAACACTTGAAAATTTGTCTTTGGCATATACACATAAGTAATATCACTACTTTTGCATTTGGTACCATCATTTAGTAAAATCATATTATGGTTTGGATTTGAAATGTTCCCCTGAGGTTCATGGGTTGAAGGCTTGTTCAGAGGTGGAGCTTTTGAAAGGCAGTTAGACATGGGGGCTTTATCCGTTGACGAAGCCAGCAATGGACTCATTACTCCATTATCTGATGCCTTCATTGTGAAGCATGGAAATCTAGAAAGTGGAATGTGAATTTCAATTAGAACACTGAGACACTCAACTTGTAAATTGCTCATCTCTAAATTTTCCATTTAATATTGTCAGTCTGTGCTGAACAAAATACCAAACACAAAACCTCGGACAAGTAGAGAAGGTCAGCCTCATCCTTAATTAGTACATCCTGTTGATTATTCTCAGCTTATTCTATATTTTAACCTAGTACTTTATTATGCCTTGATTTGTAAATGACATCAGATAGCTACAAAGTGTTTGCTTAAATACGCAAGCATAATTGACGACAGCATGTTTGTCATCTTGAAATTTTTAAGAGGAAAAAAAAAAGAAAAATGTAATTGTGTAAGGACTCTTAATTAAGCCCTGCCACCTGAAAGAAGAAATTCTCTTCTCAAATTTGCATTTGCCAAGATCAGTCAAGAACCAATTAATCAATATTGATTGAACCAATATGGGGATAGAGAATTATGTAATTCCTGCCTCGAGAGATTCCATATTTATTGAGTGAAAGTATATGTACAAAACCACAAATATGTGAAAGATGAAAATTAATGGCACTGACGACAGGTACTTAAGGTGTCACACAGCACTGGCTGAGTTGAGAGAAACATTGTAGGAAATTGGATTTTTTGTTTTTTATCTTTTCTTGGGGGGTGGGTACATGGGGTTAAGCCCAAGGCTTTCACACTGAGCTCCATCCCTAGCTCAAGTGTATTTATTTATTTTTAAATTTCAATTCAGGGCCAAGCCACTAAATTACCCAGGCTGTCTTTCCGCCTCAACCTCCGAGAGTGCTGGGATTATAGGCCTGGCTTTACTTTGAGACTGGCCCTGACCGCACTGTGCTCTATAGTGCAGGACTTCCTATTTTTAAGGTTTAACTAACATTCCTAAGGTAAACCAAGAACATTTAAACATTTGGGTGTTTTTAAGAGTTCTACAACAAGGTTTTATTGTTTTTGTTTTTGTTTCTGAGATAGGTCTCAGTCTGTTCAGGCTACCCTTCCAGCTTAGGTGATCCCCCTGCGTCAGCCTCCCAGGTAGCTTGGGACCACAGGTATTCATCATCCCAAACAACTTATAGCAAAGTATTTAAAGAAAACAGTGTTCCAGGTTCCGTCCTATTTAAAACTAGCATTCTACAAATTATACAGAAATTACCATTTGGTATCGCAAAATTCTAATTAGTGGAGGGCAAGAGTTTTGCCAGAAAGAAGATGCTAGAAGCCCTCGCGATGGCATTGACAGTAAGCAAACAGTTGTGGAAGATGTTTATTTCCTCAAACTGTTGGTGTGTTTTGAGCGGTGGAACAGAAGACAGACAGGCAAAGGGATCACCTGCAGAGCGGATGTTCCAAAAGAGAGGGCCTTTTCAAATTTCGTGGAGCTTCTACTTCTAACCACACATTAAAGGAAAGCGTCTGGTATGCTTTTAAAATTAAAGACACCGTGAGGCATATGGGAAAGGAGTCCATTTGCACAGCCCACTTTCATATTTCTACCCGAACCAGCACCAGCCATGAAAATTCACTTGGTTCCCAGTCCCATCCTCAGTCTTTCATGTCGCCGAACACGTTAAACCCTAATTATTGGTAGCACTTTTTTGCACAAACCCGAATGCTTCCCTCAACCTGCGTCCTTTCCCACCTAGGGCAGCCTAGAGCTTCTCCACAGGTGCCCACAATCCATGGCAGTGAGACTTGTTTCCGCACGTGGGATTGATCTCAGGTGCCCAAGCAAAGCCACGTTTGCAGTCCGATGAGGTGCCCTTGGCTCTGGAGCAACGGGTGCGTGCGGACTAAGATTTCTGTGTCGGAGGCTGGCGGTGTGTGAATAAAAGATGGCACACGAAGCAAGCTACACAACACCGTTTCCTCGGCCCGCCAGGGTCAAGGCGGCACAGCCGAGGCGCGGATTGGAGGGAACCGTGGCGGCCGCCCGGGGGCCGCCCCGGGGCCGCCGGAGCGCAGGCCGCGAGGAGGCGGGGACAGCGCGACGCCATTCTGCCCCGGACGGCCGCACGCCGGCGGCGGCGTCGCCCGGAAGGCCGCGGCGGCGCCCACTCCCCTCCGTCCCCGCGCCTCACCGCTCGCCTCCCGCGGCCGGGCGCCGGCGCGCTCGGCTCTTTCCGCCGCCGCCGCCGCCGCGCGCTGCCCCGTGCGCTCCGGCACCTTCGGCAATTTCCGTCGGGCCCCGGCCGCCATTTTCTCGCCGCCCGTGTGGCTCGCCGGCTGCGTGGCTCGCTTCTGGAGAGCGAAGCTTTGTCCGCTTCGGCAATGGACGGGTAGGTAGTCGGGCCCGGGAGGAGCTGCGGGCGAGCGGGCCCCAGCGTGGCGCGGCCGGGCCGGGCAGGGAGCCCCGCGGCGCCGGCGGAGCCCGGGGCCGGGCCGCCGCTGCCCAGCCCCCGCCCGGCGCGCACACCCTCCCTGCGGCGCGGCGGGCCCGGCGGCGAGGCCGGGGAAGCGGGCGCCGCGGCCGGGGCGCGGGGCAGCCCGGACGCCGCTCCGGCCCGCCGCCCTCCCGGAGCCCTTGCGATGGGTCTCGGGGACCCGCAGCCCGGGGCGGCGGCGCGGGCGGGAGCGGGCCTGCGGGCGCGGTCGGGCGGCAGCGGCGGGCGATGCCGCGGGCGCCCGGGCAGCGGCGGCGGGAGGGGGGGGGCAGATGTCACACTCCTTTGTTTTCATCCGCGTCGGCAAGTGGGGGCGGGAGGCCCTAAAATGGCTCTCTGCGGGGCCTGAGGACCTGGAAGCTGGGCCGGAGGGCCTGGAAATTAAACCATCATCGTCGAAAGAAAAATCCCGAAATGTTTGAGGTCGCCATCAGTCACATGGGCCGAGCCCGTAGCCCTGGCGGAGGCGGGCGCGGTGGCCAGCGCAGGGCCATCTTTGCGGCCACTTTGGCCAGTTGGGGGGGAGGGGCGCTGAACAACAACAAAATACAAAAACTACAGAAGCCAGAACTGTGCTGCGTCTTGGAAAGTCTGCGTGAACATAGGAAGCTGAGGGAGCGGAGCCGTGGCCTTGGGGCAGCGACACACAGACCACGGTGTCTTCTGGGACCTGCACTCCACGTCTGACATGACTCAGTTTAACTCATTGTTCCAAAGTGGGCGCCTCTCAGGGCAGCAGTGTGGCAGGGCACAGGCCCTTTAAGGGTATAAAAAGGTTTCTGTTTTGACAGTACTTAAAAAAAGCCAAAAGTATAATTTAGCTTTATTTTTGTTAAGCCTCTACAGTTTTTTTTTTTTTTTTAAGATACTAAATGAAGATAATACAGTGTTTGGAACTTGAATCATCCTAGAAGTTATTTGAGAGATTGTTTTCCACATAAAACATGGATTCAGAGTTCAGAATTCTCCCAGATAAACACGGGAAATTGGTATTCTCCCAGCTAAACATGGCAGATTAGTGGCAAAACTCGTCCTGGAGTTCATAGTTTCTGGTTCTAGATTGCTTGATAGTTTGTATTGAATTACTCATCTAAGTGTACTAGCAGGAATGGCTATATAGGGTTTTGAATTTGTCTTTTTGATACGAAAATATGGCTTTAAAATGCCTTGTTTACAGAATTTTGCCTTTGAGAGTTACTTCAAGGCAGTGAGGTTATTAAAAGTACAAAGAAGTGTCACTGACTATTTCTATTCATGTGTCCCATCCTTATTGTGTCTGGAAGATCTGTGAACAACTACTCAAAAAAGTTTGTATCAGGCAGAGATCATTAGAAGATTAAAGAGGTTAAAACTTTTTTATTTTTTCTTTACAGAATTGTCACTGAGGTTGCTGTTGGTGTGAAGGTAGGCCATCATTATCTGAAAGAAATATGGAAACTGGGATGGTTGGATCTTTTACTGTAAATCGTGGAAAGTTTCATTTAGCTTTGAAAACTATTAATAAAAACTAACAAAAGCTTTAAATATTTAATTCTTAAAGTTGGCTTATGTAAACAGTTCTAAAGTTGGATAGTCTGACAGCAACTATAAGCTGTTTTAGAAATGTTAGTCATAAGAATAATACTTTCAAGGATGAATGATGTTCAAGAGATTGATGCTTTATATGTAAAATTTCTTCTGAGTACAAAATTACACAATTTGCTGAGGGAAAATAATAGTTTTACATGGAAAATGGCCAGTTTTTATTAAATACCATAATTCTGCTCATCTAAGACACTTTTCTATCTTACAGAAACAAAAGCAGTTTTGCCTTTAATAAGGCATACTGGAAATGAGTTGTTCTGACCCTTAAAAAGGAAAGAAAGTTGTTTGGGCAGTTAGTTTTAAATTTGAGTCAGAGGTTGAGAGATGTTTTGTTTAGTCAAGGAGATAGGCCTTTCCTGAAGTTTGGCTAGGGAAAGGACTTATGTTTTAAACTTTAATTCGGATGCGTAGGTGTCTCTTAACATTGAATACTTCACACCTGTTATGTGTTAAAGCACTGTAATAGATCTGTCTACACTGTTAGGGCTTAGTGCTTGTCTTTTAGCTTTTCAATTTCCTAAACCTGCACCTCAATCAGTCCTCTTTCAAATATAAGTAGTCTTGGGAAGATGGTCTGGGTCTACTAATTTGAGTGAGGGTGATTGTTTTTGGGAGTTCTTAAAATTGCGTCAGTGATGGTTCGATAATTGTTTAGGGTCCTTTGAAGAAGTGTGTTTTCTTATTTGGTAGTTAACTAGATAGGAATACTTGCCCATACTTTATATTTAAGGTTATTTCTTGAGTTCTTGTCATATAGATTGGGGGAGAAATACTGAGCTGTTTGAAGGATGTATTAGTTTTTTGGTGGTGGTGGTATTTTCCGAGTTGAAATAATATGGGATTTGAAATTGGGAATAGCTGAAGAGTGCAAAATATAGATATTGTAGTCACTTTGGGGATAGATTTCTTCTCTGAGTTTTTGAAAAGGTGTGAGTTATGCAGGGTTTAAAAAATAAAGGAATAAATGATGTAAATTTGTGTTGTGTACTTCAGAGATTTCGAAGAATTATACACAAGACCTAGAATAAGTGAGCAGAAAAAAAGTGAGGAGACTTGAAATAAGGTGTCCAGATATGATGTGTTGGTTATACTGGTTTCCATATTAGTAGTTTAAAGAGAAACAGAATGCAATATAGAAAAGAGTGTCAGAACTTAAAGTGAAAAACAAAGTGAACCAGGGGGTAGGGTGGGGAGGAATGGAGAGGTGCGTAGAGGGAGGGACAAAAGGAGAGTGGGGAAAGTACTTGTCACCTAGACAAGATATGTATGTGCACAAAATACTCAATTGTAAACCTTAAATTTTACACTTACACATATCAACCACATGGGGAAAAATAGTGACAATTTTAACATAAAAATTTGAATATCTAATGTTTTATGTAGTTTGTCTAGGATGTTTAAACATTTTTTCTTTGGTGTCAGACCTATGTACAAGTAATTAAACTATAAATTTCTGAAAGCAAGCAATACAGGATGCATGTTTAAAACATAGTGAACGTGGTTCTTGACAGTTTTTTCTTAGATGTAGATAATTTTAAGCTTTTTGTGTGCATTGTTTCTGGTTATTGCTTTATATGTTAACATATCTTGTATGAAAGTATTGAAACTGTTCTGCCTCACTTTTAAAAACGTAACTATTGATATATAACATGACATGAACTATTCATGTTTAAGATGTATGTATTGTGTACACGTATGAAAAACATTTAACACAATCACGATAATTGTGCATTCTAGAATATAATTTTCCCCTTAGTAATCTTCCCTTGCCTTTCTTTATACAAGCAGCCATGAATCTCCCATTATTAGATTAATTTTATATATTTTTTAGAATTTTAAATGCAATTATAGTATGAAACTTTTTTTTTTTTGGTCTGGTTTATTCTACTTTTTAATTTTTTTGAGATTTGGTTGTTTATCAGTAGTCCATTCTTACCTGTCCCTTAATAATGTTACATTGTATGACAGTTTATTCGATTCTTACTGGATATTTGTGTTTCCAGTTTGGGGCTATTTTAAGTAAGGTTGTCTGAACTTTTCTTCCCCTTTTTGTGGGCAAAATGAATTTCTTTCTCTTGAGACTCATGATTAGATTGGTTAGATAGATGTTAGAGGTACAAACTTTTCTACAGTGGTTGTACCTTTTTTTTGTTTTTGCACTGTCATCAGTAGAGTATGAGATACCTGCTTCCTCCACATCCCCTTCAGTGCCTGTTACTGCGTTTACGTTTTGATCGATGTTCTAGTAGGTATGAAATAATACATTACAGTAATTTTAATTTGTGTTTGTTGAACGGCTTTTTTGTGTGTTTTTTTTGTCAATTGTTTTATCTTTGATGAAGTGTGTGAATCTTTTGTGTTTGAATCTTTTAAAATTTAGTTCATTTCTTACCAAATTTTGAGAATTCTTCATTCTTGATTGGTAGTCCTTTATCAAATGTAGGTTGCAGATTTTTTTTTCCCCTTACTTTTCATCTGTAGTATCTTTTGGAGAGTTACAGTTCTGATGAACTCTAACCAGGTTGCAATTCTTTTCTTTTGTGGATCATGCTTTTCGAGTCACACCTAAGCATTGTTGCCTGGTCTAGACTAGTAAGAATTTTCTTGTTCATTTTCTAATAGTTTCACATTTTGTTTTGCTTTTCATTTAGAGTTAATTTTTGAAATATAATGTGAAGTGCACACCAAAGATTTTGTTTTTGGATGTGGACATCTGATTTTTCCAGCACCATTTATTGAAAAATCAAAAACTATTGTACCCATTAGATTGGCTTTGTAGCTTTGTCAGAAATCAGTTATCTATGTATGTGGATTCTATTTCTGTACTCTGCCCTTTTCCTTTAACTGATTTTTGTTTATCAGATGCCAAAAACATTGTGTTAATCACTTTTGTCTTGAAATCAGATAGTTCTGGTCCTCTTTTTCAAAGGCTTTTGGCTCTTTGGGGTCACAGAAAACACACTGAGGTATTGTTGAGTTTGACTTGAATTTGTATAATAAATTGAAGTAAATTGTATGTTTCAACACAAATCTGGATGCTGTTATTAAAATATTTCTTTAAAAAATTAATCTTTCAGAGACGGGGGGTATAGCTCAAGGCTAAAGAGCTTTCCTTGCATGCACAAGGCCCTGGATTCTATTCCCCAGCCCCACACAAAAATTAGCCGGGCATGGTGGTACACTCTTACAATATGGTCCACCAGGAGGCAGAGGCAGGAGGATTGCTGTGACGTAAAGGCCAGCTTGGGCTTCATAGTGAGTTTAGTACCAACCTGGACTACAGAGCAAGATGCTGTCTCAATAAATAATAAAAATTCATCTTTCAGTTGTGTGTTGCTGTTGTTTTTTCCATGTTGCTCTTGTCCTTACTACCCTTGCTAAGCTCATTTCATAGATCTCGTAGGCTTTTTTTTTTTTTGATAGATTCCATTAGATACTCCATGTAGACCATTTATGTACAGATAGTTTTCTTTTTTACCTGGGCACCATGTTTTCTTTTTTTTTTTTCCTTTTTCCTTGTCTGTGACAATCTAGTACAGTGTTGAGGAGAAGCCTTGAGAGAGGGCATCTTTACCTTGTCCCTGATACTGAGTGAACAGTCTGAGGTGAAATTGTGGTATTTCCTCAGTTTCTACCTTAGCCATGAATTTGGTCATACAATGAAGTTATTAAGTGATTTGAAATTGAAGTTGTGTGGACATGTTGTTTGTTTACTTTGTGGGGAGTTTGTAAGCTGCATATTTAGTTTTTTGATAGCTACAGGGATAGTTAAGTTACCTATTTCTTAGGTGAGCTGTGGTAATTTGTGTCTTCTGCAATATTTGTACGATTAAGTTGCTGGATTTATTTTGCATAGTTATTCAAGATAAAATAGTACCTTTTAATTGTTTTGACATCAACCTTCATTCCTGGTAATTTGTGTATCTTTCTATTTTCTTGTCAGTTTTGATAGAAGCTTGGTTTTATTAATCATCTTTAAAAGATCAGCTTTTGGCTTCATGGAATTTCTCTTTTCAGTTTTCTATTTTATTGATTTTCACTGTTTTATGCTTTCTTAAATTAGTCTATATTAAAACTGACTTCATTAGTGGGACACATTTTAAATAAGGGTTTACTGGTATGATTTCATCTTAGGTAGGGCTTTGATGGTTTCCCTCAAATTTGACTTGTATGTTTGTTTTCATTCAATTCAGATAACTTTAATGCTGCATTTTCATTTTCTTGGCTTATGGCTCCTCTATAGTAAAATACTAGTATTTTAGGTGCAAATTTTAAATATAAAATTTATAGCAGTTTTTTAAGTAAATTTTCAGGAATTAAGATGTTATAGTTGGAGAACTAATAATGTCAGCCTCTTTTTAGAAAAAGTTAGCTTTTTCCAAGTCATACTCGTAGTCTGAAAGCATAGATTTATACTGTGTATAGTGACAGCTTTTGTCATAGTAACTGGTGATGCAGAAGCACTGAAGGTAGCACTTCTTGAGAGCAGAGACTTTGATTTGTTAGTTGCTCCACTTTTATTGTGCAAATAGTGAATACTTAATTTTGAATAATTCTAGAAGTATCTTTGGCTTTATTCTGTCCATAATCTTTGAGCCATTAGTTACTGAAATGCTAAATCCCACTTACTGTACTACATTCCTTTATGATGGAGAGCTATGCCTTAGGAGAGCCTTACCTAGTTTTAAGAGATAGATAACTGTTCTAAGTAAATGCCATATTGCTGCAACAGGAGAAGTTGCTTTTGCTTGATAGAATTCATTGAGCTAGTAGAATGTGACTGGTACTTCCTAGGTGGGTTTAAAGAAGGGGAAGGGAACAGAGATCTAATAGAGGTGGAGGCAGTGACAAAAAGACTTGTTAATTGCTAGTAAAACTTCATAGGCATTCTCAAAACTTTTTGGCTTTGTTTTTCTGTATTACCGATCAATGTATTTTATTATAATTTTTGTACACTATGCTTAGCACAAACATGGTGAAAGAAAAAAAAACTAACAAATAACGTTGATCAGCTTTGTATTGCTGCAATAAAATTCCTGAAAAAGTCAGTGCTACGGAGGCAAGATTTCTTTTCTTTTGGTTTGTACTTTTAGAGGTTCAGTTCAATCCCTGGTTGATTGACTACACATTGCTGTTAGGCCTGCGACAAAGCCAGAAACTGCAGAGTATAAAGGCAAGATAGAGAAAAAATGGTCAACTTCCCATGTCCAGGAAGCAGAGGGAAAAAAAAAAAAAAAAAAAAAAAAAAAAGACCAGGGGAGTACAGTCTTCGAGAGTATTCTCCCACAGTGCATTCCCTTAACCTCACTTCTTGAGTTTCATCTTTGCTTTTCTTACTACCATCAAATTATGAATCCATGCATTGATTAATGCTCTGATGAATTTAGAGCCCTTATGATCCAGTCACTGTACAAAAGCCTATGTGAGTCTTTAGGGAGATGTTTTATATACAAACTGTAACAAATATTTTTGGGAATAAACATACATGCTCACTAGATATCATGTATTCTTGTGAGAAAACACACCACTTATAAAGTAGAATTGCAGAAAAAATTTGATCAAGTCTTTGAATCTACTTATCAGTTTACTAGAAGTATGGACAACATACTGAATTAAGTCATCAGAATGCAATTAGTAAATGTGTACTGTGGGCAACTCTATAAAACCAAAAGCCAGTTCTCTGCAATAAATAAAATGTAACTTAAAAAAAAGAGATTTTGTATAAGATACTTTAAAGGTAGTATGACCCAAAGATACTCCTCTTATTAAATCTTAATCCTCTCCTCCACTTAAAAATCCTGTAAAATACTGACATTTATGAGAAATTAGAAATCTTAACACAAATTTTACATTTGCTCTGTTAAGTAATTGTTGATCTTGGTGCCCTGTAAATATAAGTTGTGGATATCATAGTTCATTTGGCAGTTATCAGTGTGCGTTGGAACTGACAGTGGTGATAAATACATAGTGGTTCATGATAGTGAAGTATCTCAATTCACTACAATAATTATAAAAATAATTGCTGCTAAAATATTTATGACTTTTTGTGGTACTTACTACTTTTAAAAGAAAACATTACTTAACCATGTAATGTGTAGTATGCCTAAAATTAAAAATGCTTTTCCAGTTTATTTAGACAAAGATTGACCATTGTTTTTGTTCACTTGAAATAGATCTTGTATTCTGTGTGTATTCTTGGTTAATGCATTCAGAGTTAAGGACAGTCTGATAATTTTTGGCAATAATTTTTGACTTCAGAGTTATTTCATTTAAACTTCATTATAAAAACTTCAGAGCACGTAAGTAAAGAAAATGTAATGTTTTGCTTTTCTATTAAATATTAAAGCATATAATAATTTCATATCAGTCTAAGATGCTACTGTTTGTATTTTTAAGACATACGACCTCTTTAAGGGGACATTGGTAACATCCGTACCTAGCAAAAGTTAAGGTAATTTTTTCAGTTTCATGTAATCTCCAATAATATTCAGAATACTTTCTTTTCTGTTCAGGTCAGAAACCAAGAAAGTCAGCATGTTGATTTGGTTAATATCTTTACCTTTTTTTTTTTTCATTAAAGCAATTTAACCATCCTCTTCTTCCCCTTTTCTTGGTTAGGATACTTGAAGTGACCCAAGTACAGTACTGTACAGTTTTTGCTTTTCTGGATTCTGCTGAATGTACTTTTTTATTCTCTGTATTTCTTGTATCTTTTTTTCTGTAATTTATGGTTAGATGAAAGCCTGATGGGATGCAGGTTTAATTTTGGCAAGAATATTTTGATGTACTGTATATAATTTTTGTGTCACTGGAAGAGGAATGGAATGTCTTACCTCTTTGTGACGTTAATGTTTGTCAGCATGTGGAAGTGTTTTAGCTTGATGCGTCCATTCTAGAGTTTTCCCATCCTTTCAAATCTGATGGTTTTCAGTAGTTAATAATGGCATAATTTTATTGGTTAGTGTGAAAAGTGGTACTTTTTTCTTTATTTGTTGGAATTCTTATTTGTCCAAGTACTAGTCATACTGAAATACCCAACCACCTTTTTTTAATTAGAAAAGTAGGATAGGTTTTGAATTTTCCTGATGAGTTGGTTACTACTGTGTAACTAGTGTAACATTCTTTATTGTGGTTGTTAGTATCTTTATGGAATCAAGGATTTTAACATTTATTTTCTACTTTATTGCAATGATTATTTTCTTTAATTTGCTTAATTATTTCATCTTGGTCCCAATAGAAAGTCATCTTTCTTATGAGTTAGAAAAACAAATGGTCCTTTAAAAACCACAATAATGTGAGTTGTTCCAAGGTGCTAATTGCCTTTAGATTGTTATTGCTTCAAGGATTTTCAGTGAACACATTTTTTGATAGAAATAGATTATGAGCTCATTTGTTATTTCTAATTCATATTTAAGGTTTCATAATTTTGTTTCTTTGGTTTTCAAATTTGTATCATATAAATGGAAAAAATTTGTGCATATTGTCTTTAGTAAATATATAAGTAAGGATTAGTCTGTCAAAAAGCATGCGTGTTACAGTAACATTGTTGAATAGAATTTAAGATTTCTTTGTAGTCATTTTTGTTTTATTTCACAAAGAACATGTAGTACAGTTTTGGAACTTTGAAAGTTTATTGAGATAATTCTCTTTGTGGGTCTGCCATCAAGTTGATGGTTAAGTTTGTTTCATTTTGGTTTTAACTTTTAAAATTTTTTTTTACTTTTAACTCTCCAAAGTCAAACCTAAAACAAGCTATATTCAGAGAAGTCTAGCCAGGCTATGTCTTTCTTCTGTAGTTTTCTTCTCGAAGAACCTAATTTTATTATTTTTATTTAGTATAAGCAAATGTGAATTTCTTCTTCCTTTTATCTCACAGTACATAAAAGGTAGCATGGTATGTATAATGGTTTATATTTTGATTTTTAAATTGAACAGTAGATGCATCCTTGGAGATTACTCCATCGTATCGTATGGAGTTTGCTTTTCTATTGCTGTGTGGTATTTTATAGACTAATGAACATTTTGTTTTTTCCTACCGGTTTATTTCTGTAACACATCATGTTATAGTGAATATCCTAGAAATGGGTACTGTAACTTTTCTTTAGATAGTGCTGCATGTGAAATTGGTTAATTAGTAGATAAACACTAACTCATTTTAGTATTCATCACCGAATTTGTTTTAAACATAGAGATTGTATTTTGCTATCTCTGGAAAAAGTGT
Source organism: Ctenodactylus gundi (assembly GCA_004027205.1). Lineage (NCBI taxonomy): Eukaryota > Metazoa > Chordata > Mammalia > Rodentia > Ctenodactylidae > Ctenodactylus > Ctenodactylus gundi. Next base: position 360,121 of record PVKB01000372.1, read on the forward strand.
TGGTGCCGGTTTTCCATAGCTTGCCCAAAAGATTGTATTGTTACAAGTTTGAAATCTGGTAGGAGAGGTGGCATCCAGATGAGGTATTGGTTTCATTATGAGCAATGTGAAACATACTTTCAGTTTAAAAATAATTTCTGCTTCCCATACTGAAAACTGTTCTTTTATCTTTTGCCTTTTCGATAGAGAAAACTGGTCTTTTAAAAAAACTTTGTCTATTTTTAGATTTTTTTAGTTTATTTAAAAATTACTTGAAAATTTCATAAAATAATAGCAATTGAACTTTATTTTTCTCATGTTTTCTATTAAGTATGTCCTTACTACACTCGACCAAAGATGATTCTTTATTTAGCAGATTAACTGCTTCTGATTTCATGAATATTTTCATGAAATGGTTAGCTGAATTATACTGCAGTAGAAGACTTTAAAAACTGGTATATCAGTTGTGGTAGAACTCTGTAGTGAACTATGTATATGTAAGTTTGGGGAGAATCGTATGAGACTTTGGGATAAATAGTTGTGGAGCGAGAAAGTTTTGCTTTGTATTTTCAGGGGGTTTTTGAATTTGAAAATTTAAGTTAGAGAGAGAGAGAGAGAGAGAGAGAGAGAGAGAGAGAGAGAGAGAGTGTGTGTGTGTGTGTGTGTGTGTGTGTGTGTGTGTGTGTTTTAATTTAAAAATGACAGCAGGGGTTATCCTGCCAGAAAGAGGTTGGTTCATGTTTGCTTCCTTCAATGTGTTTGTATTGACATATTCAGTATATATTACTTTTTACTTTTTTAAAGTGTTACTTGGTAAGTAGGAGAAGTGACTAGAGTATGAGACAAAATTCTTAGGCTTTTTTGTCTCGTGTCTTTGTCACTGAGAGTTGGAAAACAAATACATTTTTAGCAGTAGAGAGTCTTAAGTTTATTGTTACTGTTCTTGTTTTGTATACATTGCTTATGAAATAGTTTGTGTTATATCCTATGTATCATTTTGATTCTAGTACAGTTAGGTTACTTTTCTACCTGATAGTGAAGTCTTTATAACTTCTAAAATATTAACACATACGAATATTGCTAGCACGGGTTGTTTTACTTAAGAATCTTATTTAAACTTTCTGGTTATTATTCTTAGTTTTTTATTGCTTTTTAAAAATAATTTTTCCTCCAGAACTGTCTCATTTTGGATAATACAGTGTTTTGTCACCCTGCCCTTGAAGTTTTGTACCTAGAATTGATAGTGTTTTTAAGATTAGTGAAAACATTAACTCCATGTGCTTTCTACTCAAACATACATGCTCAGTGTGACCAGTATTGGTGCATATACCTGCGTCCTTTATTTTGTTCTCCTCCTTGTTCTGTTACATGTATTTACTGCCATGATATTTTCTTACTCTCTCCAATATGATTTTGTCATGTAGATGACAAAAATAGGCATTTTTGTCCTCCATATCCTTCGTTAGCTAACCAATCAACCATGTATTTAAAATATTCAGGAAAAAAATGGCTTCTGAGCTGAATATATATAGGCTTTATTTTTTAATGCACTATATAACCTGTCTTTATATATCATTTTCATTGTATTAGAAATTAAGTAATTTGGAAAGTATTTAAAATATGCTGGAGGATATTGTAGGTTCTAATCAATTATTATGGCAATTTTATATAAGGGACTTGAACATTCATAGATTTTGATATCTTCAGGGTCCTACAGCTGACTCCCTCAGATATTGAGGGACTGTAGTTTTGTGTTTTTTTAAATGAAAATTATATACCCATATACTAATTTCTATGATTTGGCTCTTAATTTAATTATTTAATTTTATTTAATTATTTAATTATTATTTTAGAAATTAGCTATATTTTTATTTGTTTTTATGGGTAGTTGTATAATACTTCTTGCTATGGAGAATTGTTCCTGGAATTATTGGATTTATCTTTTACTGGATATTTGGGTTGATGAACATTTGAGTTATTTAAAGTTGTTGAATTTAAAAACAATGCTTCTTGGAACATTTTTGTATTCTGGCAAATTTATGCTATAATCTTTGAGAGTATATATCTTAAGAGTATACATTGACAAAGGCAGAGTATGTTGAACTTTACAAGATAATAGTAGATTATTTTCTGCTGTTGTCAGTCTTATTTATGTCTCATCAGTGGTGTGTGTGTTTGCTTTAAATTGTCACCAGCAGTTAGATATGTATTAAATTCCTTAAATTTTACCAGTCTAGTGTATTACATATCTTCTTGAGTCTTTGTATTTTTCTGAATATTAGTCTTGTGTGAACATCTGTGGATTTTAAAAAATTTTTAATTGTCACTGATATTTTTCTTGTGAAATTATGAATTACCTTTATGGCTTTTATGTTTTGTTTATTGAAACTTTTACATTATGTAACTGATTTTACAGGGTTTAAAAATGTGTTTTGGTTTCTGGTTCTCTGTTGAATATTTGTGTTACCAGAGGGGTTTTTTCACCCATTTGTAGCTGACCTTGTCACTTAATGCTGTCTTTTGTAAGAAGTTATTTTATAAATACAGCGCTTTATTATGGCTGCAAGTTCTTGTTTTAGTTTTAAAAATCATTTAGGTGATTTCATTCCTTACAATATTTTAATTTTTCCTTTGTTTGATTGGAAGTCATTTTTGGGACTTGTTTTCTGTTTTGAGACAAGGTCTCTCTATTCCTCACCAGCAAACAAGTCACTAGCTCTGCAGTGGCAGACACCTCTGGTAGTATCCTCTGAATCAGTTCACTTCAATTCAGATAGTATTTACCTGGTGCCATCTTTAAATCCCACAAGTCAAGGGTACAGTCCTTAGACTTATCTCTATATACCAGTTGCCAATCTCTTTTACCTATGCTGGGGATGGGGATTCGGTTAATTTAGTAGGCCTGAAATTCAGAAAAAAACTTGTTTACTAGCTTCATAAATTTTGCAAAAGATTGGATTATGAGACGGGTAAAGCAAGGTGTGGGAGAAGGGATGTAGAAGTTGCATGTCCTCTTGGTGAGGCACCTTTCAGGAAAATGTTAACTGGAATACTTGTCTAGAGTACTGACCTGGGGACATGGTATCTCAGACCAGGTCCACTCACCCTAAAAATCAAATGGAAAAAGCAATGTGAAAAGTACAGAAGGAATTTCTTCATTGTAGCCACACTGGAATGTACTAAGTATTGTTGTGGGCCTTGTCTTTCTCAGTCTAGTTTTCTGAATACTGACAAGATTCAGGATTAAATAAGGGAAGGAACAGAAAGTTGGATGATGAAGGGCACAGAGTACACCTTGCAGTCTTAGCCAAACTGTTCTGATCAATCAGACCAGTGTTTTGACTGATTTCCTGAAGACTTGCTTGCTCTGGAGAAGTCTTTTTTTATTATTTATTTATTTACTTATTTATTTATTTATTTGCTTTAAAGAAAGCTTTATTTATTATATATATCCTAAGCAGGGTCTATAAGCTTCAGATACAAAGCATCTCAGGAGAACTGAGCTACTCACATGTTTGGAAACAATTCTAAAACTTTTTTTTTCAAACATAGTTTGTTCTTAACCCTAAAAGTAGTTCACATTTCAAGTTATAAACTTACTCTAGTCGTGTATACAGTGAAATGGTTTTGAAACAACAGAAACAGGTAAGACCACGGGTAGAAGGCTCATTCATTGATTCCTTATTTTCCCCCATTTTATTGATACGTGTAAGTGCAAAATTTAAGGTTTACAATGAAGTTGAACATTTTGTGCATGTAGGTATCTTGTCAGGGTGACAAGGACTTTCCCACTTTACTTTTGGCCCTCCCCCTACCCACCCGTCCTTCCTTCCCCACCCTACCCCCCTGTTTCACATTCATTAATTCTTAACTGGCTGTCACCAGTGTTTGTTTTTAAGGTAGTTTGGTAGTTGCCATGTTAAGGTACACTTTTTCCTTTTTCTTTCTTTTGCAAGTAACAGGTACATGTAAAATACAGTAAGAATGTTGGAACAGAGTTTTACCCAGTGAACCTCTGTGATCACCTGCACTTGAAGGAGAGTTGTTATCTTGGCCACACTGAGGGCTGGGGGAGAGACTGTAGTGAGGGGCTGCTCGTTCCAACAGACTGGACGGAGCTCAGATGCAGCTTGTAGGGGACATCCTTAGAACATTATGTAATTGCTTTGTGATGGAAAGGGCCATGTAAAGGCCTTAGCTGGCACTCAGTAATAGAATAGTTAAATAGTATTCTTTATATGTAAAAGCTCATCAAGATCAGGAAGGAAAAGATTTTTGGGAATCTCTTTCCAAAAAAAATGAGTATTTGCTAAGGACATGACTTATTACCAGTTTACAAGAATTCAGCCATTGACAGAAATCCAAAGTGAAAAGATGCAATGGACCTAACGGGACAGGAACACATGACTGTGCATTGATGCCTTATTGCACACCTCACTTCCTTGATAGAGCCTTTAAAAAAAACCATTTTGAGGTATTTTCATGAAATAGATGACCATCTTGATATTCTATGGTTATTTTACATTCACTCTGCTAAGTAAAAGCCTTTAAACAAAATATATGTATGCACAGGATTTAGTATGTTTGCCTAAGACATCTGTTCATAGCTACTTAATGGTCCAGTATACAATTTTATTTCCCTTTCTAATGCTTTTGTTTTATTGGTTTTTGAAGTATGCTTTTTTAGGGACAAAGAATGTATGTCATTGTAAACAAGACCCTAAAGACTTTTGTCTGCGGAAGTTGACTTCTAGTTGCCTTACCATGTTTCATGCAGAATGCCTTCCAACATTATGTGTTGGAAGCATTGCTTGTTGAACTGGTCTTTCCTCCCCAGCTGAATGTGCACTTAGTGGGTGAATTTGGGGCCTGCACATTTGGGAGGGGAAGGAGGGACCTATGGGAGTTTTTGAAAAAGAGTTGTAAATACCTATTAGTACGCCTAGCCCTTTTATGTTGTGGAAAGTTCCTGGTATGTTGTTTAAATAAAATGAAACCATTTTATTTCAGTGTTAATATTACGGAGTAAGTATATGGTTGCAATGTTGTTTTTCTTTCTTTTTTTTGACAAAGACTTTTTTTTTTTTTTAATGGAGAAGTCTTTTGTTCCTGGAAAGCACCCTCTGGTTCCGATCATGAATGAGATGATTACTTGTACTTAGGCAGGCAGGTCATATAGTGAGTATTTGCCTGTTTGTCTGCAAGGCTGATTGGTCCCAGAATCTTGAAAAAATATTAGTTATATCAGTGGTTTCAGTTTTGTAGGTGAGAGACAGAGAAAGAATATGAGGCCCTAGTATCCCCCGTCAAGGGCAAGCTCCCAAATGACTGGAAGACCTCCCATGAGTTCTGTCACCTCCCAGTAGTCATAGGTTAAGAACCAACCCTTTACCACTTAGACATTTGGGGACAACCTAACGATAGCATTAATGAACTGATATATGTAGACCTTGTACTTGGTTAACACTTGGAAATATTAAACACTCCTGGTATGTGTTAGGCACTTTAATTCTAAAGATTATAATACAGATATTTTGATACTGTAAAACATTACAAATAAAGAATTGAGGGATTAGAATGATTAAATCTAGTTGCATAATTAATAAATGGAAGCTGAACTTGAGAACTTTTTTTAAAAAAAACACCATATTAAATACTTGTCATGAGACAGAAGACAACATTTTTTATTGTTGGTAGTAAACCAGTAATGCATATAAATGGTTCTTAAATTTTAACATCAGCACCTGGAGGTATTACTAAAATTGGATTTGTGAAGCCCACCTTCATTTTCTCACTTAGTAAGCCTGGGGTAGACCTAACACCATAATATTGCTAATAGATTTCCAGGTTTAATGACAGTCTGTAGAACCATAATTTGAAAATTCTGTCATGTCTACATGTGGCCTACCACGTCTCCCTTTACCTGGATTAGAAGTTAAACTTTCTATAAATTCACTGTTAATGGGACTTGATACTTTTTTAATTTGTGTTTTTATGAACATTTGAGGCTGAGGAAGATAAAGCTTTAAAAATATTTTTAAGAGAAGTGACCTGTGAACTTTTTTTTTTGTTTACTGTTTTCTTATTTGTTGTGCTGCAGTGGATGAATTTAAACACGATTTAGTTAAGTTTTAGGGTTAATCTGGAGTTTTTGAACTTTTTAAAATGTCTTGACAAATTTTATATATTCCATTTTGTTACATTTACCTATACACATTGTTTGAAGCAGCCACTATTTAAATACAGCCAGTTTAAATATTAGTATTATATATGTAAACTTAGACATAATTATGATGGGTAAGATAGTTAAGTTGCCTCGTTTAAATGCTAGTCTATTCATGCATGTTTTTATAAATATAAACATTTTCAAAGTAGCATCACTGGGTGGTTTGAACAACTCTGTAGTTTTTAAACATAAGGTTATGATCTTTTCCCTTCAGGACGTTAGGATGCGATTCAGTGTTCTGTATCTGTAGTTTCTCTTTTCCATAGATTTTTTGCTTCAGAGGTTTACTTTATCTGCTTCATCTTGATGGTATTTGTGGTGATCTTTAATTTACCAATATGGATGTATAAAGAATTAATAGGGTGGAGCATTTGCAGAATATTTTTTGAGAAAGTCTGCCTACTGCTATCTGAGTTCTTTTTGTAAAAAATTGAGGTAGTGTTCCAAGCTTTTGAATATAGGATCTGATCATTTTTTTACAAATATTTTCAGTACTGTTTGACATTTACTTTTCAAAGAATATTTTGAAAGTTATAGGTAAAGCACAAGTTCCAGATTAATATTTTTAAATTTGAAAATGCCTTACACTAATTTTGTGTATGTGTGTGTTTCTAGAGAGGATCTGACGAGCTGCTCTCAGGCAGTGTTCTCAGTAGTCCGAACTCTAATATGAGCGGCATGGTGGTTACAGGTAAGCATTACTTTTTTAACAACTTGACATTTGCTATTGTATGGGACAGAATGTTGTAAATAAAATTAATCTGTGCAAAATAGCCTTTTTAAAAATGCTGTCTGAAAACATTTTAGAGGAAATTGAGTATATGTTTTACCGACTCATACAAGATCGGTGAGCACCTTCCCAGTGAGGTGTACTTTTAGCTCTAAAATTTCTTGGTTTTGATTGCATGATTAAGTTTTAAATTTAAAAAATGTTACTTTTAACAAACAGTAATTATACATATTTGTGGGAACGCGAAGTTTCACACAACATGTAAAGATCAGATGACGATAATTGGCATCTCTGTCAGTTCACTTTTTTATCATTTTACTTTGTTTAGAGCACATTTAAAATCCTTGATTCTGTTTTGAAACGGAGGCCTCATTTTATTGCTAATAAGGCTCTTGAACTCCCAGGCTGAAAGTGATCCTTCTGCCTCGGTGACTACCTGAATAACTGGGACTAGAAGCCTGTGCTGTCACACTTGGTTTCTTGATTGCTGTTTTTAATCACAAGAATGTAGCTTGCTTTCTTATAATTTCTCTGTGTCCTTTGGGTATTTTTAAGTTTTTCTTATTTAAACCTTAAAGCTTAAAGTATAAATTTAAAAACCAAACTATTCTAGTATATAGTTTTGTTTGTATGCCTTCTTTCGTAACAAAATTTTAATTCTTTGAGTTGATAGCCTTTATTTTTAGAGATTTTTCTTAAATTATATATGTATGAGATAATATAGTTTTAATATTCATTAGTAAGCAAATGTATATTAACTTTTAGGCATTAGCTTTATGCCTGATAGACTGAATTTTGAGTCTGTTATTATTAATTGAATGAATTAACCTGTAAGACTACTCTTTTACCTTATTTTTTCTCCACAGTTTGTTTTTCATTTATGGTCTTCTGAATTCCTTAAGGAATTAATTATATTGTGTAGTAAAAGGATTATAAGATACTAGAAGACGTTTCTAGTTTTTTTTTCCAGATAGCCAGTTAATGCTTGTGTGTACATGTACTTTGACATAAACATACACATCCTCATCAGTTAACTAAGAATTATGAATTACCAGATATCTTAATGATGTGAAAACATTTGTTAATACACATCACTAGTGATTACTAAGCAAAAATAAGGCCATGATTGTCATAATCAGAGTGTCATGTACAAATAATAGAATAGATAAACTCAGATGTCTAATTTAGTCTTCCTACAACTATCATCTGTAATATAAATATCGTGGCACCAAAAATTGGAAGTCATGCTAGTAAAATAAGAAAATAAAGCTAATAAACTGGAAGAATCACTCTAGTAAATAAAAGCAGACTTTTTTTCTGCAATGACATAAATTTTAGAATTAGCAGACAGATACTATTAATATTTTCAAACTGGAAAGGAAAAGATTGAAATAATGAACAAACAAAAGTGTTAGAATATTTTAAAATGTGAAAGCATATGGAGAGATTTTAACCTAAAAGTAGAGTATTTGAATTCAGATGCTAATAGAAGTTACCAGTGGTTGGAGACAACAGAAGAGAGGCTGGTGAACTTGAAAATGGATAGTTATGATTTGTACATTCCATTAGAACCAAAATACCCAAGGGACACTGAGGCATTCTTGCATACGTAGTTAGAGTTCCAAAGAGTAAATGGAATGAGGATAAGTTTGTGTGTGTCTATTTGGGTGGGGATTACTGCTTGTAAGGCTTGATTTAAAAATACAGTGAATGTTTAAGTTAAGAGGCTTTCAGTAAAAAAAAATTATAGTGCCAGGAATGAAGGGATAAGTGTATTTGAAGCTAGGGGATAGTTGATATTTCGCATGGAACTAGTGGCAGTGTTTCTCTAACTGTTGTACAATATTTAAACATTCACTTGTGTTTTTCAGGTATTCTTATATGGTTCTAAGAACAATTAAGACTTCTATGCGGGATAAATTATAAAAACTGTATTTAGACACAATAGTAAAATACTGAAAAAAATTAAATCTTTTAAAAAGCAGAGACAGAGACAATGTACAACACCTAACATTAAATGAAGTTCACTTTTTCAGGTAAAATAGAATGATGTTAGATAGAATCTCGGAATTACATGAAGGAGTACTAGACATGATGTTTACATAATAAATGAGAATATAAAAACCTTGCTCGATTCTCTGCATTTTTTGTTTTATATAAAACTTCGTGAGATTTTTTATGTTATGTAGATGTGTATATGAGAACAGCACAAAGTGAAGATAAATTTTACAGTCATAAGGCTCTTAAAATTTACATGAAGTAATACAGTATATAACTATAATGTAAAAAACTTGGTGTTGTTACATATTAAAATCCATGTGCTCTTTCTAAAAAAATAAAAGAAGTATAGCTAAAAGCCAATAATGAGAGAGTTAGAATATTCGTTGCCACGTGAGGGACCTGCTGACATACACGTGTCAACATTTCCCAAGTCGTAATACCTTAAATATGTGCACTAATATTAGAGTGATTGCAGTTTAGAACATTAACATCAAATGCTGGCAATGCTGTAGATCTCTGATTTATTGCTGGTAGGAGTGCTAAACAGTATGGCTAATTTAGAAGAATTTTTTGGTCTTCTATAAAACTAAACATTTTTGTCATAGAGTACAGCAGTTGTGCTTCCTTGATATTTATTACAAGTGGTTGAAAACTTATATCCATAAAAGTTTTGCAAACTGTTCATAGCTACTTTCTTCATAATTGCCAAAACTTGGAAGCATCTAGATATTGTGCACTAAGTATATGGATAAACAAACTCTGGTACATCTAGGTCATGACATACTATTGCTAAAATGAAGTTGGCTAAGAAGCCAATGAAGAGATAACCTTATACACTTATTAGTAAGAGAAGCCAGTCTGGAAAGTCCGTATACTCTGTGATTCCGACTATTTGACATTCTGGAGAAGGCCAAACTAGAAAAATCGTGAAACAGATCAGTGGTTACTAGGGGTTGGAAATTGGGGGACATAGGATGGAGCTGAACAGAGGATTTCTAAGGTGTGAAAATACATTATATGATAATGTAGTGACTTTTACTTGCCATTGTGTATTTCATTTGCCCAAATTCAAGAAAGTACTATACTTGTAGGGAGCTCCAAACTATTGGCTTTTATGTGCTTAGGATGTGTGCTTAGCTTATCAATTATAACATATATTACTCTTGTGGAGATAGCTGATAATGAAAGCGAGTCTGCATTTGGGCTGTGGGCAGGAGGGTATATGAACAAGTTTCTACTTTTTCAATTTTGCTGTGGACTAAAAATTGTCCCATGGTGAAATTTTAAGTTACTTATGTGGTTTTACATGACATTTCTTTTGGGGTAGCAATCCATTTAAAGGGCAGAAATTTCTGAGTGCTGTAAAGAGGAAGAGCGAAACCATACTTTCTTCGCTAGAGCTAGGTTGAAGTGCAGTCATAGGTTGCAAGTAAAAAGGTAGAAAGTTATATCCCGTACAAACGGAAAGCATAAGGACTTCTCATTCTATTACTGTGAGACAATAACACTCAAAGAATATTACCGGATGTAAAAGGAAGCCTATTTTCATAATGCTGAAAGTTCATAAAATAACTCATTCCTTAATTTATCTGCTAGTAATAATAACTTCAAAGTGCATGAGGAGAAACCCACAGCTAAGGAGAGAAACCCAGGCTATTTTTCATATTCCTTTTCCTAATTGATAGAACAGTTAGATCTCTCCCCACATGGAAGGTTACAAAAGGAAGTTTAATTCTCAGTCATCTTGGCTTGGCCTTTCCCATTTAGGAAACTATGTCCTGTACTGGCAAAATGACTTTTCAGATGTACATAGTCTATTCACCAGGGTAGGGCATATATTGAATCATAAATGATGAAAGCTTACGTAGTTCTTGACTATAACGGAATTAAATTAAATGAAAAAACCTAGAAAAGTACCAAAGATGCCAAAAATGAAACTATTATTCTGAATGATTTGTGAGTCAAAGAAGATATCATAAGGTCTGTGTTTCTGACTGGATGAAATTGAAATACCTTACAGTTTGTTGGATGCATTACAACAGGTGTGTTTATGGAGGTATGTCGTTTGATCCCTTTATTAGAAAAAGTACAGATAAAGTGTATGAAACTTTAAAGTGTTTAACTTCATGTTGATAAGCACTGAAAGTGCATTGGCGAATGAGTGGGACTAAAATAATGGATTAACAAATGAAATGAGTGTTGAGCTAAGGTGCTGAAGTATATGTAATGATCAAGTCAAGAAGGACCTTGCGATCTAACTGAGAGATTCCAACAGTTCTGGTTGGGAGTAAGTAAGCAGAAGGTGCTGAGCAGATCTTGTGTCAGGAAGGTAAGAAAAGTAAAAATAGAAGTTGGTACAAGTATTATGAGAGCAGCAAATTTCAGTAAGGAAGGAGGATAAAGTTCCTAGTTGGTACAGTGATCATAGCAAAGTTCATTAGTGTGAAAACAGCGGGTAAAAAACCGTAGAAGAAAAGGGATGACCACTCAGAGGTAAAGTTCTTGGGTTTTAGAAGTGTTAGGAAACTGAGTTTTAAATTTTGTTTTCAGTTCGTAAATAGATGAACACCTCCCCAAGAAAAATGCCCTTAAAAGACTTCTGCTGTATATATACAATTTGTATGCGTAAGTTTAAAGCGTTACTGTATATCTTGTTAATTGAACATGAAGTGTTTAATGTAGTTAGTATTAATTGTTCACATACAACAAAAGATTTTGAGCTTGCTGGGGTGTGGACGGGAAAGGATTGCGGGGCAAAGTCCAGAGTTATTCTGCTCTTTACTTCTGGACCTACTCTGCTTACTTATCTGGCAGGGCAGTATTAATAAGTGCCCTATTTGTTTCGTAAGGGAAGGACCACACATTTTCTTTTGCTCCTTTTCCAGAATTGTTACTTTTTAAAAGATATATGAAAATAGCCTTCATTGTATAATTAAAAGAGTTCGGATAGCTCCAGTTTCATATTCTCATAATTATCAGTTATTTAAAGTGAAGAGTTTCATAGCACCGATATACCCTCGTAAGGATTTATTAACTGAGTTATTGTCAGGAATTTGATGAGAGGGTATACATTTTGGTAGTTACGTGGTTACTGCCTCAATCTTTGGGGGGGAAAAAAGGGAAGTTCTATTTAGGCCATCATGGCATGCTTGAGGAACCCAGGCTCTGGATGCATATTGGTGTAACTTTGGGTTGGTTTGTAGTACTGGGGATTGAGCTCACAGCCTTCACACTGAGCTACTCTTCTAGCCCAGTTTATCTTAAATTTTTAAACAGGGTATGACTAAATTGTCCAGGCTAGTCTTGAACTTGCGGTGTTCCTGCATCAGCCTTCCACTATGATGGGATTATAGTCCTAGTGTCACATGGCCTGGTTCAGTTAGTTTTAGTCCCATTTCTTCTACTCCGTTGTCTGTCTGACCTTTAGCATTTAACTAGTTTCCCACTACCCACTATCCTGAAAATATCCAACACAAATCTGAAACAACTAACTATTCTCTTAAGATTGGTTTCTATGGGCTTCTGTTTTGTTTTGTGTTTTGTAGACTGTATTCTGAAAATCATTTGAAAGGAAAGTCTTTTTTATTTGTAAGTACGTTGATAGTACCTTTATGGGGAGTTTTGTTTTCCTTGTCTTCCCTCCCAGAAGAAAAAGGACAAAGCAAAATAAAGAGAAATAGTAATTTTTCTGTTTGAGCATCCTGAAACTAACTCATAGGGCCTGGATTGTGAATTTTTTTTGTCCTTGTCTCTTGTTCAAACAAATGAGGAAGTTACTAATTTTTTTGTGCCCAAGATTGGTTTGTCATGAAAAAGCCTTACTCTTACATCAGACTGGATGTGTGTGTGCATGCCTATTTAGGGTTTAAGGTATGTTTGTATTTTGTAGATTCCCAGCTTGAGCTGACAGATCCAATGATTATTTTTATTAAATACCACAAAACAGAAAGATCAGGTGCCTGTGTATGTATAAATTATCCTCAGTAATGAAAGAAGGTGTGGATAGCTTCCTGTGATTCTGGAATGTAAGAGTCTGTCAGCCAAGATTTTAAAGATAATTTATTCAAAAGCTACAGCTTACTGTTTTTGTACAAAAAAAAAAAAAAAAACAGGAGGGAATTATCAGATACATTTTTTGGCCATTTAAGTATATATGCCTAACTTTTATTAGAGTGTGACTTAAGTATAGTTTAATAGGTAAATTATTTTGAATTCCCATAATAACCTCTAGAGATACCTTCTTTAGTCATTGAATAAAATTATCGTCACCCTCCACTAATTTTTTTAATCACATCACTGTGACTCACTTTTTTAATAGCACTTGGTTATAAGAAATTACCTGGTTTCTCTTTCTCTACTAGAGTGTAGACTCTAAGACATAGTGTTCAGTGCTGTATTTTCATAGCCTAAAGCAGTACCAAACATACCCTTGATATTCATTAAATGTGTCAATCAATATGTGAATGAATTTTGAAGACACTTAAGAGAAAGGTGATTTTAAAGTTTTATTGATAGTATTGGAAGTTTTTGGAATCTCAAAGTATTTAAAATTTTACACAAATGGAATATACAGGTATATTTCTTGAATAATATAAGGATTATCATTTTTGTCAAAGTCTTAGAGATATTTTTGAGAACAAAGAAGTGTAATTCAATGATCTGGCATAGTGTGTTTCAAACATTCCTGTGTAAAATATTTTATAGGCGTACTACATGTAATGAGGTTTTTATTTTTGGTGAATTTTGGAGTGAAGACAAACTAAGTTTATTGATTGAAATACATGGTAATTTGAAAACTCACAGTACCAGAAAAAAAGTGATGAAGTTCATGACTAGAATGTGATGGTATGAATAGCCACAGAGATGTAAGTACATTAGGTTGTAATAGTAACAAATAAAATGAGGCTTATTTTAGTTTATCTACTAGTCTGTATTGACTACCTAGTCGTTTGTAGCATGGCCTTTTTTTGTTCTCCTGTTGATTATGACAATATTTTCCAAATAGAATCACGTGTAATTTTCAGATAAAATTTTTATAATCTCCCTGGGTTTTGCCAACCCAGTTTTTTCCCCAGTTTCTTCATATGGTAGTCCTCCACTATGTATCATTTTACTTTCTTTACGTTCATTTACGTACTGTCAACCAAAGCTGGAGTTATTACATGAAAAATTCCTCGAATAAAGATACTGTTCTACTCTGTTTTGCTTTGGATGTGAATATTGGCCCACTGAACTAATACCATATGAGCTACCCCAGAGACGTAGGTGTAGCCATCTCAGTTAGAAGAATGACTGTCATGGTATTGCAGTGCTTGTCTTCAAAGTAACCCTTTTATTCAGAATAGCTACAAAATACATATTTTTCAATATATCGTTACAGTTGTTTTATTACTAGTCATTGTCATTAACCTCTTATTTTGCCCAAATTATAAATTAAACTTTAGCTGTGCATATAAAGGGTATGGCTTATCCATGCATGGGTTCAAGCATCTTCAGAGGTCTTAGGATGTATGCCCTTTGGATAAAAAGGGACCTACTGTATTTCTATTGAGCCAAAAGATTAACTTAATATATAACTGCATTCTTTAGTTACTGGTATTTCATGAAACTGCATCTCAGTATTTTGCTAGCCTCCCAGTACCCTGTATACATTGTGCAGAAACATTACTTAACAGCAGTTTTCAGTAATTGATAACTTATTTTTTAAACAGTGTGTTACCTTTTCTGTTCTTTTTAAAGCTTATTTTGAAGTTTTAGGAATTCCGCTATGCTCATTGATGTTTTTAAATAATTTTCAAACTTTGTTTTCTAGTTTTTAAGTGATGAGAATTAATGTGTTCCTGTAATATATAAAGACTGTATTTTAAATATCTTCCAGCCAATGGTAATGATAGTAAGAAATTTAAAGGAGAAGATAAAATGGATGGTGCACCTTCCCGTGTACTTCATATTCGAAAATTACCTGGTGAAGTGACAGAAACTGAAGTTATTGCTTTAGGCTTACCTTTTGGCAAGGTGACCAACATCCTTATGCTGAAGGGAAAAAACCAGGTACATTTCTTCCCAGAGTTTGTAAAACGATTAACCTCCAACTATACAGCTTGTGTGAGTTAACTGTTGCTAATAAAAGTACTAAATTTTGAAAGAACATAAAATAAGTCTTTTTTTTTGTTTTGTTTTGTTTTCCTGGTAGTTATGTAAGGGACAATAATGCTAGGTAGCTAAAACAAATGAATCACTGTAGTTTTCAAATTTTATATTTTAAATTCACTTTAGGACTCTGATCTTTGAAAAGTTGTTGCAGTGAGATTGGAAGAGGTAACTGAAGTGTGCCTTTTATGGTGGCTCTGTTGTTCTTAGTATCAGAAATTAGCAGGGACACTGGTAACATCTCATTGAGTTTATTTCATGAAAGTGATTGACCTAGTGACATTAGCACTAATTTGTTACTGAATCTGAATGTTCTCTATTGAATATGTGTAACTGTAGCAGTAAGGCATAGATACGTTATCTATACTGTGTGAAATTTAATATTACAGTACATGAGAAAAATTTTCATGTTTTTCTTGGTCTATATTAAATTATACTACTTTTTTGTGACTTTGAAATTTCCTGTATTATCTGGTAGAAGTAAATTCTGATACTTGAAAGTGTTTACATTTTTCTTCCTTTTGAGGGAAATATATTTATGGGATGTGGAAAATCAAATGTATAATACAGAGGCACTATATTCTAAAAGTTCTTTGAGATCAATTTTAATTGCATATTTAAACTGAATTAATAGATTTCTAATTCTTAGTAAAGCATTTACATGTTACTTGGTTATATTGTATGTAGTTGATTTTTGTTTAGTATTTGCTGAGTGAATTAACGGATATTTATTTGAATTTAGTTCATAGTATTAAAATTCGCTATTTAAAATTTCAGGCATTTTTGGAGCTGGCAACAGAAGAAGCAGCCATTACTATGGTTAATTATTACTCCGCTGTGACACCTCATCTTCGTAACCAACCAATTTATATCCAATACTCCAATCACAAAGAACTAAAGACAGATAACACATTAAACCAGGTTAGTACTTGTCAATTCATAAGTAAAATGGCCTAGAATACACTAAGACTTTCAAATATATGGAAAGATAATAAGTTTTGACCATTCAGAAACTGTTTTGCAGGTGTTTTCATGTTACTTTTATGGTACTTTTGTGCAGTATCTTGCTAAGTATTAAATACTGCCTTAATTTACACACCTGCAGGCAGTTCACTACTAAATTAATAAATGATAAATTATTTGAATGGTTTTTGAAATTCCCTTAAAGCCCTTGTCAGAAGTTCTTTCTCTTTCTGTTAAAATTTTTGTACAGAACCTATTTATAGTAGAACTTGTTAAACTAAGCATAAATTGTACGGCTTTGCTGCTTGGATGTTAAGTTACGAAGTTCACTGCCTTTGATTTTGTAGGTCTTGATTTCTTAAGAGAAAAATTCCTTAATGATTTTCCTGAAGCAGGGTAGGAGGGAAGTCTGAGAATGAAAAATATTTTAATGTATTGATGTTTTAAACATGTGACATAAAAGATGCTTTTCTGTATCTGGCTTTTCATTTGACCAGATTTTTCATCACTTTGTAAACAGTGACTTGAAATCATTGTTTGTGAAGAATATGCTCCTGAAACTTTTTGCTGAATTTGGTAATAACCTTATTGTATTTGAACGAGAAAGTGTGGTGAGAATTTATTGTGAGTTATACCAAAATAAATGCTTGTTTATAATACACCTTTATGGAATACAGTATGATAAGTTTGATACATGAATACATCATGAGATGATCAAACCAGATTCATAACTAATTCCTGTATCTACTACCTCTGATATGTAATGTCTTTTTGTGGTGAGAATATTTAAAACCCTGTGCTTTCCATTGTTTTGACATGTACTTTACATTAATTTGCCTTAAATCGAAGCTAACACCTTGTACACTTAGACCCGTCCACTTTGCCCATGTCCTCTACTTTTAGGAGTCCAGTTTTTATAGCTTGTACAGTGGAGGGAGATTATTTGATGTTTATCTTTGATTTCCCATTTATTTTACCTAATATACAGTCCTCTTGAAATAGTATGGCATTTGCTATTCCTGTTTTATTTTTTAGTATTTCTATTAAAATGATTTATGAGCACATTTTCACTTTATTCTGTTTTAATGGTGCTGGGGATCGAACCCAGGGTCTTGGACATTTAAGAGAGTTGCTTGTTCACTGAGCTATACTACCAGCTTCACGTTGCCATTTTATTTTTTTATTATTTTATTTTACTTATTTGAGACAGGATCTCTGTCTCTAGCCCAGGCTGGTTCTAAACTGACTATGGAGCCCAGGCTTGCCTTGGACTCAACAGCAGTCCTCCCAAGTGCTGGGATTACAGGTGTGTGCCACCACACCTGGCTTATGTGGTGTTGAACTCAGGCAAGCGCTTAAATCGCTCAACCATTCGTCCAGCCCCTACGTTACCATTTTAGAAAGATTCAGATGAAAAAAACATACACAGAATAAAAATAGGAGTCTATATATATAAAGATCTAAGTGGGTGAAGTGAATTTAAAAAGAGATGACCACTGAGAGCCCTATTGAGATAGAACATTCAGAGCAATTAGGGAATAAGCCACTTACCTCATTTAGGTTTACTATAGACATAATGGCCAATGCAGATTCCTTCTATTGAAAAAAAGTTTTTTTGAATTCACATTTTTAAATTTCAAAAGCCCTTCAGTCATTTCTGATTCTTTTTACATTATATGTGGTCATATCTTACAACTCTTAAGTTGATATTTCTAATTACAGTAATTTTGAAATATCTTAGAATTTGCTAACTTGTCTGGTTTTAGTTGTTTCTTAGCTTTTATGTTCTCAGTATCCCTAGGTTTACTTGGTTGTCTGTTCATATCTCATAATGCACAGTGATATTTTGTTGGACTTACATGTTTTCCTGTAGGGTAATGAGAAGCCGTATGCTAAGCTGGTCCTCTGTAGCCACTGTCCAAAGAGATATGAATGTGAGCCAACAAAGTTCCCTAGAACTTCAGATTTTCTCTCAAGAGAAGCATTTTGTGGTGTTATGGTGGCTTTTTAATGGTGAGAGTGTGAGTCCTCTGTGGGAGGGACAGAAGAGGAATGTAGCTGTTTGTGTTTAATTAAACTTTCCATTCCCCTTTATTTTTTTCTTTTTTCTTTTTTCTTTCTTTCTTTTTTTCTTTTTCTTTTCTTTTTTTTTTTTTTTTTTTTGAGACAGGGTTTCCCTCTGTGCCGAAGCTCACTATGAAGTCCAGGTTGGTCTTAGACTCATGGCAGTTCTTCTGCCTCAGCCTCCTGAGTGCTGGGATTACACGTGTGCACCTCCATGCCCAGCTTATGTGGTGCTGGGGAATCAAACTCAGAGCCTTGCACTTGCAAGGCAAGTGCTTTAACTGCTGTGCCACT
Organism: Ctenodactylus gundi; assembly: GCA_004027205.1. Lineage (NCBI taxonomy): Eukaryota > Metazoa > Chordata > Mammalia > Rodentia > Ctenodactylidae > Ctenodactylus > Ctenodactylus gundi. The sequence goes on from PVKB01000372.1 coordinate 378,528, forward strand.
CCTCCAGCCCTCCATCCCCCTTTAATTTTCACTCTCTTTCCTCCTTTGAATCTGCCAGTTTTTTAATTTATTTTTTATTTTTAAAATTATGTGTTTGTTTTTGTGATAGGGTCTTACTCTGTACCAGGCTGGTCCTATTTCTCATCTAGTTTCTGTGATTTCTACCAGGGTAGCTTCTATTTGCTTCTGTGTTTATTGTGTCTTCTTTTTCATTTGGTTACATTCACTTTCTGTTTTAGGCATTTCATAAAATATTCTCAGCTAAATATGACCTCTCTAGTGTTTTTCATTCTGTGTATTTTGTATTTACTTAGAGGCTTTTCATAAGATTTTTTAATAGGCATAAAAATCTTTCACAAATGTTTGAATCCTTAAATGTTGTTAATTCATTGTTCTTAATGAATTTTATTTTCTCTATTTCTCTCCCCATTACGTTTGTAGCTCAGAAATATTTTTCTCATGGCTATGTAGCTCTTTTACTAGTCTTTATTTTCTGTCTTGAATAGTTTCTCCCATCTACTGTCAATTGTATATCCATCTATATTAGAAATGCCCAAGTTAGTCTCCTGCAACAAGTGCCTTCCTGTCATGATTAGAATACAGGTCCGTTCTGAAATGACTGCCTGTTTAAGGCTGTTTGCCTCTGCTTCTGTTTCAGAAGTAATGGTGGACCCCTCCAACCTGACATGCTTTCTCTTGATTTCAGTCTTCTGTTGCCACTTTTCCCTCACCTCTGCATAGAATATTAATTCCTGCTTGCTTTTGCACCATTGTTCTACTCTAGACTTCTTGTAGCTCATTGTTGAATATCTTCACATCTCCCATTAATTGTTTCTGTTTTTAGAAACCTATCCCATGATCCAGAGAGAGTTGATTAGGTTTTGGTTAAGTCCTTCAAATGCAAATTAAGGTCACAGTATGATGCATTACGCTGCACATACAGATTGGCTGAAATCAAAAAGAGGTAGAATACCAGTTGTTGCTGTTTTATATATAATTCAGAGAAATGTGAACTCTCACATACAAATTATTGGAATATAAACTGAGAGAACCAGTTTTGGAAATTTGAAATATGTACTGAAGTTGAGATAAGCATATTTTTTGACTATTAGTCCATTTCGAACTGTATACTGGAAACATACGTGGAAGGAAAATTCATGGAATACTGTATGTAATATTCTAACGCTGCAAGGGATAGGAATGTTCTGCAGCAGAGGAGTGAGTTATGGTGTAATTTATTCAGTGAAATGGAATGTTGTGTGGCAGTAACAATGAGGAAGGTAATGGTACCTACAAAACATAGCAGTGTGTCATATAGTAATGCTCACTTAAAGGAACCAAACCAGACCAAAGGACTGCACATAAAGCACATCTTCATCTATATAACTGGGAAGAAACAAGCTTCTAGAGTATTGATAATGTTGTTTTTCAAAGTGGTAATCATAATACAGAGATATGTCCAATTTGTAAAGTTTTATTGAGCTTTTCCACACGATTTGTATTCTCTCCTGTGTACGTGTAATGTTTTGGTAAGGTCAAGTCTGTGACATCACTCATGACTGATGAGAAAGAGTCTAGTAGTCAAGCTAAAAAAGAAAGATGGAACACATAGAATAATATACCAGTGGAAGATAGTGTGTCTAGAATATGGGTAAGAACATGTTCACTACAAAGAAAATACTGCAGTGAGCTAATTAAAATACTTCATGTTCAAACATTTTAAGTAGATAAACGTTGCTCAAGAAATCTTTATTTTCTTTGCAGCTGTATTTTTAGTATTAATGTTACATTATATTGTTTCTCAAATTCTTGAATGAGCACTTAAATGCTGAGATTTGTCTAAATCAGAGTGCTGATCTTTTGAGTATACCTACCTGATCTTAGCAATGTAATAGTTCAGTCAAATGGCCATGTTTATTCCCTTAAGTATTCTACTTCTCTTTGCTTCTTTCCTTTCATTACTATGCCATTTCCATACTTATCTGCAAATATGTTATTCTTGTATTTAACGGTTATCTGCCTTTATATATGTTTTGTGATAAAAAGTAGAATGTAGGAAATGTCTACAAATGAGGGCATTCTTTTGAGCATTTGATATTTAATTTCCTAAAATATTTCAAATATCAAAATTATATATATATATATATATATATATATATATATATAAAATGTATGTTTTTACATCAAAATTTCAAATCTAAATCTTAAAGTTTATCCATAACAGTTAAGCTGGCAATATCCTATTAGTCATACATGAAATAATAGTACATTCCTCACTTGATGGTGTATTAGACACAGTAAAATGTGAGTGAACTGTCTTTCATATTATTATCTTAAGATTTTTCTGAAAATTTTACCCTTTATAGGTAGTTCTTTTGTTGAAATTTGCCACCAACCTATTTTATGGAATAAATAGTGTAGATTAAAATTTTACTTTTTAAAAACATCTGTTCAAAACAATTTCTGGGTATATAGATCTGCCAAACCACATTTTGTTTTCTCAAGAATAAACTGACCTTGCCTGTATTTACATGTTCAACGTTCATGCCAAATTATAGGTACCTTTTTTGAATAAATACCAATAGAATACTTACCAACTGGTAGTATTAAAACAGGTAATAAGGCATAAGTGAAAATAGTCTTTTTGAATTTCTTTTGATTTCCAGCGTGCTCAAGCAGTTCTTCAAGCTGTGACAGCTGTCCAGACAGCAAATACTCCGCTTAGTGGCACCACCGTGAGTGAGAGTGCGGTGACTCCAGCCCAGAGTCCAGTGCTCAGAATAATTATTGACAACATGTATTACCCTGTAACACTTGATGTTCTTCACCAAGTACGTTTAAATTTAATTTGTATATTTACCTGCAGATTGAAGTAATAATAATACAGTGAATAAATAATACTTTAATTTTAATGTTTTAACAGATATTTTCTAAGTTTGGTGCTGTGTTGAAGATAATCACATTTACAAAAAATAACCAGTTTCAAGCTTTGCTCCAGTATGGTGATCCAGTAAATGCTCAACAAGCAAAACTAGTAAGTCTGGAGCATCTTTTGAGAGAGTAATTTTGATGTAAAGCAATACCATGTAGTACTATATTATAACACCATGTAGTATTATATCATTAACAGTATTTTAAGAACATTAGTAGCTATCATAAGGGTATATTTGTAAGAGTCATGACTACAGCATACTTTGATTACTTCACAGTTTTTTTGATTTAGGTAGGTTTATGCTTTTGAGAAGATAGCTGAATTATATTGACCATGCACACTTGAGTTAGATTTTAATAGTTTGCAGTGAGAGTTTTAAAGTAATAATTTTTAAGATAGTTGTGCTAAAATATATCAAAATTAAAATGTTGAGACAGGCTATAGTTTTGAGATTGTACCTTACATTCTTTTAAAAGATACTTTTAAGATACATTTTCCAAATTGGTTTATGGTTTTTTAATTCATGTCATTCATCTTTTTTATCATTGCTATTTAGGAGGGTTGCGAGGCTATTAAAATAAAATGTTTTCATGTGGTATCTGCAATTGGATATTGCTTACTGCAGCTTTACTTCAAATGCCTGAAGTTTCTTTCATCTTGTTTTCTTTTCACTCTTTAACTCCTTGTATCATCCTCTTACTGTTCCACTATTAAAACATTAAGCCCTCATTATTAAACGATTGCTATGAAGCCATTAATTTGCTATCTATGCTCACCTTTGTCTTACCTCTTTTTCTCCTTTTCATTCTGTGTGTTATTTTCAGATTAATTGTGGTTTCTAGTACTACAGTGCTTTCTCCTGATCGAGACTACTTCTTTGGGGCTAAAGACACAGCTCAGTGGCTAAAGCGCTTGTCTAGCAAGCACAAGGGGTTTGATTCTCCAGCACCACATGAAAACTAGCTGGGTGTTGTGTTACAGCATAATCCCGGCACTTGGGTGGCTGAGGCAGCAGGGTTGTTGTGACTTTGAGGCCAGGCTGAACAGGACCAGCCTGGACTATAAAGCAAGACCCTGTTGCAAAAAAAAAAAAAAAGTAGCAGAGGACTATATTAATTACAATCACGTAATTCATTCATAAAATCCTTTTTTTCTGACAATTACTCTGTTTTGTACAGAAACTGTGGTTTTTTTCCTTTGTTACAAAGAAAGCTAAGATGAGAAGCAGTGAATTACTAATTTACACAGTCTGTAAGGTAAACCTTTCATCTGCTCAAATAGTTTTTCTTTAGTGTATTGCTACTTACTGGTTCTCAGTTTATATATTCTCATCTTATTGTGCTTTACTTTTCTGGTGTAGGTAAAATATTAGAATTGTTTTTTTTTTTTCAAAAGTCATTACCCTTTATATTCCCTGGCATCCCAACTTTGGAAATACTACAAATTTATAAGAGTTGCCAAAATCAGTGAGGTATGAGGTTCTGTTATTGTTTACAATCTAGAATTCATGATTTTTATGCAATTTTTCACAATGTCAAATATAGTTTTAGAATGTCATCTTCCCGTCCTCCCCTTTTATGATCTAGAGGAAAATGACTTGGTAAGGAACCAATGAAATAGAATTTGATTAGAAATTATATTGCCCTGGAGCTAATTTTTGTGTGAAATATAGCTTGTATGCACATCATACCTGAGCACCGTGTCATAGTAGAAGTACACAGTTATGTTGCATATTTGGGATTCTTAACCTAACTAGCCTTCTGTGTGCAGGTGAGATGCAACAGGCTGGAGGTTCTATGCACACAGGTCTCTGGAGGTATCTATGCTCAATCTAAGAGAATAGATATCTGTTTAAGTTGCAGATTTTTGTAGCTGACCTCAACTTCCACATCTTATAAAGGAAAAAGGTACCAATTCTGCAGACTTGATTCCCCATTACCTCGTAATCTAGACTGCTTAGTGAGGCTTTTGCTGACTCCAGTCGTCTTCAGTCTTCATGCCTCCATCTTAAGAATATCTTATAATGTGACATAGTCCATGATATAATCAGTTCAGTTCACGGGAATTCGCAGTAAGTAGCATTGCCCTCTACGCAAAACGTCTTTTCCAGTTTTTTTTTTTTTTTTTTTTTTTTTTTTGCAGTAAGTAGACCCTCTACTCAAAACATCTTCTCAAAAAATTTTCAATTAACCTGTTGTTTTTCAAAGTGATCATCAGAGATTTCTCCTCCCAAGTCTCTCCTAACTCTTGCTCACTTGCGTACAAACACCAGATAAAAACTTAGCTATTTATTTCCTCAACAGTCTAAGATAAGTAAAACACAGATGTCTTCCTCTGGTACCTAAGAGCTTGCATTGTCCTCTTCTCCTTTTGCGTTGTTCTCTGCCTAACTTCTCATTGACACTTTAAGCGTGCTTGAGCATTTTCTTTTTTAAATTAGTTCACTTTAATCCCAGACACCACTGCTTCTGTAATTGTCTTTCATCTCTTCCTGTATCACTCTCTTTTTAAGTTATAACCAGATTTCTTAAATAGGTTGTCTTTGTCCTGCTTTTATATCTTTTAGAGCTTTCTTTTCCTCTACCTGGTGTAATTTGATTTCAGTCCTATTTACTCAGATTGTTCTTCAGAATGTCACCAGTGATACAGTTAACATTAAAATTTAAATCTTAATAATATTAGTCTTTGTCTTATTTAATGTACACTAACTTTTGGCACTGTAGACCACTTGCTCTTTAAAGTTTCTGTGTAATCTCTAATATTTCTCACCTGGATTTATTTTTTCTGTCAGGGTGATCTTTTCATATATCCCTCCCCTTCTGCCTGGAGACCTTCCTTATTCCCACAGGTCAGTTAGCATAGTGTTTGTGTCATTTTTTCTGGCTGAGACTTAATTTTAAGAGACCTAGGTTAGGAATAGAGGAGACACTCTCGAAGTTAATGTAGTTCAGTCCATCCTCCATTTTTTCTGTATCACCCAAAGTACCAATTTCAGTCTCTTTGATGAGCCAAAACCATGAAATGGTTCCTTTCTCCTCTCTTGTAGTGTGTCAGCAGGTAAGGATTCTACCTCTTAAGCTGGTGAGCGGTCTTTGACCACCGACCGATTCTTCTCCTCCCACCTAGTCTAAAGAAGTGCTATTCAAAAGTAACTGATTTGTGAGGCTTTTAGGACCGGTGCCAGACTTCACATCAGTGTATCTCCAGCTGTAGTACGTTAGTGTTGACACTGACGTTTACTTCTGAATCAAACTCTGTATCTTCACACAGAGCCGCTGAGACTGTTGCTGGTCCACGCCCCGCAGTCTGAGTAGCACTGCTCTAAGCCATCATTTCTCTGGCAGACTCTGCTACATTGGCCTTCTGACTAAACTCGCCACCCATTTTTCCACTGATTACTCAGAATGATCTCATCTTAAAATTACTATTCTCCTATCAGTGGCTGATTTTTTTGTTTAGGATAAAATCCTGAGTCATTAACATAACATAACTAACTTATTCTTTAAATTATGTCTCCAGGCTCTTTCCTCTTTAGCTCTGTGGTACTTCATTAAATAGATTGCGTATCTGGGACTTCTTTGATCACTTCCAGCTTGCAATTCCATTTGTTAATACTGTTTTTTTCTCTTCATCTCCTTATTGCCGACTTCCGCTTATCTTTCAAATACCAGTTTAGATGCCCTTTTTTATTTAGTAGATTAAATGTTTGCAGTTACTTGTTAAATGTATTTTCTGTTAGACAATAATTTGTATGAAAGTAGATACTATTTCTACATGACAATTCTGATTTTCTAATTAACAAAAGTTAATAAATCTCATGTTTATGAAAGAAAACACTTTAATAACTTTTAGAAAATCTTGATGTATGTTGGCACGCAGCATGCTGGGTAAGGATACTCCATCCTTTGTCTTTCTAATACAGATTTAATATTTTTGAGGAATGAAATCAATGGATCCATGAAATATCCTAGTCTTTTCAATAGCAAGACAAAAGATATAATATCTTGGGCTTTAAATCTATGTGCTTTGTCTGTCTCTCTGTCTCTGTCTGTCTGTCTGTATATCTGTGGCTCTATCTAATCTGTCATCCATCATCTGTTTTCATGGTATTAGGGACTCAACTCAGGGCTTTTCTACTGAGCTATATACATCGTTGTCTGCCTCTCACAGTGTTGGGATTATAGTCATGTGTCACTATGCCCAGTTAGAAATTATTTTATATAATTTTTAATACATAGAAGTCTGAAATAGCTCCTTTTGTTGTTGTTGGTACCATGAACAGCATTTCAGGTGTGTTACCTCTTTTTTTTTTTCTTAGGAGTATCACAAACACTTCATATTATAATGCTGTGTCTAAGACATCCTTGTATATGACCATTTTAATTTAGTATACTTATGGATTGCTTTCTGTTTTTTTCAGGAGATTATACAACTTAATAGTAAAAATAAAAACGAGATAAAATATTGGCAGCAGTAAGATGGTATCATTCATTTTTACTCTGTACTTACTGCTTTACACAGATTTTTTGAGAGACCTCATGAAATTTTTTTTCTTGGACATTCTCCTTGACTTCTTACATACTGTATTTTCCGCATTGATATAAATGGAGGGTTTGTGGTGAAACTATTGGTTTTAGAATATTTTATGACAATCCTGCATAATCTGTTAATATGGGGTTTTGTGTTGGTAAATAAATGTTCTGAAGTATTAGTGTTTTTTATATGAATCTGCGTTCTTGAGTCTGATAACTTTTTTATGGCTTGGTAAAAATTAGTAAGTACTTAACGAATTTGGAGATTTTAGGTTTCCCTGAGTGCCTATTAAATCTCATCCCCAACAATCTCTTCAGAAATGTAAGTTACATAAATAAGTAGTGGACATTGAGATAAAATGGAAGTATTGTTAAATCTGTATGCAATGTTTTGTTGTGCTGTTTTGACTACTCCGTGTCTTAAAATATTCTGCATTTTAATGATTGTGTTATAAATTTTAAATTAACATTTTTCAGATTAATTTTGCTTGTGATGCTTTCATCATGAGTAGGCATATATGAAAGGTCTTTTTTCAAATTACTTTGCCCTTTTACTCTCTAAGAAATCTTTTTTGCCAGCAAGACCACTGCACTCCTCATTGCTGAACCACTGAACTGGTTTGTGTGTTATTGTTATTTCCTTGGATTTTATAAATACATGAGCTTAGAAAGAGCTTTCATATATTTTGAACTTGATTTTTATTCCTACTTTATTTGCAGTTAATTTACTTCAGTCATCTATTGAAGTGGATTTCTTTTTCCATGTATCTATAGCTTGTTTAACCTCTTTTTTTTTTAGCAGTTTAAATTTAAATCTTATGTGCTCATTTCTGTAATTCATGTACCTTAGATATAATTGTGTATTTTTCACATATGTGAAGATATTTTTCCATAAACAAAAAAGGAATATATCAAAGTTTTCTACAGGGCTCTCTAGTTGTCAGGTTTGTTGTGGATAATTCACCAATCTACCTGAGTATTTCTTGGAAATAGGCCAACTCTCAAAAGATTGGTTATGGTGGAGTTAGTAGTTTTCTCTCAGTAGTTTAGTTTTACCATTTGCTTAGGTAATGTTACTCAAAGCTAAGTTTTCTTAGAGATACTATTTTCTTTTTGGTAGTTTGCATAGCGTAAATTTTGCTTCTCATCTTTTGATATTCATGTGTTTTGCAGAAGCATAGAATCTGTTTCTTGGCTCACATTTTTTGTATAAGAATATTACATGAATGAACGAATACCTATATATTCGGTGTTTTGTCTGCCTCTACGACAGAGTATTGGATGAGTTTATATTGCCTAATTAAGTGGATACTTGGTTTCTACTTGAATGTGATCAGAAATGCCTTGTTTAATTCAAATGTAACTAAAATCCTTCAAGTGAGTTTTTACTTACCTAAAGATATTTTTTGTATTGTTACGTGAACATTTATGGAATTGTTTTTAGGTTAGTTTTTAGCTTGGTAAGTATAGTCGTGTAAAAATGTATGTTAAGTGGAAAGGTTTATTTTTTTTCAGTGAGAATATTTGAACTATAAACTGTATTTTTAAGCAATTGTAGAGATTAATTTATCATAAACATGTTTATTTTTCTAAAGAAAAGTTAACATTGTGTCCCATGTTCTGTTACCAACTAGACCAGAAATACTAATAATAGCAGTAATATATAGGCTCATAATAGCAGCATAGTTTTTCATAGCTCATGATAATGCTTTCCTATACGTGTTTCTTTAGTTCTCATAATAACCCCGTGAGAAATCTTGACAGCCCTATTTCTGTTGTCTGTATTAGGAAAGTGAGTATGAAGAAATTAAATAATTTGTACAGCTTGACCTAACTGATCTAAGCCTTTAGTTCAGAGCAGACATTCATGTATTCCAAAAATTTCCTGAAATGATGACTGGGGTTGCTGATTTCATCAAGGGATCCGGATTCAGGCTGAACGTTTCATCTTAAGGCACAAGTTCTGCCACATATCACAGGAATTGTTTGTGTGAATTACATTGATTGATTTATTTGGTCTGAGACATCTTCATATATTGTGTTTCCTGGTAATAGTTGCCTTATAAAACTGTGTCAGTTCATCCAAGTATTGTTGACTAGTGTATGCATAATAAGGTTTATTATGTAAACAAGTAAATACCAGCCTAGACTGTATTTGTAAATGCTTCTAGCTTTTTGAATTAAGATACTAGCAATTTTTTTAAAATGTTAGTATGAATGATTTTTTTAAAGATTTAAGTAGCATATTTTATTTAAAGATGTAGTATTTGGTGGAAACTAATACATCCACAGCTGGAGCAGCTCAATATCATAAAGGAAATTTGAATCTTTTTCCAGTTTTTGTTAATTTTCATGCCATATTTAATCAAGATTGCTTATATACTTCATTCGCTTTTACAGGCCCTAGATGGTCAGAATATTTATAATGCTTGCTGTACTCTAAGGATTGATTTTTCCAAACTTGTGAATTTGAATGTAAAATACAACAATGATAAAAGTAGGGATTATACTCGACCTGATCTTCCATCTGGAGATGGGCAGCCTGCACTGGACCCAGCTATTGCTGCAGCATTTGCCAAGGAGACTTCCCTTTTAGGTATGATTTTCACTGTTTAATACCACTTTTCTCCCATTTTGCTAAAGGGGAAAGTGCTTGTTAAACTCCAGTAAGTATAATGATTCCTTCATTTTGTATTTTTTTCATGAGTTTTTTTTTTTTTTTCCCTAGATGAAAAGACCTATTGGTGCTGTTAGAAAAAATGTGAAAAATGTCTTTATAAGTGTAATTAAAATTGTATTATTCTTACTCTTTTTACTATTTGACCTTCTTTCCCAAGGTATTCTAAAACAAGAAGAAAAGTTCTAACATAAAAAACTACTGAATTTTAATAAAATATGTGTCTCAGATTTAATGTTAATATCTTTGTCTAAGACCAAACCAAGGTCTTTATGAGTATTGGGCTAATGGGATTTCTTTAGGTTAGCACTGAATGGGAATAGTGAAGTATTAACAGACAAGACAGATAATGTGAGTAGACAGCTTTTTTTTTTCATAGCATATTATGCTCTACCTACTTCATTTGAAAAACATTTTCTATGAAATGTATTTTGTTGTTTATTTGCATTGTCTTATATTTCACTTTGCCTTACAATCGATTTGTACAATATAAACATACAGCTGACAGATGATGGAGTCGAGATGAAGAAAAATAAGGGAAAATGATTAGTAAGTTCAGATGGGTTTTCTTTCCTTTTATTTGATGTGTTTGAAAAATTCCTTCATGTTTATTGGTGTTTGTAAGATTATCATTAGATCGTAGTTTCTATCCATATGGAATCCAAGATAAATGGTTAATGAACTGGTTTACATTTAGTTTATGTCTACCACCAAAAAATATATTAAACTGTGGTAATTCGAGGAAGTACCTTGGGTATGTGTGAGTCATGCTATGTTTGGGTGAGTATAATGTAATTTTCTGATATATCTGGAACAAACTCTGCTGTTTGTTATTGATGTAGATGTTTTGCGTTGCTAACAGTTTCTTCTACAGGATTTCTGTTTCTTAGGTAAAGCCTTGATTTTTAGCTTGCAAATTAATAACTCTTACTGTACAAGTTTTTAAAGTCAGAGTCAAGATTAATGATACATGGCTATTGGTTTTAATTGACTATAGGTTATTAAACTCTTGGCTGATAGAACTTGTATTATAGAAGAAAAAATAATACTGTTTATTGCGTAGTTTCTTGATCTTAGGCATTCTCCTGGGCACTTTGCAAGCAGATTGTTGAGACCTTAAGAAAGCCAAAGTACATGAAGTCAGGATTTTGTAGTTTCAGAGAGCTTACAACAAGATGCGTGACTCATTTAAAAAGTCAACTTAAAAATAAAATACACAGATTGATCACTTGGTCCTGGGAAGTTTATATGATGGCTCATGTAGTTGTGTTTGAGTGTGTTTGGATGATAAGCAGAGGCATATTTAAGAACCTCCCTTGGGAATTCATCCCAATTTTTCTTGTGAATTTTGTAAAGATGTAATAAGGCTTCGTAAAAGATTATGAAGTCCTGAAGTAATTGACTTGTATTTTTATGCTTTTACATAATCTTTCCAGTGTATTATATTTTTGCATTAAAAGCACTTAAGTCACCTAATTTTTCTTTTGTGTGGTGCTTTACATAGAAATCAGAGCCTTGGGCATGCTAGGTAGTCTTTCTCACACTTTTAGCCCTTTTCAATACTTAATAAGTAAAGTTGTCTAGTTCTTCCAGCTTTCTGTTGAAATTTTAATATATTTTGTTCCTGCATTTCTGCCTGAGAAAAAGGAAAACGTGTGGTGAAATGTAATTTACCTTTGTTTCTTAAATGATTTAATCCTTTATGTGTTTTAAATAGTTCTGCATATTGTTATAATTAGGCTTTTTATTTTAAACATCCACAAATAGTTTTTGAAAGTAAATGAGTTCTAATTTGCCCATCAAATAATAGGGATGGGGGTTGTAGCTCAGTAGAGTGCTTACCTAGCATGCCCAAGGTTCTAGGTTCAGTTTCTGCTGTCAAAAGTGAAATAAGACAATGGACTATATTTTTGATGCTAACAATAGATAAGCGTGCATATATTTTGATGCATTCTCTTTTTTTCCATGTCAATACATTTTTATACAGAATTAAAATCATACACTATTTGTAGTTTGGTATTATATTTTAGAGCAGTTATCTTCTACTTGGAACTTTTTCTTACTTTCATGCTTTTTGTTAAAGTACCTTGTACATAATTGCTTCAGATTTTCTCAGACTAGATTACTAGAACTGTGGAGTCAAAGAAAATTGATACTATTGCAGATTTCATCCTAGAAAGACATTAGCTTTAACTTGAAGGGTGTGTATGCGGCTGGTTTGACTCTTCCTGTGGCAGGAGTGACTTTTAATTTCATAGGATAATGTGAAAGAAAAAATTCTGTGATGCCTGTTACAAACTAGTTTTCAGTTTCAAAATGCCTACTCTTTATTTACAGAATTGATTGTCTAGACTCTTTTTGTAAGGATGTAGAATGCTTACTAAGCCATATTTGGTAGGAATTGAGCCTTCAACTTTATTCATTTTTTAGAATGCCTAACTTTTTTTTAAAAAAGTATTTTTAAATAAATAAATCAGGTCTTAAACTTAGTCCAAAAGTACTCATTTTGAGGGCATGAAGGTTTTTTCCCCCACAAATTTGGTGCATGTTCTGAATAGCTGCATAGTGTTTTGCATTTTTAAAATTATCTTTAACCACCCTTTACAAAGGAGTCCTTCTACCTTTTGAATAACTATATCTTTTCTGTGTTTCTTTGCCTAAAGTTGATAATCAGGTGACTTCAAAGTACAGCCAACCTAGTATTTTCTTCTCTTGCTCAGTTTTCTTTAAACAGTACTTATATTTGCATGGTATCCCTTTATTTCAAAGATTTGGTAAGAATGCAAGTATATCAGGAGTTAATATTAGGGGAGTCTCTTTATCTTTTTTCTACCCACAAGTCACTTGGCTGAACTTCATTAGTCTAGAGTCAGTATTATAAATTTTATTTAAATAGCAATTTTTTAAGACTGTCACTTATACCTGTTATCTTTGCTTCTTTCTTTTAGTACTAGGGATCTTAGTGTCTCTTGTAATTTATTCCAAAAATGGGAGACAGACTGCTTTGTAATTAGTCAGAAATATGACGTATAAATATGTAATGACAAACCTGGCAGACTATTAGTCATTCACATATTCTGTTTCAATGAACAAAATGGTCAAAAATTCCTGGGATTATAAATTGAGACATCATTATAATGATCACTTTGTCAGGTTAAAAAGTGTAGTTAATTTATTAAGGGGTGGATCATTTCAACAAAAATGCTAGAAGTAATTTTTCATGATCATGTTGTCTACATTAAAAAAATTAGAGCAGATAGGGGATTAAAAGAATGCCTGATTCAGCACTTTCTCTTAAATTCAGTAAAATAACGCCATTTTCATAATCTTTAACAAAGGCAAAGCATACTTTTTTTTAATAGGCATTCTGTTGTCATTCCTGACAGTTGTGAAGAGATGAAACACATTGTTCCATCTCTGTAAATGTTAAGCTCTCACAAAGTGTTTTAAACTTCCTGCATGTTGAAGTCAACAGGCTGTGCTCTGGACAGAAATCAGTGTAAACAGGTAATGGGCATTTTTTTTTTTTAATCCCAAGATGGTTTTACTAGTTAGTGAGATTTGAGAAGTACTGCTATATATGAAAAATTTGTACTTTATTTAGATGCTAAATTTTAGCTGGATGTTAAAGTTATTACAAGTATCTTAAAGACATTTTATAATCATTTAGTAGCATTTTAATATTAATGTTTAAATCTATGTTGGTACAGTTGTTATAATACTAGCTATGAAGCTGAGCTTACTTTTTTCTTTATATGATGTATAAAGATTAACAGGTAAACCTATTAAACTATTTCAGAAATCTTTTTTGTTATGTTTTAATGGGTCAGTCGTATGGTAATATTTTGAAGTTTTTTTATTAAATATTTCACTTACCATCAACTAATAAATTGCACAGTCATCTTGATTTATTAGTGCTCACTTGTTTTATGTTATTTTTATGTTGTATTTTAAAAGAGAAATCCTTTATAATGTGTCATCTCAAATATTATCATTACATCTCTAAAATAATCATAACTTCTTACAGTGTTATTATTTCACTTAACCAAAAATGACACTGATTCTTAGGAATCAACAAAAACCCAACCCATCTGAAACTTCCTCCAGCTGTCTGGTTTTGTATATTACTTCCTTCTCTATCTTTAACTCCCATCCCTCTACCCTAATTCTCAGTTCCATTAACCTGAAAATTTTAGTTTGACTTTTAGAAAGTTCTGAGGTTTAGATTGGTCTCATTGTTTTCTTGTAGTGTCGTGTTTATTTGTTTCTCTATTCAGTGTATTTACATTTACATTTAAAAATGTAAACTAGAAGTTTATCTCCAAAAGGTTGATTGAATTCAGATTTTTAAAAATTATTTTTTAACTATTCCTTGTGCTTTGTGTTACGTCTTGGTAGGAGGCATATAACATCTCTTTTACCACCTTACGGTGCTTGGAGATTGATTGTAGTTTCAGATCGGGACACTGATCCTTCTTTTACAGAGTTTTCTTCCACTATAGTTTTCTACTGGTGGTTTTAATGTTCATTGTTGATTTCTCTCCTAATTTATGTCACTGATGAAAAAAGTTGTAAAGCTGGGTCTCCTCTCCTCCCCCAAATTCACTTGCTACCTCTGCATGAGTTAGTTGAAATGTTTTACAAAACAGAATGTTTCCCTAGAAGAAAAAAGGTAGAATTTTCTCTTCATAAGATAGAGGTTTCTTATCTTATAGTTTGTGTAGGACAGAGAGTTAGTTGTTGAATTTGGTTGGCTAATTTTAAGTATAAGAACTTGTTGCTCAGTTTTTATTTTTGCAGTAGTACTTAAACCGGATTAAGAATAGGTACAGCATTGATTCTTTCAATTGTCTCTGAGATGTAGAAACTGTCCCTAGCTTCAAATTCTCACAGCCCAGAGTAGTTTGAGAGGGTTATAGTAGCCAAGAGATAAGCCATTTTTTATAATTGTTTCCTTATACTTGTTCAATGGCCAAAAGAATAAAGGAAATGGATAAAGAAGTAAAGTTAAACTTCAATTATGTTTCCTTAAAAAATTCTGTATTAAATAAGACATCGTTTGTATGTGTTACACTTTTCTCAGTAAATACAGCTTTTGTCTAAGCTAATTCAGAAAAAAAGTAACTTCAAGATTTGACTGAGTTATTCAGTTACATCCAATGTAATGGCTTCTGTGAAACATTACATATGAAGTTATATTTCGTTACAGTGGAGTAATGGAAGGAAAAACTACCAGGCTATTCAAACTGGAAATTAGCATTGTAGCATCAGTGAAGTAAAGGATCAATACCAGCAGTGGGTGAGTGGGTGTGTGGAACTGTGGGTGTGTTTTTAGAAAACAAGATTCATTGTTACCTTTTGGATACTTAAATTGAGATTGTTTAGAATTTTAATATCCTAAAGGATGAGTACTGATTCTGAGTTTCCTTCTGATCTATTTGATAGCTTGAGAGCTAAGAAAGAAGAGAAATGTTGTTTGGCTATTTCATGACTACTTCAAATTAACTAATGTTGTGTAAGCAGTTAAATACTTTTCTAAAAAGAAACCCTGGTGTAAATGTTACAAATACACATAACAGTTTTTAAGAGGTAGGATTTTTATGGATCATGGGTAATTGTGTTAATTAATTTTTGATGCTGTGACTCAACAATGTACAAATTAGGGGAGAAGAAGTTTACGTTAGCTCACAGTCTCAGAAGGTCACAGTCCGTTCCTGTCACGCCAGCAACAGTAGAACCACAAGGGAAGCACACAGTGGAGGCAGAGAGGGGCAGCTCCTCGCAGCATAACGAACACAAGGCCAAGTTCAAATAAGTCCCCCAAAAGAAGGCAATAAGTAGCTTATTTCCATCTAGGTCCTATCCCAATGATCTATGCTTTCTGGGTCCAGCCTCAGTGTTCGACCCCTTCCAGGCGTAAGCACCATCACATACCTGTAATCTAGTCCACATGCCTGCAGTCCACACTCTGCCACACACCTGTAATGTAACCTATTCCTCCAGACCAGGCCCCAGTCTCTTAATAGTGCATGGTTCCATGGATACTTATAACATCTAAATGCATGAGGCTTTTGGGGGACATTACAAATCTAAACCACAGTAGTAATGATATAAGAGATGAGGTCTTTGGTTGTTTCGTTTCTTGTTTTTTTTTTTTTTTTTTTTCCCCTCTTCCTCACCACTAATGTTCATCTTCAAGTATTAGGCTACTCTGTCAAAATGCCTAGGTAGAGCTCTTTTGGAGTAATTTCTACCCTGAAGAAAACTAGAAAACTGCTAGCTTAAAAATAATTACTTAAATTCTGCTTTAAAGTTTTTGGTGTCATATATTTTATGTTAAAAAAAATTATATGAAGTGTTTTAGTCAGTGATGGCAATATATACACTCTATGTACGTATATATGTATATGATGTGTGTGCTGTTCTCAAGTAAAATAATTCATATTCCCAGCAGTGTTGCAGCACAGTGCTTACTCACTGTTTGTAGAGATGACAAATTAAACAAACCTGTTGTGCGGGCAGTTGGAAAATGTAGCATAGACAATTACGTACATGGTAATTTGATACTGTTAATGTCTTTTAGTGGCTTACATACTTGCCAGACTTGTATTATTTGATTGTACTCCCATCTAGTTCTTTTAAAAAATCTATGTGAATGTATGCTGTGTTATGCTGACACCAGTCTTATACATCACATTTGTGTAAGTTATATTTGAACAGTACAAAAACTCTATTCTCATCTTTTAAGTAAACAGTAATTGGATTATATCTCAGACTAGGATTGTCTTAATCCCTGGATGCATATGAAAATAATAGCTATTAACTAGAGAGAGCAACTTTATATACTATGGTTACAGTGTACAATTTTTCTTCTACTGACTGAAGAGAATAAGATAGGTGAAAACTGAGGAATAGATTGTTTCAGAAAAGAATAACAGTTGTCATTCTCTTCAGAAGTTGAGGTTTTTATTTTCAAATTAATAAATGTATGAACTGCCTTTCCCATCCGGAGCCCCATGCCCTAAGAATTACGGGGAGTTTTGGAATTTTACCACCAGTCTTCTTGAACAAAAGCAATGCACAAAGATTATTAACTACTAGATGGTTTGAACAGGAAATTGAAGAAAGACCAAACGAAATCATATAAATTACTGTGGATAGAAGTTACTTAAAAAAAGAAATGG
This sequence comes from Ctenodactylus gundi, assembly GCA_004027205.1. Classification (NCBI taxonomy): domain Eukaryota; kingdom Metazoa; phylum Chordata; class Mammalia; order Rodentia; family Ctenodactylidae; genus Ctenodactylus; species Ctenodactylus gundi. The sequence continues at coordinate 395,853 of PVKB01000372.1, forward strand.
AAGAATCAGATCCACATCTTTAAGAAAACATAAATTTTTTTGAAGTAGAAACCTTAGGAGTCAGGATGATGAAGTATGATATGGGATACTGTAACCAATGAAAAGGACATTATGTACTCACTAAGGAAATGTGAATGGACGTGAATTAATGTCAGTATTGGTTGAGTAAGAGCAACAACTGTACCAACTAGTATATTATGTTAATACTGAGGACAGGAGAATGGGGTAGCCAGGTTTTGTAGGAACCTCATAAAGTTTTTTTTTTTTTTGTAAATTGAAAACTGTTCTAAATAAAGTTAATTAAAAATAATCATATTGGTAAATGATATAAAATTAATGAAAAGTTTTAATTCCTTATCTGGAATGTGCAAGGATAGGGATGGCTATAGTTTCAGTGAAATAGACCTGAAGGGAAGAGGGATAAGTAAATAATTGCTGTCACTTCTTTCTGCTTGAATTTAGTACATAAAGAAATGTCCATCATAACTTTCAGTGGAGAAAGGATGAATTATACCGTGTCAGAACTGTTGTACTCTATTAAATTGATGTATCACTCAAAATACCTCGATGACCCAGCAGATGAACATATTTCCATATGAAAAGAAAAATACTTGTAATATTTTTGCTCTCTCCAGCATACGGCAGTTTATGAAAAATGTTCTGCAGAATTTCTTCTACCACTCCTTTGAGTAGACCATGTACTCTTACACTTCATCAGTATACGTAAATAGTGCTTTTGTTTTAGTGTACTCACTGTGTTAGTGATGGTTGTAGGTTATTTCCTAAGGATTTAGGAACTTAATCTTCATTGTGGTTAAGCTAAGAGATGTTGGGATGTTTAAGAAGTGGATAGTGTTGGGAGGTTCTTGGGGTATTGAGAGTTCTCTTCTCCAAAAGAACCGATACATTTTTCATGGGAGTATTTATTCATGCTTGAGAGAAGGTGGCTGTAAAGGGTGAGACTGGGAACCTCCCCAACTTCCTGTCTTGCCATGTGATTACTCCCTCTTCCCTCTTGCTCCCTCTTGCTTGCACTTCCACCTTGATGCTGTTTGCAATATTGTAACACATCCAAGGGAGCTTATCAAAAGCCAAACAGATGGGACCACCCAATTTTGGATTTTCAGTCTCCAAAAGAAAGTTAAATAAACCTCTTGTTTGTAAGTACCCAGCTTGATGCATTTTGTTACAGTAACAGAATAAATTACCACTTAGCTAAAGATATAAGTCATCAAAAGTAAGATTTTCACAGCTGAAAATATTCTGTTAAGTTCATGTGTTATAACTTTTACAAAGGAAAATTGGTGAAATTGTAGTTGAGATTTAACATTTATGTGAACAGTATGCAGAATTGTTTTGTAGAATTTAAGATAAAATTATGAAAATTTTACTGGTTTTATGATTTGATTGCTAGCAGATAACATTTAGATTAATCCTAATTTTATTTTTTACTTGATGTAGTAATTTGCTAAGAATATGCAGAGGTATAGTCTTGGAATTTATTCTCAGACTTTTTAAGTTCAATGAAAACTTGTAATACCCCAGTGATTTTTAAGTTACCAATGAAGAGGAAAACATATGAGTAGCTTAAAGGACAGATAGTGACTACTCCCCCGCCCCCGTGTTCTGAGGATTAAACCAGGGTTGTACCACAAAGTTATATCCTAAGCCCTTTAAAATTTTTTTATTTTTATTTTTTAACTTCAGACATGGTCTTGGTTTGTCACTGGTTGCCCAGTTGAACTCAAACTAAGTTTTTCTGCCTCAGCCTCTAAAAGTGCAGATATTTCAGAAGCTTGTACCACTGAAACCCCACCCTTGTCTCTTAAAGCACTCTTTCACCATTTTACAGATTGCTTAAAATGTAGAAAGATCCTTTGGCATATAGATGACCTGACAGAGTTAGCATAGTGATCCAAAATGGTGATAAGAAATGGAAAAGTAATGAAATTTTAAATTAACATTCTTAGAGCAGAGGATGTCTTACAGTTTACATCTTGGTTTTGGGAAGATTTTCATTATGCCTTTATTACATCTTTTTGGACCTGTCCTTTCCTTAATAGAAAATTAGCAGTCATTTTACTGAAGGACAGTATCATTTTTAAAAAATACACCTTTTTATGTTTCTTAGGTCTGCCACACTTTAAAAACAAAATTTTAGCTTAGAGTTTTAATTCTCAGTTACCATTTTCAAGTTCACTTTAATTTTTATAATTTTCAATGACCATTTTCCTGGATAACAACGTTCTAAATAATGTACCGCTAAGTAATCTTCATTAGAAAACCCAGATGTTCATAAAAATGATGCATTTTAGAAGCAGTTATGCCTTAAATGTGTAAAGTGTTTTTTAACAAGTTTTCTACTACCTTTCAATTTCCTGATAAGTCATTTTCATTATATTACTTATTTGTATGTTGGTGTGGTAGAAAGGTATAAGAAACAGTTATTCACAAAAAAACGAAGTATGTGAACCTTTGGCATATGCAGATTGCTACTGAAATTAAATTGATAATTTAGTATGTACTTTGTGAATTATTATTTTTTGAGATGTCAACAGAAAAATAGCAGGTAACTTAAAATTTTGAATTTTGGAAGTGTCGCTAGTTAATTGAACCACATACTTTAGACTTAAAAACAGTTTTCATGCATTACAGCATTTCTGTTCTCTGAAGTGTGAATTGCATCCATCTTTTACATTCTTCTGTGTTTCGGGAATAAAAACTTACATACAACACACCAAACTAAATATATCACTGATGACGGAATGACATCAGATTTGAGAGTCACTGATGCACACTTAATCAAAACCACAAAATCAAAATAGTTTTGTTTGTCTTATTGTTATTTAGCACCAAGTGAAATTTTCATCCTGAAAAATAATAGAATATGCGATTGTGTATTCTTGTGTTTTATAAAAGTTCTTGTTTTTAATTCCTGTTAGGACAGACAGTAGATATGAGTCAACTAAACATAACTCCTTTTGCGCCTTAGTAATACAAAAATATATAAAGGGCTCCTGAGACCAACACATTTCAGAATTTCTGCCCTGTAGGATAGAGCATGAGTCTTGTATATAAACAGTACAATAAAGAGTTGCCAGGTATTGAGCAAGAGATTTACAGAGAAAATACTAGTGATTCAGATTTTCAAGATTAAAATTGGTTGTAATATATAATGAATTTATCAGAATTTATTTTTGGGTGGGGTTAGTGGGCCCAGAGAATCATTGCCTGTTAAAATTGAAAAATAAGGAATAAAATTAATTTATTGTGGTAAAAATGCTGATAAGATGTTTTTGTTTGTTTTTTAATGTTTTTTGTTGTCAAATGGGGATTCGAGGCCTGGCACTAAACCTTTTGCATGCCACATATTGCAGTTGGTATTTTTGTTTTTGCTTGGTTTTTGCAGATACACGCCATGGGGTTTAAACAGAATTTTGTTACCTTTTTTTCTCTCTCTCTCTAAAAGATACCAATTAAAGGCATGAAAACAAATGAATTACAGTATAATGGTTATATCTTGAATTGCCATTAATATTAGATAATTGTGTTGTCAACTTAAGTTGAATGTTCTGAGTATTTAGCCAACTGTCTAAAAAGGCTGAAATACAGGGTTAAAAAAAGTGGAGAAGTCACTGTGTAAGAGAATGCATAAAAAAATTACTGAGAGCTTGTGTAGAGTCTACAAATTATCTGCTTACTTGGCAAAGAAGTGGAAATACTTAGTATTACATGTGATTGTACTGAAAACTATAATATTCAACATTAAGAAGTTAATATGCAGATGAATGTCAGAAAAATTCACACCGGTGGATCCACAAAGGCACTCGAGACAACTATGTTAGAGAATATAGACAGGGTTTTCCTGTTTTAAAAATACAAGATTATTTTTAAAGTAGGTGAGTGGTTGAAATAAGATTGCCCAGGATGTGATAATTGTTACATCTGAGTATAGTACATGTTAGTTCGTTATTCCAGTCTCTTATTTTGGAGGTGTTCCAAATCAAAAAGCAAAATTTAAAAAGGAAGAAGTGGGAAAATGAGAAAGATGACATCCTAAAAATGCTGTTGGCCAAAAAGCTGTATAGCATGTATTCATTCAGAGCAAGAATCTAAATGAGAGACATCGCTCCAGTGACAGTCTGACAGAAGAGAGAAAGGCTGAATTAAGGGGAGATTAGAAGGAAATTTTTATGTCAAAAACTGAAGAATAGTGGATCTTTACTCTGCAGACTGCCAGTGAAAGGTCATACTAGTTTCTATGAAATGGTCTAAAAGTTGACTAAAAGAAAAATCTGAAGGAAAAGGCTGGGAAAAGAGAAGAAATATAAAAAGTGAATTTAAGGAATGGCAGGGCTGAGAGCCATTTCTGCCGATTTTATCCTAAGGTCATTGTCATTTAAGTTGGGTATTTTTCCTTTTATTATGGGATGACTTTCTTTAGTGAACTAATACTTATTGAAAATTAAGGTGGTATGTAATAGTTAAAGGCATAAAAGTATTCTGATTTTATTAGTAATAAGTGAATATTGAAATAAAAGGAAATTCGTTTTAGAATAAATGATTGAAGATGTGGTGACTGAAACAATAAAGTCAACAAAAAGACTGGATACCAGGATGGCACAAATAAGGAAATGGTAAAACAGATTGGAAACAAACATTTGAGATAGAAAAAAAAATGTTGTTCTTTATTCCAGAGGAGTGTTATTTTGTTTGAGATACTTTTATTATAACTACTTGCATGTGGAATTAAGGCAGACACATTTTGGTAAGAGTTTTTTGGTCATTTGCATAAATTGTTTATGGTGATAAGCCTTTAGGAGGAAGAGAAAATTTTTTTTGAGCTGTAGTAACTGATCTCAAGTGTGAATTTATGCAGGTGATACCACACAGGGTGGTTTATTGCCTTTTCTATGTTGGGAACAGTATTTTTTTTTCTTATTTTTGACTTTCTGTAAACCATGGAAATGAATTTTTCAATCCTTGTTATTTAGAATTTATATTATTCCTCGTTGCTTTCTCTTGCTTTTCATAGGAGTGGAGTATTATATCTTTAATTTTTTAATATAATACAGGTATGTATGTTTAAATAGTTACCTTGTCAAAACTAGGTACTTTTCTCTAAGGAAATTGTCTTTCTAAACATAAAAATTAACTTTCAGGAACCCTTTGGAGTGATCAGCCGTAAGCCATGCAGCCCTCGTGCCTAATTTGGTTTGTGTGAACGACGTGTGTGTGTTTCGTAAAATATGCTTTATTTTAAAATTAGGGCTTCCTGTTGCAGCTGTTCCAGGAGCTCTGAGTCCGCTGGCCATTCCAAATGCTGCGGCAGCAGCTGCTGCAGCTGCTGCTGGCCGAGTGGGTATGCCTGGAGTCTCAGCTGGTGGCAATACAGTCCTGTTGGTTAGCAATTTAAATGAGGAGGTTAGTAAAATAATTTTCTAATGTTTAGTCTTTAATTTCATTCCATTTGTGAAAGTTTTTTCATGTTTATTTCATTTTGCACTTGCCTTTTATTTATGTACATTCATTAGCCAAGTATTTTCTGTATGTTTCTGCTTCTGAATAAAATCTGTGTACTTGTTTAGGTAATATTTTATTTCCTTAGACAGTCATATCTCTTATATGTATATATTTTTAACCTAGCTACCTATTTTTCCTAAGAAAAATATGGTGAAGTACCGTAGTTTGGCTTTGTATCTTTCTGTTGTTCTCAAAGGCAAATGTGATCTAATTTGCAAAGTTAGCTGTAAAACATTTTTGCTCTTTGCCTTTTCTAATTATTTGCTTGTTCATTTCATGCTTATATGTTATTGCATTTTTTGAATCTTATTTTATGTGAATTACTCTAATACATTTTTCTTTGAAGGTTCTTCCAAAGATCTTGACGAGGCACTCTTCCAGTCTTTCTTAGTAATTTTTTCTTTGCAGTTATTAGTCATTGTCTTCTAAAAATATTTTTCAACTTTATCTCCCCCCTTTCTTGTTAAATAAAATTGCTGTTATTTTCTTTAGTTGTACATTTTATGTCCGGTATATTTTATTTTGATTGCTATGTAAGCTGGTATGAAATGTGGGAAGCTCAAAGTATCAGTCAGTGATAACTAATTTTAATTTTTCATTTTTAATTGGCCTCTAAATATGAACATGAAGGTTATTTAATTATTTAATACTATTATTCACAGTTCTTTCTGCATGCTAGAATGTTTGGATCAGAGTGCTTTTAAGACTTGCCTGCATTTCATAACCAGTAGTGCTTATGCAGTTAAAGTTCAAAGTTTAAAATTCCTATGCATGCTGTCCTTCCCTATGTTGAGATGAAATGCTGTAATTTACTCTTTGATATAGATGTACTTTATCCATATTTGTCTTGGATGACTACATTTTACTCAGTTTTTCTTGTACAGTACATAAACCAACCATTTTCTGACCAAATTCCTGCATTTCCTATGTACTGACCTATATTTTATTTTTTTTGTTCCCCAATTCCTTATTTTTTTCTTTTGCATTGCTGTTTCCCTTCCCCATTTCATCCTTTTCCTTGTGTGTTCACCGTCCCTCTCCCTGTCTCTTTCCCAAATGCCCATTCCCTTCCCTGTCTTATCCTTTATTTTCCTTGTCCTTGTCTTCATTCCCTGTCTCCATTCCCTATGTTCATGCTTCTGTGCTTGAACAAATGTTCCTCGGACCAACTTGCCCCAATTAACCGCCTTGAACCATGATCCATGACCACCTCACCATTCTGCGGGAACCACCCTTCGTTATGGATGATCTGTTCATCTCCGCTCTTCCTCGACTCTTCTCTCTTCTTGTCTTACGCTGCTTGCTCTTCTCTCCTTCTAAAGATGGTTACGCCCCAAAGTCTGTTTACCCTCTTCGGTATGTTATTGTTAGCACTATACTTTTATTATTGATTTAATTTTTGTTTCACCTTAATTCTTATTTGTAGCTAGCACTTTGGCTTAAAGTTGAATAGTAAATCTTTTGCTGTTTTTCTTTGCTATTTTAAAACTCTCCATAGACACAAAATTTGTTTTAATGCATGCTGATTTATTTTGCATGGTCTTTAATTTAATATCATTCACATAGCTTTGAGGGTTTATCAGAAATTATTCTTTTCAAAATTCACTGTTCAAAATCTTGATCTTCTTTATTCATTTGTGAGAATGATGAGATTGAGTGAGTGATCATGTTGATGTCTGAATGTTTCATTAATATGTCAGGAAGATAGTCGTTAGCTGACTTTCTCTGAAAATTAATTTCATTTTTGGATTACCTCTCTGTAACTCCAAAAAAGGTGTTTATGGAGATGTGCAGCGTGTGAAGATTTTGTACAATAAGAAAGACAGTGCTCTAATACAGATGGCTGATGGAAACCAGTCACAACTTGGTAAGAATAAAGTACCTGTCATGTATACATTTTTAAATTTTGAATTCAAATGTATAGTATAAATCTTGAATAAAAATAAACCACTTTATACCAATAACCATTTTTTTCTAGGGGGCAGTGCTAATATTACATTTTTTTACTTTTTGTTTGTTCTTTTTTTAAGATAAGGCCTTACTACATAGCACTTGCTAGCTTTAAGCTACATACTTGAGCTGGACCTCTGTCTTGGGTCGGGCCCTTGGCCTTAGCCTTCTCAGTGCTGGGTTTATGAGCAAGCGCCATTATTCATTTTCATGTGTAATGTTAGTGATTGGACACAACGACTGCATTTGTGTTTTTCGTCTTAGGTCCAAAATTATAACAACTCTATTTTTAATTCCTGTCTGTTCCTTGTATTAGAAGCTAATTGTTCATAGAATCCCAATTCCAGTATTGTAATTCTTCTTAGGTTATTTATAAGAATTTGATTAAATCTGATAATAGAAAAATCATTGTAGATGCCATTTAGAGAGACTAAGTTCTTACAAAATGAAAAAAAAATCTTTATACCATTGGTTAGTCCCTTTGGGACTATTAAAATGTTATTTTTGCATATCATTGCTTAAATAAGTGGTGATTTTAATTAAAAGTATATTTTATTGAAATTTTTATTTGTTAAATCATAAATTTGGAATACAACTTCATACTCAGAATGTGATCGAGTATAAATATTACTAGTATTATTGTTATTTTCACTAATTAAGATTCAGGAATAATGTTTCTTTAGAAAATTGTGCTTACACTGTTAATTTGGAAATTTACTGTTTTGATGTAAGCACTGTCGTATATTTGGTGTTATATCCGTAACGTGAACATATGTTAGACAATTTTAGCCTTTGGAATTACTGAGAAGTTTGAATTTTAGACAGAACATTTGAGTGTGTTTCTTGGCACTGATTTTGTTAGCTGAAAGATATGAAACTATTCCACATGGCTGTATAGTTGTAAAATGGCAATACCTGTCTTAAAGGAACATAAAACTCCTGCATTGTTTCATAGGTGCTTAAATGTGTCAGTTGCCCTTCAATCTATATGCACTTTTGTGCTCTGGTGAGAGTAGTTATTGTTTTTATAAATATACACTGTAACATTTGAAATAGTCAACAAGGCATTGTCAGATACTTCATTGTTTTCTTACTGTTTGAGGTGTGATTGGCCTTTCCTTTATATAAATAAGTGATCCTAAATTATTGAGAATTACTTGAGTTGACAGAAAAGTTTTTTTGGCATTGTGTGAAAACTGATTTTATTTTAAGTAAGTGATATCCTAATTTTTTATTTTATTTGTCTGCTTGGACTCTTGTGACAGTACTGTACTGTATGGTATAGACAGCAAAAATTTCTCAATTTTGGATACTAGAGTCCCAGATTAAAATGCTGTCATTTGGGATTTTGGTGAAGACTTTTTGTTTGTTTTTGGTTTAAAACAGCTTCCTGTTACCTGTGTTCTCAGATGGCCTTTCTACTGTACTGTCACAGTGAGAGAGGCATCTTTTTGGGAGGATGCGGCAGGAAGATCACAAGTTCAAACCCAACCTCAGCAGCTTAATGGGACCCTGTCTCAAAATCAAAACCAAAATATGGACTGGGAATGTAACTTTTGAAGGCTCCTGTGCTCTATCCATAATACCACAGACAAAAAAGAGATCTCTTTCTCTTGTAAGGACAGTAGTCCTGTTAGAATGTGGCCCCAAAGTTATGACCCCATTTTGCCTTCATTACCTTCTTAATGGTCCTGTCTTTTGCATGTGCTCATATTAAAGGTTAGAGCTTCATATATAAATTGAAGAAGGTGAAAGGATCGCACATTACGTTTTTTTACTTATATATATGAATCCTTTATTCTCAGTTTTATAAGAGACTGTCACTAAAATTTTGATGATGATCACTTGATTTGTAATTTTTGGGCACTGATAAAATATTTTTAACATTGCTGCTAGGATAGATTTTTGCTTTCTTGATGTATATGACCATAAAAATATGTAATCATACTATCAGTGTATTTAAAAATCCACACTCAAATCTTACACAAAACAAAGTTGTACTATGGAGAAAAATAAATGAGAGTTGGAGATTTAATGCACTCCATTTCTGTTCCCTCTCGATTTACTTGCAGCTATATTTGGAAATATTCATTGTTTTGTATGATAGGAGGATGTCTTCATTAAGAAATAATGTAGAAGAAATAAATAGCAAGGAAGATATACATGTATTGGTAAAATTTAATTATGAAAGATGATTGTAAATCTTAGAACTCATAGTAATTTCAGAGTTTAAAATTTGTGAACATTCAAGTGTTTTTGATAAGCTTTGTACCATACATCCATTTAATTGATACCATATTTCTTAGTGGATCTTTTAAGAATCATACAGTATGTAAATTCTTATTTTTGAAAACAGTGTACATATTTTTTCAGAAATTAAAATAAATGAATTCTAGTAAAATTTGAAGCTAATTCTTTCATTGTAAAATAATTGGGTTTTTTTCGATTAGTTTTTTGAGTTACTTTTTAAATACCTGTATTTTATTGACTGTATACCTGCTATTTCAAAAATAAACTTAATCTTTGTTCATAATGCATGAGCTTTACCTACTAAATTATATTTATCAAAATATACTATTAAGTAAATAGAAATCATGTTACTCTTATGTTAATGCTATTTGTGCAGTTTTTAAATAGATGTAATATATAATGGAGTAATGAGTAATCACAACCGTAAGTCACACTTTTTGAGTTAATTGTGGTTGTGTAAGAGAAGTCTGGAGACCTATTCCCTCCAAGACATAAGGAAAGGAGAAGGAAGTAACAAATGATTGGGAGATAATAAGGGAAAGTATTAAAAAATTGTGATAAATGCCCAGTTCTGCAAGAGTAATAGCAACTATAAAGATAATGAAAGATTATAATATTTAGCTTTTAAAAAGCTACTTACATAGTATTTATAGGAGGGAAATAAAGCACAAAGTTATGAGATATAAAATGATACAGAAGAGATTCTGGGCAAATGGTAAGCTAGAGAAGACTTAAGTCTCTTTAAGACAGAATATTAATAAAAGGTTCAATTCACCAGAAAGATCCAACAGTTTTATATGTGTATACCTAGTGAAACAGATTTAATAATATATTTAATAATAAATCAATATTTAATAATCATAAGTGATAGAATTGCAAGTACATGAGCAGAACTTGTAATAGTTCTGGGTTTCAACTTACATTCAAAAGACAAAATTTTCAGAGTTTAATGTTTACAGTATAATATATTTTAACCTTAATGGAAAAGCTTAAAAAGTAGATCTCCCCATTGTAACTCAGAACGTTGCATTTCTCTTGTTTTTCTAAAAAAATATTCAGTGTTTTTAGATATTTGTTTTATTGGTCTTTTCAGAAGACCCATTGTTTGACAGGTTTTGTCTTCACATGATTTGTCATCTACTCAGTTGATTTCTAGACTTGTCTTTAATTAATTTCCCTTTTGGATTTTATAGCCACACATACAATAAAAATTTTCTACCAAAACACCATTTTAGTTGTCACATATACCTAGTAAATATGCTGCTTTACCATTTAAAATTTCTATTACAATAATTTTTTCACCCACAAGACATTAGCACCCATTTTAAATCTTCTAGGTGCATAGAGACTTGTTTTGCACTAGTAATTTTAACTTAATTGGACAACAAAGAATGAGATCTGTATGGAGTTCTTTAGACTTAACCAAAGCTTACTTTATGTTTAAGTGTTCACAGTTTTAAAATATTTCATATGTATTCTGTTCTTTTCGTCTGCTTGACAATTTTTATGACTTCTGAATTTTAAAAAGCCTCTTTTTTTTTGGTAACATGAGACACATTTATTTTGCCTAAAACCAGTATTCTAACTGCCTGAAGAAGTAGCCATGTAATGTTCTTTGTTCACAAACTGCTGAACATTCATGTAAAGACAAGTGATTCCTGTCTTTCACATATCTTATAGTCTGAAGAAAGAAATAATAGATAATTGGAAAAAATATCTTTTTAAAAGAGATACAGGGTGCTACATGAGGCATGGCTGATGAGGTTCTGAATCTTTTCAAATGATGAAGACCTTTCTAGAGAAGTGTTTTTTAAGACCAGGGTAAAAGAAAAATTGTGGATAGAAAAGCTTGTACATAAGAGTAAAGATAAGAGAAACTAGCCCTTAGTATCAGGATATCTTTTCTGCAGCTGGAGCAGTAAAGTCTGAGTATAATACTAGGATACTTCTTGTGTGGGGCCTTCCTATAGTATCTTACTGCCTTATTCCCAGCATTGACGACGTGGTTAGTACCGCACGTTGTCAGTAAATATCTATGCTGAGAGTAGAAGATACGTCCATAAGGGGCATACTGGGACCCGTGTAAGCTATGTTAAATAATGAGTTTAGACTCCTAGTCTAAGGATTTTAAACAGGTAATGACATGATCAGATTTGTAATATAAGAAGGTCAGTGAGCTGCTATATTTATAAAATGAATTAGAGAAAAGTAGAGAAGTGTCCAGTAGCTAGATGAATCAGGAGACAGAGTTATTCAGATTTTTTTTAAAGTTCCATGAGAAAATGGAGAGAACATGAATTTGAGAGTTAATTTAGAAGGAAAAAATCATAATATCACAGAATTTAGCAATTAGATGTGGAGCAGCAAGTCAAAGAAATAACTATTAACTTTCTATCAGCAGGATTGTTGGGAAGGATGGGTAGGTATAATCTAGATTTTGTTCTTTGAAAGAACATGGCTTTTTGACCAGTGTCTTGTCTAATAGAAATAAGATTTTACATCTTAATCATCAGTAGCTATGAAAAATTCATGGTTTGTTTTAAAATCCTAAGAAATAATGAATTTTCAGCTGTTGAAGGTAGAATGATTTTTATTTGGACATTGATAATCATTCTTTCTTTTTATAGCCATGAATCATCTTAATGGACAGAAAATGTATGGAAAAATTATTCGTGTTACTCTCTCTAAACATCAGACTGTACAACTACCTCGAGAGGGACTTGATGATCAAGGGCTAACAAAAGATTTTGGTAATTCTCCATTGCATCGTTTTAAGAAACCTGGATCCAAAAATTTTCAGAACATTTTTCCTCCTTCTGCAACCCTTCACCTGTCTAATATCCCGTAAGTCTTTAAGATAGAGTTTATTAAAAATATGCATGTTAGTAAATTACAGAATTTATTATTAATTTTTACTGGTTTTTTTTTTTTCCCCATTCAATTTTCCTAGTCCTTCAGTAGCAGAAGAGGATCTCCGAACACTGTTTGCTAACACTGGGGGCACTGTGAAAGCATTTAAATTTTTTCAGTAAGCAAGCTTTCTTGTCTTTAAATTAGTATCCTAATAGAAGTAAACATTTTTCTAAAGTAGTTTATTTTAAAAGCTGTCATAAATCCAACTGAACAAAATTTAAGTATTTAAGCCTGTCACTCATTTATGAAGTATCTAATTTCCTAATTTTGTTTCAGAAGAGATCACAAAATGGCTCTCCTTCAAATGGCAACAGTGGAAGAAGCTATTCAGGCGTTGATTGATCTTCATAATTATAACCTTGGTGAAAACCATCATCTGAGAGTGTCTTTCTCCAAGTCAACGATTTAAGAAAGGGGAGATGAAAATTGGGGATGAATCACATTGTTTGGTGTCATCGCCTAATGACTGTTCAGAAAAGTGGGGACCAGAGTTTAATTTTTTTTTTTTTTTTTTTGTTCGTTGGTTTTGTATTTCCATGCTGTTATCATTCCTTGGTTATAAAATGAAATGGCATATGTAAAGGCAGAGTTATGACCTGCTCTATTTCATCTGTTCTATAGGGAAGCCATTTTTTTGTCTCTTTAAAATTCAGTTTAATTTTGCTTTGTTTTTTCAACTTAGTTGACATACGTGCCTTAAAAAGGAAAACTAGTGTTGCTATTCTGCATTTACTAGAAACAAGGAATTGGTTGTCTAGGGCACATTGTTACATGGTAATTAAAATATGTTTAGGCAGGGGTGTGTAAAAAGGTTAAGTTTTTGTTTCTCCTGCTTGGAACTTTTTTTGAATTATTGGCTTATCACATTTTTTTCTATTTAATCAAATACAATGCTGGATAGTGAACGAGTAAAGCAGCATTTTTAGTTTCTACTACCTTAGGCTTTATTGCTTTTTAAAAAAACATTGGCCTTTTGTATCTCACAATTCTGGTCTAGATTCAGTTATGAATGTAGGCATTAGTTAAAATTAACAAGATGCAGAGTATTAATTTCTTGAGACAACAAAGTGATTTCTGTAAGTTTGAGCCCTATGTGGAAAGCATTGTGGAATCTTAACCTTTTTGTACACACTCTTGTGGGACGTATCATATAAATGTCAGCACTAAGTAACGTCTTGTTTGTGGCTGAATATTTTTCGTAGATGTTTTTGAAGTTGACATGACTTACGTGCATTTAAATATATATTGCCATCCTTAGTTTGTAATTAAGATTTGGAATATGGTTGTGGATTTCTGAGCATGTGCAGACTGGTCTAGCTAGTTCAGGAACTGGTGCATGTAATTTTCAAAGACAAAGAAAGTGTACTGCGAAACTTTGCAGAAAGATTAATTTTGTGGCAGTTTTCTAAAACTGACAACCAGGTGGGACCAAAGTTTATGTGCCTTTAGTCTTAATTTACCTTGCATTGTAATATTCAGTTTTAATAAATCTTCAAAATATTTTGTATTTAGGAATAGATCTGACTTTAATAAAAACATGGCTCAGAATCTACAGGTCAAATTTATTTGAACAGTTCTTGTCAATCTGAATTGTTGATTCTGTTAAATGACCAATACTTTTTGAAATTGATGTACTTAGTTTCAAGATTCATAGATTCTGTTATCTATGTAGACAGAATGGTCATGTATATTTTCTATTAGTTGAGTTTTTACATCTTTAGAAATGTAAAATTCAGTATAGTTTGAAAGCGGCACAATTAAAAATTAATTTTCTAACAAAGTTGGGAGGTTTGATGGTTGTTTAATTTCATTTTGTGTGTACTCTGCTTACCTCTGTAGCATGCTCAATAAACACTTCTGTAGCTCTGTATTCACCTTTTCTGTCTTTCTCTGCTGCCTTTTCTTTCTTTTCTTTGTTTTCACTCCACTGTGCTTCTGAATTCATGTTTATTCTCTGCCAGGGTGGGAAAGGATAATATATTAGAATTCTATGGCTTTGTACCATAAATAAATCTAGATGCTGTGGAAATACACCAGCTGGTTTTTTTTTTAATGTAAAAAATGGTTACCACTCTTCAGGAGGACACATTAGACATTTCCCACCCTGTTTATAATCTACTGCTTTAAAGACATAACTTCTATCGTAGCTTGTTAATTCTCTCTATCTCTTTTGTTGTCGTTGTTGTTTTCCAGTAGATTTATGCACTACTAGGTCTTTGGGTTTGCCATGCTCTCTGCTGCAGCTTCATCTTCCGTCTTTCGTGTCTGCTAAAGATCTCCTACTAACCTTAGACGAGCCTGTGAACTTTAACAGAACACTCGATGCTCTTGGAAAGTAGAGAGATACATCTGCTTTTGTTTTGGAAAGGAAAACATACATTCAAGGATTTTTAGGGAAAAAAAGTGATGCAGTTTCTACTAGGGGGCTCTTTCAACGTATTTTTGATCCCTTCTAAATAGGTATTTTAGTGTCATGTAAAACTTTGTTACCACATTTTCCTTATGGTCCTTTGTGTAAAATAACTCAGTTTATACAGAATATCTGCAAAGTTTAAATTTTCCAGTGTACACTGATTCTCAGCATTAATTGTACTTCAAATATGACAAACTCCACAATTTCATTTTACATTTTACATGGATGACAACTTTGGAGACACCCTGTACATTCGGATGATAAAAAGCACATAGATGATATTTAAAAGTAGTGTACTTCATATAATTAGTCGTTTCTGAGAAGAATGTAAGTAAAAATAATTTTGTTTACATTGGAATCAACAGTTTGAGAGTGGTTTAGAATTTGGTTGTCCTCCGTGTGGTTTTGTTGCTTAAATAACATTGTCATAGAGGGGCACTATGGTAGTGTTGAGAGTGTCTCAAGTCTTTAAAAAAAAAAATACCATGGAGCAGTTAATGCGGTGGAATCTTCTTAGAGGAGAAGTTGGAACTGTGGGTGGGTATTGAGGTTGCTTCAGTTGGCTCAGCTAGAACATTCTCAGTGTCACCTTGTAAAGGAAACGTGATCAAATCTGGAGGTTTTTCCCACTGAACATGTTGCACATGATATGTAAAATCTCACTGTGCGCTCAGACATCTCTACTTAAAAGCACTAACTCAATGAAGTGGGAATTTTGGCATTCTAGAATATATTAAGTTAACCCAGTCCCTGAAATACAGTAAATGTTAGGTGAAAGTACTAACTCACGATGGTTCCACAACTTAGAGCCTTATTTCTTACAGTGGTCTAGCTAACGTTGAGATTCTATTTTAATTGAGCTCCTCTATTGATACAGTATTTGCCATCAATATTAAGAGAAAACTTGATTTTTTTAGCCTCTAAGAAAATGGATTTTCTTTTTGATGGTAAGTTTTATTTTGAAAATAGAGTGTCCTACTTAAGGAATACACTCACGTGGTTTGTTCTTATAATTCTAAATGGTTTGCCATACAGTTTCCAGGGAAAAGACAACACCTTCTTTGTAAGCTTAGACCAATTATCTGTAAAATAGAGACAATTTTATTCTCACTTCAAAATGTTAGTGTGGGAATGCTGTGCAATTGGTTTACTAAATCTTAAAACGTTAAGAGTTCCCAGCCTGTCAGATTTTCCCAAAGTAAACTTACTGTCCTTTTGTGTCTTGTTTTTAAAAAATTGTTTTTAAATTACCTAAGTCTAGTAAAGCAGAAAGATGCAGAATGTGGTGCTGTATTGCATCCCACAGGGAAAGGAGAAAAGCCCTTGCACTCAGCCTTACCTAATCGAACTATTTGACAGTTCTGTAATGAAAGGTAGATTCTTACGTAATTATAGACTCTAAAAACTCGTTATATGTAAACCTTTAAAATTTGCTGTGAAACTGATGTAATTCTAAAACTTGAAAACTTTTGAGGATGAGGTAAAAATACCTTCTTGAGTAGTCAGGACTTCAAGAATTTTATCTGAGTTCTATCAGAAAGGAATGTAAATCTGAAAATGTTCCACTCAGGACTAGAAACTAGAACTACTCAATAAAATTGAGTGCACAGGTTTTGTATACTAAACTCTGGCCACAAAACCTGGAAACTCAGAAAAATTTTAAACAATATGAGGATGTTTACTGGTTGTCAAAATTGTAATTTTATATTACTTTGACTATATTCCACTTACCTTTTAGTTTGATTTTTCAAATAGCATAAACTTTGTACTTTATTTCTCAGTCTTCAGATGTTGTAGAAAAAATACCTATACACTAATTACTGAGTTGTATCACCACCTAATATTTTAGCATCTTATGTAATTTTTATGCATGCCTGAAGATTATAGATGGAACTAAAATCACATATTCTTGATGTTAGTCTCCTTTTTTTCCTCCGTCTGTAATCATGACTTTGAGTTTAATATTATTCAGCGGCTGCTTTTCAAGATGGAAACTGGTCCTGTATTCAGTCTAAATTTCTTTAAAAGTGCTGCAGCTACTCTAAGTAGGCTGTTGAGTGCAATATTTTATTGTCCAGGCAAATCCTGAAATTCAAAACGTCCCGTTTCTAGTTTCACATAGCTACATCTGCAGTTGGTTCCTGTGTTGTGTCTTTCATTTCAGTGCACAGTGCCTGTTTTCATCTAGTGTAAGTGTTGTGGGAGTTTTGAGTTGAGGAATTTTTACTTTGTCTATGAGATTGCAAGGATACCAAGTAGAATATAACATTTCTGTGAGTGTTTGAGTTAGCAACCTAACATCTTACATGTTTTTCTTAATCTCATGTCAGTGTGTAGGCCAGTTATGAAATTTTGCTGCATATTTTCCTGTGGTTTCTTCGTGAGCGTGGGCAGTGCCTGTTCTCTGGCGGCAACTGCATTGGCCTAGTGGGCCAGTGTGTTTTCAGACTGGAGTTTGGTGGAGCCCGCTCCCTCCCCTGACGCGCTGGATCTGCATACTGACACGGGTGTCAGGTGGAGCGACGCTGCAGCACAACACAGTTTTTGTTGAAGATGATATTTTGCTGAGTAAGTTACTCAAAGATACTGTTAGTGACAATAATTGTAGAACTGAGGAGGACTAGGTTTTTTTTTGTTGTTTTGTTTTGTTTTGTTTTGTTTTTTAAGACTGTCTCATTCTGTAGCCTCGGTTGTTCCAAAACCTACTATGGAGTCCAGGCTGGCCTTGGACTCAGAGCCATCCTGTCTCAGCCTCCAAAGTGCAAGGATTACAGGTGTATGCTGCCACGCCCTGCTTATGTGGTGCTGGGGTAAAACTCAGGTACTTGGCATTTGACTTTGTGCTTGCTAGGTCAGCGGTTTAACCGCTGAGCCATTCCTCCTGCCCTGATTATTTAATTTAGTAATAAACATCCAGTCTGGCCTACCAGGAAAGGAGTGTCCTTGTGAATTGACTGAAATGGTTAAAAATTAGCACTCCTAAAACCCAGACTTTATTATTGTTTGGGATCATAAAACAATACTCTCGGGCCGTCCTACTAACTACACAGTTTTCTTTCCTCTAACTGTCCAGTACGATCTCACAACTGAAGTGCCTGCTCCTTGCCGAATTTGAGCTCTAAGTAAGTGGATTTTACTCTGCAGTAGAGTGACTTCCCAGGGCCCTTGCCTGAATCTTTGGCACTTAAAAAAAAATGCCTTTTTTCTTGTCCTGTCTTACTTCCTCCGTCCCACCTTCGTTGCTGTCTCTGAAACTTGGTGCTGTAGCAAGTAATCAAGTTATTGCCCCCCATGGCTTAGAGTAAAAAGTAAAAGATTTTATTTAATACAGTTGTGCCAGGATCATTTTAAAATCTTTTACTTTTTTGTTTCATATTTGTTTTTTGACTTTGGGGATTTTTAAAAGGCCAGAAGTCTCAACAGATCAGAAACATTCATCTGTCTTACCGCTAGTGTATTCAGATGTAGTACAGGGAACTAGGATAGGTGGAAGAACTGTGGTTACCCCCTTTAAAAGACACAGAATCCTAAAAGCTGATCCAGTTGATGTAGTCGTGATTCATAAAGATTTGCTGCAGGGAGAGTATCGTTGGGGTGGTTGCTTTATTCCTTCCCTGCGTGGAATTTTCTAGTATAAAGTAAGTTTAAAGAAATACTAAATTATAAAGAGGCATGGAACTAAAGCATAATAACTAATAGGAAATTAAATCCAATTCCTTTACTCAGGAGACATTAAAAACCTTATTTTTTTCTATCTAGAAAGTGAAAATACTTAATTTCATGAATATGAAAACTATGGTACAGCCATGGTTCAGTTTTCTAGAAAATTCATCCCCGTTTTTGACATCAGGGACTGGCTTTGTTGACTGCTGCCAAGGAGGGGTGTGGGTTACGGGCTACTTGTTGCCACTAGGTTGTTGGAGGATAGCTTTGGGGAAGGCAGGGAGCAGCTGGAGCCACGTCAGCAGGGCGTCAGCAGGGCGTTGGAAGCTAGGAAGAAGGTACCGACAGCAAGAGATTTACTCACAGCTCATCTGTCCTGGTGGCCCGGTCCTGCCAAGGCCACAGACCGACCAGGCCAAGGCATAGGTTTTGGAGACCATTACTTGAAAAGAATCTTGTAGAGTGACATTGAAAAGAATGACCTCCAACAGCTGAAACCCTGGAGCTAGGCTTCTCTGTTTTAAGGATTAGCCAAAGCCATGGAACACACACATTTTTGGATTGCTGTCTTTTTATGATAACTTTTAAGATAACAGTATTATTGAGACTTTTAAGTTATGACAAGATTTAAGATGAAACTTTAGAATCACTTAAGCCAATTTGTATTCAGAGGCATTTTAGGATGTGTTTTAATGTCCACCTTCCTGGAGTGTTCATTCTCCTGGGTTTTGTAGGCTATGATTTTGAGACTCTTGAGAGTAAAAAGCATTATTAGAATACTAACATAGGAATTTGAAATGTCAGTATGTTTTGGTGAGACAAAAAAATAACTATATAAGTTTTACTTTTAAAAAATAAGGCTTAAGTTAAGGTTAAATACTGCTTATAACAGTATGTGAGAAACCCAGAAAGCAGGCATTTTATGAGCCTAGTGGCTGTGATGGTGGGAGTCGGTGGGAATGAAAGAGGGCGTGGAAGGGCCAAAAGGGATGGAGAGAGATTGCAGTGTTGATGTGATATATATGGGCTCACAATACTCACGCTGAATGTAACCATTGTGTGTTGCACACGTACACACACACTAAAAATGGGAGGGGAAAAAGTACCTGCTGGACTAGCGGGGCATAGCACAGCGATAAAAGCATTTGTCTAGCAAGGACAAGGTCCTTGAGTTCAATTCCCCAGCACCACATAAACTGGGTGTGATGATGCACACTGCTGGTAATCTCTGTACTTCCGAGGGTGAGCCAGAAGGGTGGCAGTGAGTTGAGTCCAGCCTGGGTTATATAGTGAGTTCAGAATGAGCCTGGACTACACAGCTAGACCTTTTCTCGAAATTAATTAGCTAATTAACAAAAATAGTACCTGTTAATCGTAGAACATGCAAATTTAAGTAGAATTACATACTGTTTTGGAGTTTATAATCACACATGAAACTGGCTAACTGAAAATACGGGTTACACCTATAGTTCTCATTTTCCTATCTCCCTGTATTTTGCATAAAATTCATCGATAAATTTAGTTTAATAAAAATTATTTGAAATCAAGTAGCTGCCTCTTGGAACATTGAGCTACATAGTAGGTAAAAGGAATGTCAAAAAATATTTATCATTTCCTTTTTTCCGATCACCGATTCCCTGTACTTAACCTAGAACCTAGAGATTTCTTGCCAATGTATTCTTAACCCCCTCAAGTATTTCCTCTTTCTGTGTCTCTTATTCATTCATAACTGGAATGATGTGTGTAGTTAGGTTAAATCCCAAATCAGGAATTTCAAAATGTCAAATGTTGGCAGGTACTTCGAATTGTTATTAAAAGGTGTAATTTAGTTGTAATACTGTATGTATGACCTATCCGGGCAGATCAGTGAAATCTTTTGTTCCATACTTAGTAGATTAACAACATGTATTTCACTACACATGACCCTAACAAACATAAAAAAGTGAAATTAATGCAAATTTTATTTGCTATTACACTAAATCCTAAACCTAAACACAATATACATATGCACTAAAACTATAAGGCACTAGGATTATTTTTGTTAAGGTACTTAAAATATTATGTTGGGGATGAACAGCTTAAGTTATGTCTTATTGATTATTTGAGGCTAACGAATTATGATAAAATGACACATCATAATATATATAAAGTTTTCTGAAAACATGGTCAGACATGTCCTTTTCCTCTTGTGTCTGTAGTACCTTCAGCAATCAACACTTCATGCATTGGTATCTAGAATATTGGGAAACCTTTTTCTTTCTCTGTCTTCCTTAAAGAAAAAATAATGACAAGATACTAGCAGCTGTTTGGGAATTTATTGTATATTTGAGATTCAACTTTAAGCTCAATTCACATTGTTTTAGTTCATTAAACTAGCAAAATCTATTATGCCCTTGGGCCTAATCTAACTGTTAGATTAGCAGTTTAGGAAGGGAACATACTCCTTCAATTTGTATACACTACTCTGATAGTAGGCCTTCAGTGAAAGAAAGGTGAAGAAAAAAAAAAAAACCTTTCTTGAGTCTTCCCCTTTTTGGTCCCACATACTGATACATTCGTGTTGATCAAAGTCTATAATAAAAGCTCTCCCTTTCCAGCATCAACATTAAATGTTCTGATGTTTAATGACCACATGTATTTCTTTCTGCACTATCACTTTATTCATTCACAACAGACTGTTATTACTGACTTCTGATTGACAAAAGTGCACCGTCTGTGTGGCCTGAGTTTATGGTTCTGCGGACCCGCATTAGATTTACTTGAGATCTTGTATGTACTCAAGACTCACCCTCCATCTACTGAATTTGAAAGTCAGAGGCGCAGGACCTTGCAATTTTAACAAGCCCTCTAGGTAACCAATAGGTACTGGAGTTTGAGATCCAGGGAGCTAAGAACTTCTGCAAGGGTTACTTGGGCCAGTGCTGGCTACTAGGCCTCTACTCACTCAGCTTTTCTGTTGTTATCGATTTCAATGTAGACAGGCCTCAGATCATTCTCAGTTTCTTGATACATTGGTCTCCTAATCAATGGGGAGCCAATTCTTGCAACTAACTAGCATCTGCAGATCAGACCTCTCATTTCCCATGGGCTTTGGCACATTAATTATAGCTAATATTCAAGAATTGCTGACTGTGAACTCTGCTGCAACTGTTACAGTTTCAAACTCACAGAGGCTGTAAGTGGTAGAGCTCAGATTCTGTCCAAGGAAGTCCGTCTCTAGAACCGGCCCCTCATCTGCCGCAGTGTGTTCTTAATACATGAGTTAGCCATGCCCTCGTAGTTCACTGCGCACCATGCAAGTTCCTCAAGTCATCTGGCGTCTTTCACCTTACACTAACCCTCATGCTTTTCTGTGCTTTTTCTTTCATGAACCAACTTCTTACTGCCACTCTTCTCTGTGACCTTAACGCTGAGCCTGTGGCTTTCTCACTCCTTACCTCGTCAACAATGATCTCTCTATCCTTAATGTCCATTTAATTGATTTCACACCATAGTCTTATCCAGAACAGTGTTCTCCTTTAACATGCATCCCACAAAAGAACGGAGTGTGTGCTGTTTTCTCTGAATGGCTGCTTCTCACCAGCTTCCATTTTCAAGTAAAAATTACTACCTCAATGAAGCTTTTGCACCTGACTGTGTCTTCTACCCATTTTCATCTCATTAATCTAGCAGTACTCCAGCCCACTCCATTGGAACTATTGCACCTGGCTTTTTCCCCTCATCACCCAAGTACTGATATCCTGATTAAAGGCTTATCATTTTTGTGACATTCATTTTACATATTTATGGCATCTATTCTGCTTAAAGCTTCTCATTCTCCAAAACTTAAGAGATCCAGCCCTCCACTACCCTTATCATCTCTTCCGGTAGCAATGTATGGTATTTGCATTTTCTAGAGCTTCTTTACCTCTGAAAACTTGAACTCCTCAGACTTCTTAGGATTTTTATCTTTTTTTTTCTCCATTACACCCCCATACCTGAAACTGTCATTTGGCACAAAGTAAATGCATAACTATTGCAATAACTAAATGCAATAACTATTGTATAACTGGACTTCAAATTTCTCAATCCTAGTACATCTGATTTTTTGAAAACCACTATACTCTTTGAAGCCTGGTTCTTCTACCTGGAACCCAGAACTGGTCATGTGAACCAGTGTATTAGTTTGGGTTCTTCAAAAGGCAGAATTTACAGATTTTATAACAACAAGGATCTATTAGGAAGGCTTACACAAAGTAGATCTGTCTGGGACTGCAGGACAGCGGTGGGTGAGAGTCTGCTGCTGATCTTGGTTGTTGAAAGAGCAATGGCAAAGACTGGAACCTGAAGATGGGTGACTGAAGATCAGAGACAGGCAGACAGGCGCCATGTCGAAACTGGAACAAATCTGTGCTGAAGATCTGCAATGTGTAGCAAGTCGGCATCCATAGACAATTGCAAAGGCAAGAGCTTTCCCAGAGGGAGAAGCTGTGACAATCTTCTTTCTTCCTTCCTTTTGTACCATTGGAGTTCCAGTTGGGCCTCCCACATAGAAGTGGATGCTCTTCTCTCATTGGCTGGCCCACAAATCCCTCACACTTGAATGCAGTTGGTTCTCAATTCCCAATTTAGGTGTGGTTCCCAAATCCTAATCCTAATGGAGGTGTGGCTCCTAATCCCCTCAAGTTGACGCAATCCCTTCAATGGTCACAACCAGATTCTCACAAAACTCTTCATTTTCCTTGTACCCCCTGGCTTATTTTGGCATACTTGTCCAAAAATAGCAAGCCCAGGTCAGTATCAACATGTCTCAGTATATTTGCTTGAATTTTTAAGTAGACTTGGACAAAAATCTTATACCTCAGTTTATCCCAGCTGAAACTATAGCACCATCTTTTGAGTCAAGCTCAGTGTTCTTTCCCCATTTCCCTTAACCACCCTGCACAGACACATTTCCAACATTACCATTAGCAAATATTTATATTCCTAGCCATCACTTTTTATGCATACTTCTCCTACCTGGAATGCCCTTTCCTCTTTCTTAATCTGCTGACTGAATTGTGTTACCGGAATTCTTCCCTGATTCGTACCTTGCTGCATACTCAGTTTGACTCTATTGTTGCACTTGCCAAATTTGCTCAAGCAAAAATTGCATAAGGACAACAAGGAAAGTATAAAATGGCCATCTCACTGTGATTAGTATGAGGAGGTACACGTAATTACGCTATGACCGTACATGGGAAGATTAGTGCCATACAGGAAATGTACGAGGGTGGTGAATGTCAAGTGGGTATTTGCCACAAGGAGAAATCATTGAGATGGATTCCTAAGGCTCGGTGCAAGGTGTGTGCTCGTGTGCACAATGATGGCAAGTCTGTCGTGTCCCCTTCATGTGAGTGTATAACATGGCAAGGGTGAATTGGCAAGACCGGCAAAGTTGGCATTCCTGAAAATTTCAGGTTTCTCTAAAGACAGAAACAGTAAATACTTAAATATGGGCCCTGCCTATCAGATTTGGTTGGATGACTGATAGGAGTGGCGAGGGCGGTTTGCTGTGAAGAGAGCCTGGTGTGATTCAGATCTTTCGGAGAAAAAGATGTTTTTGTTTTTCAGTACTAGGAACTGAATTCAGGGCCTTCAAATTGAGCTATATCCCCACCACTTTTATTTTGAGGTGGTCTCCCTAAATCAATACATTGCCTAAACTGAGTTCAAACTTTTGATCTTCCTGCCTCAGCTGCTGAAGATTTGGAATGGTACATGTATGTTCCCACGCCCTTTGTACAGTCTTAAAACAATGTAGTTCAAAGATAATGGTGTGAGATCAGGAAGTGTGAATGAGGAAAATTTGAGGAATATTTCATAAGTGGGCTGGGGGACTGAGAGGACGTGAAGACAAACAGAAGCGCTGGCCAGAGATTTAAGTGATTTGTATTAAGAGAAGTTGCACTTACAAGTAAGGTCCGAAGGAGCGAAAGATAGTAAGCTACATACCAGTTTAAATGTTTATTGTGACATTCACTTAGTTTATAAAAGCGTGTGAGAATCACAGAAGGGAGTTTGGAGTAGAGAAAATATTCAGGGAGACTTTGGACCACACCACATAGATACTAGTTTAAGCAGTGGGAATGGATGAGAGTATCTACAGACTGAATAAATATGTTTTTTTTTTTTCTGTTTTGTGTCCTATCAGGTCTAAGTGGACTGGGTGATCACTGAGGGTTGAGATTGAGTCATATTTTGTTTGCCTCAAAAAACCCAGAAGAAGGAAATGATACTTTCAGAGTGAATGGGTATTTGCTTAAGAACTTTCCCACTTCTTTGCTCTTTTATGTTTAAAACAGTTTGCTTTCTTTGCTTACCCTTGGTTCAACTCAGCACAGACAGTAATTTAGAAAGTAATTTCTGGCAAGGTGCATTATGTAATGAAATTCCACCACAGGGAAAAAGTCTGAATGCTCTGTGGAATTTCTGTATAACTCTGGACAGTTCCTTTTCACCTTAGAGACTTTTCAATAACACAGAATCCATCTTTTTTTTTTTTTCTTCCGGGAAACTGTTGCTGAAG
Organism: Ctenodactylus gundi; assembly: GCA_004027205.1. NCBI lineage: Eukaryota > Metazoa > Chordata > Mammalia > Rodentia > Ctenodactylidae > Ctenodactylus > Ctenodactylus gundi. The sequence goes on from PVKB01000372.1 coordinate 421,112, forward strand.
ATGTAACTTTTATTGTTCTGCTTTAAAGTTTAAAATATATGTAGTCAGAAAGACCGTGACATACATATATACATGTGTACTATGTGATTTTGCCACATGTACAAAAAGGGTTTAGAAAATCATTGTGTATTTGAGAATGATATAAATTACAGATATGCTATCATAAAGAAATTACGTAATTCCACACCACTTATACTCTATTGGTTAGCTGAATCTGTGTGTAGATACTTGCTAACATTTATTCCTACTCCACTGTATTTGGAATTTTCTCTATCATTTCTTCTCTGACTTAGCTAGTTTATCCCTGCTCCCACCCCCGTTCCATTAAAACATCAGAGTTAAGAATTAAGTGAGCAATTTTCCAAGATGCCCTTGTCAGATGACATTATGGAAATTATTTGAATATCATTGCTAAGCCAGGTGAGCCATTTAAAAATGTAAATAATTTGCAATACCATGAATCTAGTTGATGAAGAGCAGCTTTAACGTTGATTGATTTATTAGAATCTTTTCCTGATTAGTAATTGCTTCACAATCTCTCTTCTGTGGTTCAGTTTATCATTTTAGTGACAATTCTTAATATGTAACCAACCAGCTATCAAATCCGTTATAAGCATCTCACATCGCTAGTCACCCGACACTTTTCAGTCAGGACTAGAGGACTCGTGGCTGCGTTTCTTCTGGTTGTTGACTGCTCACACTTAGGACTGGCTTAATGGTGCTAATGATCTGTTTTATAAATATTTGAAAGCTGTGCTCAGGTCTTACTCAGCACAATGTCTTTCCCAAGTTGTTCTTTGTCAAAATCCTGTATTATGGCAACTAAACAACACTCAGGTCACAGGCTTTGAGGTGCTGCCTACTCTTTAAAATGACTTTTGGGACGGTGGACGTAGCTCAGTGGGTCAGGCTGTTGCTCAGCGTGTACTAGGTTCCATCTCCCAGCCACATGATTAGTGGGTGTGGGTGGCACGTGCATGTGATCCAAGCACCCAGGAGGCTGAGGCAGGAGGATGAGTGTGAGTTTGAGGTCAACCTGGGATACAAGTGAGCTCAGCAACAGCCTGGATTCTGTCTCAATAAATAAGTAAATAAATAAAATAACTTTCAAACAAAGGTAGTTGTGACTGTGAGACAGTTTGAATTTGAGCTTTTCTAGAAATTCACAAATGGTATTTTAATTTTTAGAAGCCCTGTCTAAAAATTGTCATTACTGTGATGACACTGCTAGAAATCTCATTTATTCTCAAGTTAAATTTCAGGAAGCCTACTCTATCATAGGAAATCAGCCAATGCTGGTTTACTGCTTTAAATTCACAGTTCAAATTTGTTCATACAACTCCTGAAAAACACTTCTCAGTCCATCACAGAAATTTTATTGACTATCATGTTTATCTTTTAATATAAATTTTAAGTTAGCATTTTCTGAGAGTTACTACTCTGTGTATTGCTGCTTTTATCATGTGTGTATCATTGTTTAACTTGAGATACATCAGGAAGTCTGCCATACTTTACGTGTCATGAATTTTGGTTTTATTGTGATAGTAGTGAAAGAGACAAAATCAAAATAGAATTAGTTCTACTCACCACCTCCTTCCACTTACCTTGAGCTCGTGAGAAAAATCAGCTTTTGGCCCTAACCCTGCACCTGTGCCAGGAACAACCACAATATGTTTCTGTGTACCCAGAGGTCGCCATGGCTGGTAAATTGCAAGTTTCTGTGTATCCAGAATTTGCCATGGTCGATAGGTTGTACATTAGATAGATGCGCAAACTTTCTGATGTAGAAACAATGTTTGCCTCTTTTGTTCTGTCAAAATCCCCCCTTCTGCTCTGTGAAAAATCCCCCTTCTTCTCCATACTGTGAGCATAAAAACCCCTCACCCAAATTTTTCCTGGTCTGGCTCCTTTGGTGGTCGGGTCCCACCATGCTGGTCTGTCTGGACAATAAACTCTTGATCACCCTGCTGTGAGTCCCGTGTGTTAATCCATGCTACAACAGTAGGATTTAAGGAGAATGAATACGCATTAACTCTAAAATCTGTGATTATGACTGATTTTCAGTCTTCTATTTTACAAAGGTGCTACATAAGAACATTTTCTACTTGTAGTTAAAATAATTGTCAAGTTACTTGGCAGCTATGATGATCATAATAGCCATGATTTACTGCTGCAAAGCTAATACTTGATATAGCCCTGAAAATGAAAATTATTTATGAAAATAAGAATAAATGCATGTCTTTTTTTTGAAGTGTTCTTTTAGTTGCTTAAATTCTTAAAACTACTTTTTTCAAAAGCATTCTACCTTTAAACAAAAATTGTTTTATTTAAATCCCCCAAATATAACTACTTTAGAAAAAATAACCTAGCTACAGAAATCATCTGTGAATAGAAAAGAACTGGGAATGCAGAGACAAACTCAAATACCCTCAGCTACCTGAACTTTGATAAAGAGGAAAAAAGTATACAATGGGAAAAGGATAGCCTCTTGGCCACTCTAAATGATTCTTGGAAAATTGGATATCTACTTGCAAAGAATGAATCTAGACACACACATGTCACTATGTGCCAAAATCAAACCAAAATGAATCAAAGACCTAGATATGAAAGTCAAAACACTGAACCTTCTGAAAGACAAATTAGGCAAAAACCTAAAGGATCCAGGTGTAGGCAAGGACTTTCTCAGTAAGATCCCACTGCAAAATAAATAGCTCCTAGAATCAACAAATGGGATTACATTAAACTAAACAATTTCTGCACAGCAAAGGAAATTATCAACAGAGTGAAGAGAGAACTGACAGAATGAGGGAAATATCCACACTACCTATGCCTTAGGTAGGAGGCTGTGACCATTGGAAAGATGACGTCAACTTGAGAAAATCAGGGACCACACCTGGATTAGGGTTTGGGAACCACGCCTAGATTGGGAATTGAGAACCAGCCTGGATTAGAGTGTGAATAATTTGTGGGCTGGCGAATGAGGGAAGAGCACCCATCCGGATGTGGGAGGCCCAACTGGAACATGAAGGGTATAAAAGGAAGGAAGAAGAAAGATTGTCCAGATTCTTCTCTGGGAAAGCTCTCACTGCCTTCGCAATTGTCTATGGTGACAACTTGCTACACTCTGCAGGTCTTCATCACAGATTCGCTCCAGTCTCGACTTGCGCCTGTCTACCCCTTGCTGATCTTCAGTCTTTGCCATTGTTTTTCTAATAACTGAGATGTGCAGCAGACTATGACCAGCTGTCCTGCAGTCCAGACAGGTGTTCTACTTCGCGGCTGAGCAGCCATTGGACACTCCAGCTCTTGCAGGTGTGGACTACCATCTTTGACTATCTCTATCCTCAGATTTTTAAGCCTTTTGAATAAATCCTTTTTGTTATAATTTCTGTAAATTCTGCCTTTTGAAAGAACGCAAACTAATACAGAGGCTAATAACTAGAATATGCAAGGACCTGAAGATAAAAAGACCCACCAAATTAAAAGACCCAATTAAAAATGGGCAAAAGAAATATGCAATTCTCAGATGAAAAAGTTCAAATTGTCAGTGAATGCATGAAAAGAGGTTCAACATCCTTTGCCATTAGAGAAATACAAATCAAAACATCACTAGTATATAATCTAAAGCCAAAGAGAACAGTGTATATTAAGAACTTGAACAGCGATAAATGCTGGTGAGGCTGTGGGGAAAAGGAACCCTCTTACACCGCTGGTATGATTGCAAACTGGTACAACCACTATGGAGGGCAGCATAGAAATTCATCAAAGCGCTGGAAATAAGTATTCTCTTAGATCCAGCAATACCTCTTCTGAGAATCTTTTCAAAAGAGTTAAAAACTTCATATAAAAGAGATACGTATACCTATGTTCATAGAAGTACAACTAACAATAGCTAAAATGTGAAACACACCAAAATACCCATTAACAGACCAATGGATAGTGGTACATCTACACAGTGGAGTACTACTCAGCTATAAAGACAGATGGTTTTGAGGCTTTTGTAGGCAAATGGATGCAACTTGAGACCATCGTGCTCTTTGAAGTCATTCAGATGCACAAGGTCAAATATCAAATGGCTTCTCTAATATGAGAAACCCAGAATACAGTCATTATGTGAAACTAAATGGGTGGAGGAATGATGGAAGTCGGGGAGGGAGAGGAGATCTATATGTGCACATAATACTCAAGTTCGGTGTAAACATTATGCATCACATATACACATGTCAATAAAATGGGGAAAATAATTTATGTGCTAAGTATCTATAACTTTGAAAATAATTAACTTATTTTTTAAATCAAGGAATCCAACATACTTCAGAAACCAGGTTTCTGGGCCCAGTAGGGCTCACCTGTAATCCCAGCACTTTGGGAGGTTGAGACGAAAGGTCAACAAGTTCAAACCCAGACTGGACAACTTACTAACTTAGCAAAACCCGGTCTCAAGATTGAAACTAAAAATATGAATCGGATGTGGAGCTCAATACGAAGGCCCTGGGCCCTGCCCTCAGTACCACATACAAATCAGAAGGCGATAGAGACCAGAGCATCACAGATAAAAGCTGTTTTCTCTTCGTGTATTCATCTAAATATTAAATCAGTTTTGCACTTAGAGGTAAATATATGCCTTATTTTTAAAATTTTTTATATTCTTTTGAGATGCAGGTGAATTCCATACCACTTACATTTGATCTAGTAAAAATTTGTGAAGCCCAAGTCCAGTACTTGATTAAAACAATACAGTATGACACTTTAAAAAGAACCATCATTTCTGAAGTAAATAGAAGACAAATGACAAATTCACGTGATCTCACCAACACCCAGAGTAGTCGACTCCTACTCCCCCCTCCTTTCGTGTTTACACTGCTCATAAATGTGACTAATGTTCAGTATTTCACAGGCCTAATTTTTTTACTCCACTGTAGTGACTTCTGCCAACGAAACTGTAGAAATTATTCTTTTCAGATTGTTAATAACCTTTGAATTGCCAAAATATATGTATACTTGCATTAACTGTCTGACATCCTATTATGTGTATATTCTTATCCTGGTATTATTGATAAAGAGTTCCATTTTTTCCTGGTCACTTTCCAAGTCCCAAATACCAGCAGGGGTAAGCATGGTACATCCGGCGGACAGTCGAAGAGGCAGAGGCAGATGGCATCATACAGGCTGCCTCACAATTTTTCAGTCTTTTATTGAGACTTGTCCAGAAATGTCAGGAACAGATTTTCCCTTCTGAGACTATATAATTTTCATTCCTTGGTGTCAAGTGGAATAAGGAAAGTACAAATTCTGGTGATTAAGACAACGTTACAGATATTGATTGGCTACCTGAAGATTATATTACCTTTTAGAAATTGGACTATTAACTATGGTTACGACTTTTAGTATTTTTAATACAGTTTTTGAATGTTTGCTCTATTGTACAGGTTTATAAACTCTTTCAGAAGGGGAAAGGTGCTTCTCCATGCTTTTAAATTTGTGATAAAACCAATTTTTATAAAATAAAAAATTGAGGGGTTGAAGGAATGGCTCAGCAGTTAAAAAACGCTTGCCTAAAAAGCTCCAAGTCAAGCCCTCAATTCCCGAGTCCGATTCCCCAGCACCACATAAGCCAGGCGTGGTGACACACACACACACACCTGTAATCCCAGCACTCAGGAGGCTGAGGCAGGAGGACTGTAGTGAATCCAAGGCCATCCTGGACTCCATAGTGAGTTCAGGACCAGCCTGGACTACAGAGCAAGACCCTGTCTCAAAATAAAATAAAATAAAATAAAATAAAATAAAATAAAATAAAATAAAGTAAAATAAAAAATTTGAACATCTGAGAATAAAGCTACATTTTTAATCCCTGACCTTTATATGTTTTTCAAAATATCCTTTACCCTTTGTATTGATAATTTTTACATGGAACCAAATTCTGAATTAAAAATGAAGTATCAATTCACTTATTTTTTCTTGCTAAGAAATTAATACAAACTTAGCAGCTTAAACATATATATATAAAACCTGACAATTTCCACACTCAAGAGACTAAACCTTGCTTAATCAGATTGTCTACTTGAGATCTCGTAAGAATACAACCAAAATATGAACTGAAACACTAAGACATGTTCTCATTTGGAGAATCTCCCTTGAAGCTTATTCATGCTGTTGCCAGAAATAATTTTCTTGTAGCCATGTGACTGGAAGTCATAACTTCCTGCCATTTTTAGGCTTTCCACATAGTCTGCTAAGTTGCATTCTTTTATCAAATAATGTAGTGATGGGAGCGACGCGCTCTCAGTTACCTTTGCCATATTCTGTGGGTTTGCAGAAAGTTGTAGGTTTTGCTTGCAGATGCACAAAACGCTCAAGAACAATGTAAAATAATAATGTATACATATTGCATATATACATATCAATAAAATGGGGAAAATGGATGCTATGGAAGCAGAGGATCAGAATGCTGATTTTCTCAAGACTGCCAATGATCATTTTGCTAGGAACATCTTTGCATGCTAGAAATATTCCTGCCCAAGTCTGTATCGCGTTGGTTTTTCTGGAGACCCTACAGAACTGTGCTAGGAAGGCACTGGGAACAATGTGTAGCAAAGGAATCCAGAAATGAATCAAAGAAAATTTTGATTTTTATTATTTGAAAAGAAGGCATCATAATTGCACATTTATAAGCTCATTAGTGGAGCTGTGTTAGGCAGCCTTCATAGCTTCTTGGTTCTAATGTACATCTCCTCTTATTTGTGTCTTATTTGTGAAGTTCCCCATTTTATTGCTTATTGTATCACTTTTTCATATGGAATTAAAATGATCGTGCAGTGTTAGTCTACATGGGCATCAGAAATCTTGTGTAATTCACTCATGAATGACTTTTAGAGTTACTCTTTTTTACGGTGATGGTTTGATTAGGCTTAGCTTTGGGGCCAGAATTTCCCATATACTTATGTACAGAAATGCTTGAATTATGGCTTGTAGCAGTAAAAACTTCAATGTCCAACAGGAAACCAATTCAATTATAATGCATATCATAATATGATGGGATACTATATAGCTTTGAAAATGACACATGTCTGCTCAAATCATAAATCAATCTTTGTTCTTCTAGACATATCATCAGTGAGTAGGCTGGCTGTTTTACAAGTCACCAACCAGTGTAAGTTTTTAATGAAAAATAATGAACACACTTTGTTTATATAGAAACACTGAAATTTCAGAGTGCATCTGCTCCAAGAGTCTAGATGTGTAGTTAACAAATGCACATTGCACTATACACATAGCATTTCCACTTTATCACCCCCATGAAGAGACAATATATCCATTCATTCATCAGCCAATTAGCAAGTACTCATAGAGTATTTATTATTTTCCTAGCATTGATGCAGGAATGGGAGAGATGAAATTAAACAAAATTATTCTTGTATAATTATTTTCACTATTAAAGGCACTGCTAGGAATTTGAACAATGTTTAACTTGCCCCAAATCATCACCAGTCAACTTGTCAGTAAAGCATTGGTAAATTTATTAGAATTTACCGCCACACAGAAGAACACTGTCTTGATAGCTTTGAGTGCATCTCGGAAAAGAGGAGTCAACAGTAAAAAGTTACATGACTTTTGGATTTGTGTCTAGGTAGTATGAGGTGGATCTTTGCAAGTAAGGAATGGAATGGGATTTAACAGATGTTGTGATGTGATCTTTCAGGGTTGTTGGGCACAGAAAAGTGAGGGTTTTGAGGTGATTCTTGATAAGGAAACTTGTTGGTAAGTGTTCACGATTTGGGTCCTTAATGTCCCCCTAAGGCGTCATGTATTCGGATGTTATGGATTTCATGTGCTGTTAGGAAGTGGGGCCTGGTCAGGATAGGTGGATTACAGGTGTGTGGTAGAGGAAAGGTATGTGATAGATTAGATTACAGAAACTGGTCCAGACAAGTGTTGCTATGACTTTGCCTGTCAATGTGATTTAGCAGCTTTTAAAACACCTGGTTCACTGAAGTGTGTTGGAAAGTCTTGAAAATGTTGGCTCGAAAAACCTGAGGAGACTATGAGCCAAGCTTAACAGGAATGTTTCGTTCCAGCTTGAAAACGTAAAAGGAAGTGTGGATTATAAATACTGAGCTCAAGAGGTTTCAGATTGGAAAGAGGATTCTATTGGCAACTGATCCAGAAACCATGCATGGTACCCTTTGGCAAATATTGTGTCTGACCTGACCTGAGACTTTGCCTGAAACTGAGATTAAGGGAGGTGGGCTAATTTATCTGGCAGAGAAAATTTCAAGGCAGCCCAATGTTCAGGCTGCTGTATAGGTAACTGGGGTTTTTATCCAGTTCTACAGTGCAAAGCAGTAAAGAAAGGCAGAGGGAAAGATGTAAAATATTTGCAGTTTGACCAGAAAGAAAATGACTGCAAAGTTGGGGCAAAAGAGTGTGTGACTGTTGAAAAGATCAGCATCGAAAGGCTGTTAAATGCTCTGCACCGTGTCTATTGGAGAGATGCCTTAGAGCATCTGAAGAATCAGCAAGACCTCACCCTCTACCCACGCAAGGTCGCGAGGCAAAGGACTTTGCTCTGAGTACGCAAGGGCTCCCTTTAGGGCCAAAGAGAGAGGTGCTTGCCAGAGTTCAGCCACCAGGCACTCTGAAGCTGCTGTAGCCATGGTACTAGAGTGCTAGACTACTGCCTAAGCCCGCAACAGACCTTGGCATCATCTGTATGGTACTGGTTCCACAGTCATGCAGGATGCAATGTGGGGTCAGGAAGGCTTCCAGCCTGATTTCAGAAGAAGGCCTTTGAAAGGGGAGTACCTGAACAGTGAAGGTGAAGCTGAAGATGGAGATTCTGGAAATATGGAGGTGCCAAGAATGTGGAGCATCTGTGGAGGGAGGCCACAGAAAGTGAGCAGAACCAGCCCGGAAGATAAGCGGTTGAGACCTCAGTGAGAGACCTAGGCGCACAGCCATGAAACAACTTTGGAGCTCACGTTTTGCCACTTTCCCTGGGTGCTGGACACAGCTACAGGAATTAATGGAGCGGCATGATTTAACCCTTGCCCTGCTGGAGTTCGAATACTTTGGTCCAGTTGTTTTCTAATCTCCCATTCCTCCATTATGGAATGGGAATGTTTATTTACACTATGCCCTGGCATGTTGGAAATGTTTAACTTTTCTTTAACTTTTCCCAGGACCTTATGGCTAAGAGTTTGCTATAATTCTCAGAGGAAACTTGGACTTGAGCTTTTTTAGCAGTGCTAGAACTGTTCAGATTTATGCAGTTCTTAGAGATGGAGTTAATATATTTTACTAAAGGAAGAAGATATGTGTCTTTTGGGGGCTGAAACGGAATGTTGTGGTTTGGGTCTGCAATGTCCCCCCAGAGCCTCACATACCAATATTTAGATGTAGTGGAACATCTATAGACTCCATGTGCTGTTAAGAGGCAGGGCCTGGCCGGGAGGGGTGGATTACTGGTGTGTGGTAGAGGACAGACATACGGTAAGTAAGATTACAGGTGTGTGGCCTGGAAAGATATAAGCTTCTACCCCAGATTCTTCTGAGGCCTCTTGTGGTGCTAGGAGTGGATGCCCTCTGCCAGACCCTCTTGCCATTTCCAGCTGCACATAAATGAACTGAGATCTTCTCAAACTGTGGGCTAAAATTCTTCCTTCTTTTAATTGTGGATGTCGAGTATTCTGTCTCAGTAACTAAGACAATGAGTGAACTCTATGTCCAGGTGAGCTGTTGATTTTCTCTGGTGAGTGGTTCTCAAAGGATTTTCTGAGGAAAACAATGAAGTTATTTATTGGTTTATAGCTTTGCTTATTCCCGGAAAAGCTTTCTTAGCACACTTTATGATGACAGGTCATCCAGTGACACATAATATTATTATACATGTTCTCACCTCTTGACAAAGTCCTTGTAAGACGTCCTTTCTGGTGGAGTGGGTCACACAATGGACAGATTGTACCTTTGTCTGTGTATCTAAATCTAAATTAAATAGCTCATTGTATCTATCTATTGTCTGTCTACCTATTATCTCTAGCAATGACAATGTTATTCAGAGAAAAATAAAAACAAAATAAGGACAGAGGGAATGAAGAGTGCATTTTTATATAATATGATTAGGAGAGGCTTCATAAATAAGAGAACACTCGAGCAGCTTGCTTAAGAGTGTGTGAAAGATGGGGTAGGAATTGCCTGAGGATATCTCCATTACTTTATAAGGGCTGAATAAAAGTTCAGTCAAATAAGAATATATGTTACATTTTTTTTCTCATCCAAGAATAAAATGTGTACCTGCCTTATCAGTAAATTAGGTAACCACAATTTTCTCCGGCCCGGCCTAGATTAGCCTCTTGCCATCCTTTCCAACTTTGACTATTTAGGGAGTATACATCCCTCCTCTGGGCATACTCAAAGGAGAGCAGCTTCGAGTTCACAGATCTCAAAATTTCTCTTCCATATTTCACCATGCTTTCCAGAGATTTCAATGCACAAAAAGTATTCTTCTCCTGAGCTTCCTGGCCTGCGCACATCACTGGAAGAGACTAGGGAAGCCAGGACACTCTAGAGTTTTGCGAAGGAAAAAACTAAGTCACTGATCGGTGAAAGAATTTTCTAGCAAAGAGCATCGTGGAAATGAAATGCAGCTAAACTATCCTGACCTTGATCTTGAGTCTGTGAAAAACGACTCTCCCAAGCCCTATACGAAATGGGCGGTGTCATTCTGAGAGAACTGCTTATCAAGTTTCCTCCTACCTGGCATGTCTCAGACTCTTAGTTCTGTAAGTTTTCATCTGAAATAATGATGTATTATGCCCAGGTAACACTGTTAACGTTTGAATCTAAAATGTGCCCCAAAAGTCTCATGACTGAAAGATGACTGGCTCACAGAGGTACGATATTCATTAGGAGATTAATCCCCTCATGATCCCGTGTGCTGTACAGAGGTGAGGCCCGGTTGGAGGGATGAGTCAATAACCTATAATGACGTGTCTCCCTCCCAGCTTCTCTTTGGCCTCTGCTTCCTGCCTGCTGTGTAGTGAACAGATGTCCTCCACCAGACTCCCCTATCTGCTGTTGCCATGGAGCTGGCCCACCATGCAGGGTCTGAGACCTCCAAAGCTATGGGGTAAAATAAACCTCTTCTCTCCAAGTGGTGAGTGTCAGATATCATGTCTCAGGATAGAAAAGTAATTAACACAAGCACTGTCCAACTCACAATGTATTTCTATGTTCATTTGCACTTTACGTGAGACTGAGCATCTCAGTTAATTTTTGTGACTGGGACACAATACTCTATATCTACAACTTAGAGGAAGAAAGCTTTATTTTAGCTCATGGTTTCAAGGGGTCTCAGCCCATCCCTGAATGACCAGCAGTGGTAGAAGGGCTTGGTGAGGTGCCTAGCCAGAAAGAAGCTTCTTCACAGTATGGCAAGACAGAAGAAAGCAGAGACAGCCAAGAGTGGAGATAGCAAGGGAGTTTTACCCTTCCTGGTCGTGGCCCCATGAGCTCCTCCTTCCAGGTCGTGTCCCAGTGATCTGCCCCTTCTGATCAGGCCCCACTTCTAAGCAGCATAGATGATCGGTGGATTAACTGTCATGACTGAACCGCCTTCCACACAGGAGAGTCTTCTGGGGAGATATTCCAGATCTAACGCATAACAATCAGTTATTTCAAATGATGGTAAGGACAAAGGCAATGATGTTGTCAGCTGACATTCAGGGCACCCCTAACTATGGGCCCTGGTCAATTCTAAGAGATTTATATCTACTTGCTGAACTCATTGAACATGAGATTTCATTTCATCCTCACAAAATCCACCGTGATTACCATTCTGGCTTTACTGGTGAGGGAAATGAGTTAAGTTGTCTGCATGGAGGTTAGCTGTCGGTGGCTTCATGAAGAAGTCAGTCCAGATTATCTGATCTGCCATATGCTCCTAAAGTATCCCCAATTTACAGGTAAGCAAACTGAGGTTCTGGCATTACTATTTACAAGTAAAGCTAGAAAAAGAACCCACAGTTTAGTAATCTTTCCACTTCATAAAACTTGCTTTTAAAAAACCTAGTATTTAGAATGGAAGGCATAGAAGGCAGCTTTTGTTAACACGGAGACAGTGACAGTATAAAATTGAACTTAAAATGAAGTCTTTTTTTTTTTTTTTTAGTCTTAAAGTCAGTATAAGTAGTTCCAGACTTGTAGGACACCCATAGCCTATGATAAAAGGATCTTGTGCATAGAAACACCCATGTTCTATGAGCTCAATAGAAGGGCCAGGGTACCCTGAAGTAAGACCAGTCTCTGTGCCTTCTTGGCAACATATTTAAAAGTTCTTCTCTCAAACACAGATCATGAACAGACACATCTCTCCCGAGGACTGCCTGTCCTATGACACTTAATTCATTTATTTTCTGTGGTTTCTTTTTCCTGGACTGTAAATAGTTTGCAGCTACTAGAAGTTAAAGCATAATAATAATAATAATAATAATAATAATAATAATTAGAAGAAGAAGAAAAGCCAGGATGGAGCTGTTTAATGGATTCATCTGGACATGAGCTACAGTTTAAAATGAACAGCTGTTCAGTGAATGATTTTATTTTTATCATAGTCTAGTTTATTTTCTTAAATATTCTGTTGCTCATATCATTGTTATGGGTGCATGTACTTCGCATGCAGCCTCCTGAGCTGCCAAAATGCAGTGAACCCGACAGAGCACTCAGTGAAGACGTGGAACAGTTAGGGTCTGTGATCTCGCCTCTCTTCGTGTTGTTTTGGGCTGAGTCCTTCTGCCAACAGGTAGCCACGCTATATTTTCTGAATTTCATCTTCAAAGGATGCTTTTTGAGGTCAGTCAGCTTTCATCGTGGTGAAAAGAATACCTGAAGGGTTCACGGTGATGGCGCGTTCGTGTGATCCCATCTGCTTGGGAAGCCGAGGCAGGAAGATTGCAAATTTGAGGCCAGCCTGAGCAACTTAGTCAGACATTGTCTCAAGACAAAAAAAAATTAAAAAGGGCTGGGCATAAAAGTCAGTGCCAGAGCACTTACCTAGCATATACAAGACCCTGACTTTAGTCTCCAATACTGAAAAAAGAAAAAAAAATCAAATGAATAAACAATAACAACTACAACAATCAACACACCCTAACATAACCAACTTTACAGGTGGAAAAGCTTGTTTTTGACTTAAGGTTCCAGAAGTTTCTATGCCTGGTCTGTATCTTTTGGGGCTATAGCCAGGCAGAACATCCTTGCAGGGTGCATGTGGTGGAGCAACAGTCCCCACTTGATTGCCAATGGGGTCAAAAGTGAGAGAGCCTGGGAGGGGAGGAGACTCAGTGGCCCCTTTAGGGTACATCCCCAACGACCTGGCTTCCCTTCAGTAAGCCTTACCTTCGACGGGTTCCGCTACTTCCCAACAGCGTCACAGCCTGGGGACCACGCCTTCGACCATGAGCCTTTGGGAGGAGACACTTCCAAACCGTAACAGTTGATGGCTATCATTCTAACGTTTTTTAGAACTTTGTTACCTGTTTATTTTTCCTTTTTCTTTTCTTTTGTATAAGAGAGGAAGAACAGGAGTCAGGAAGTAAGGACACCTGCTAGGAGCTACCGAGGGAGCGGCTCTGAGTGCTGACATGCAGATGAGACTAGATCTTTGCCTCAGATTCTGTGCTCAGAGTTCTCCTACTCCATGAAAAATACATGGCATTTAAATATTTACATTTTGCTAACAGTAGCAGAAATAATGCCACCAAATGTTAATTAAGCAGCCAAGAGATGATTAAAACACTGGTCTTGGCCTCCTCAGCAAGAGTAAATCTATTAACATTTTCTTGTTGACTCTCAGAGTCTCACTGTGATCTATCTCCATGAGCTGAAACAAAACTTTTTTTTTTTTTCTCTTCAATCAAAGGGATTTTTCTCGGGGAAATCAACTTTGCCAATAGATGCTCATCACATGTCTGGTATGGAGTGGATGCTTATCTGAGGGCAGCCAGAAACGGCCGCATAATTCTTAGAACTGACTTGTCATCAAAACAGTGAGTCTCTGGGGGATCAGATGGCACCCTAGGGCTGCCCACCTCCTGCCGTTCGCTTGCTTCTATTTTTTGAACAAAGGCCCATTTTTACTCTCTGGGTCTACGTATGTGGGCCCTATAGCTACAGGGCACATGGCGTTTCCTCCCCAGCACGGGGGCCTCTGGCCGCTGATGCCGGTGAGCTAAGGCGGGTGCATGTTTTGTTCTCAGTCCAGCAAGCTCTTTGCATGCCAAGTTTGGAGTTGCTAGTTAGGAGGAGCTGCGCAGAGGCCGGCTCCTCTCTAGGAACTGTTCCCCAGCCCTCTCCTTTGCATTCGGGCTCGTTAATAACCACCTCTTTGCTGTCCTGCCCCCTCCTGCTTTCCCTGGCAAGGAAACAGCAGGATCTCATCCTTTTCCTATTAAGGCAACAATCTCCTGTGAACATTGCTGGATGAAGCAGGCGCCTTTATTAGCTAGGGTTTTTCTTAGGTCTAGGCTCATTTGCTCCCTGTGTCTTCGCTGTTTCTCCCCCCAGATCTCTTTGTGAGTTTGCCTGCCAGGAGTTGACTTAAATGCTGGCCGTCTGGTATTTTCTGAGGTCACGGAGTCTTACCTATGAAGGAAGAAGAGTACTTTTTGGCAATAGAGGAGAAAAATCTCGGTTACATGCAAGAATTTATAAGAAGAGGAAAGTCAAAACAAGAAACAATTAATTTGTTCAGTCTGAAAATATTCTTGTGAGTGTTGGAAATACAAAGCCATGAAGTCTGCCCTATGGAGAACTCATGAGGTGACGGCAAAGGCTCGAGGTAATCAGTGAGGAAGTATCTTGTCAGGTCTGTACATGTAGAGCTTATGTATTTGAACTGTTACTTTTAAGAACATCTGCATGGAGGTAGTAAGACTGGAGGATAAAGGGTGACTGTGAATGATACGGCCTTTAGAAGGCTGTTAAAGTCGTGAGGTAAAGCAGTGCTACTATTCCATGTGGTCAGATATGGTAATTACAGAGAAGGAATTTACAGGACTGGTGAATTATGACTTAAAGAGGAAGAGGGATTGGCCAGGAGAGAGAGGGACAAGGAATAGCTGTCCAATTTCTCTTGACTTCTGGCTGCCTGGGAGTGCCAATGCTAGTCACCTTGATGGAATTGCAGAGGGAGAAAAAGGATTTGTTTTTGGACAGGTTGCTTCAGAGGGAAAATGACATTCTTTTCTGTGTTGCATGGGCCCTTTTGCAGGCTTGAGGGTATGGATACCTGTCATACTGGTGGGGTAATTTCTAATTAGCAAGATGTTTTCCAAAATAGCAGAAAAGTTTCAAGGTTTTCATGGATGCATAGGCTTTTAGAACTAGAACTTCTCTTATAGAACAATACCTAGTGTCATTTTGAAGGGCTGTCTAATCTTAGTAGCAAGCTTTGGGCAACTTTAGAAGAAACAGTGGCCATATTTGGCTGCTTTAGCATGGATGGAATTGTGCTGCCATTTAACACAGAATGTTAGGGGTCGTTAGTCCTTTCTTTACACAAATTGTGAGTCTACTGTTTCACATGTGAAGAAGAATCTAGACTCTAGAAGACACATGTTTATTGAACCTTATTACAAATAGACAACTTTTTTCTGGGAGAAAGAGACCCTTCTCTATTTCAGAGCTGTGAGTCAGAAATCCTTGGTATTTTAAGATATCTCTGCTCCTGTGTTAAATTCTCCTGGATGAGGTCCCCAAGAAATGGAATTAGAGTCTGAATGACAAGTACAATCCCCCTTGACATTTCTCTCTCACCCTCAATTCTGTCAAAGAGAAAAATTCAACATTTATTGAGTTTTCTGCACCAAGCTCTGCTAAGTACCATGAGTCAAAGTCAAAAGGAGAAATTGTAAGTTATGGCCTCAACCTTCAGATTGTTCATAGCCTGGCAAAAGAAACATATTAAAGAATACATTACAACATAAATTCTTGACTTATTCTATTGACAGTTTTATCTCTCAAAAGGTTAAGGAAGCCACGAGAGGAAACAATGAAAAGGATCTACCTGGGAAACACGTACAGGGACAAATCGTTCAACTCCCGTTTTACTTTCCTCTCAAGCAATATCAGCATTAGGATGCATACTAAACACTAGTAAGGAGGAATTGATACCAGAGAGCAGTTTGAGAAGCTCATGAGTCTTGGTGCAGATAAACTTCTCCCAGATTATGTTCAGAATTTGCAGGTGCTGTCTCCAAATGCTGCTGAGTAACTTTTGAGGAAATAGGCATTCCCAGAGAGGTACCTCAAAACCGGAGGCAAAGAGTTCTAGCTTAACAACAACAAAAAAGAAAACAAAAATAAGAAATACAAATTCAACCAAATGTAATGACAAAGGTGGGCAATATTCTAGACCAGATTTGCTTTCAGAAAACCCTTTTATAAACACATAGAAAAGGAAATACAATTAACATGTACCAATCTTGTTCCTCAAGAATAAATCATGCAAACTCATTCCACTTCTGCTTGCCATGTAGCAACTACACTAGGACATCATGAAAACACATGTACCAATGCATATCTTTTATCTGGGGATGCAGAGATGATTTTGGACCCATAATTCCAAAGACACTGTAGGACCCTTAAAAATTCTCAGAACCTAGCCTTTCTGCCCTGAATTCAGGTGTAATTAAATTCCCAGGTATTTGCGATGTCCTGAAGCCTGGTCAGCTGAAAGCCATCACACAGCCCTGGAGACTCTTAGAACCCAGCAGTTCCACTTTAGTTATTTGTTCACTTTATCTCACACTATCCTCTCTCTCAACTCTTCAACCTTTTTATTAATCTGTTAGCCTGTCTTCAGACTCTGTTTGCTTTAAGCTGCTTTTCTGGGGCTCTGGGACTTGATTAAGGGAAATATCTATGCAATTCATCAAAGCCAGAAGAAAATCCAAGCAGTCTTTTAAGTTTCCAGTGTAATGTAACCTTTCACTTTGCCACTATATTTATTAACAGGGTCAAGTAGTGGACACAGGCCCCTGAGGGTCTCTGTTTGACCTTGATTCAGGCCTGGTTGTCTTGAGAAAACAACATAGACTCAGAGTATAGATTATTTCTTATTTTGCTGACACGAGATCAATGGCTTTCCAGTTGTTTTCTGCCTTGACTCATATTGTAGATGGCTGTTATGTGTGCACTACACCCTCATGGTTATGCCCAGATTATAGGGTGTGGCGAGGATCAGTTTGAGTGTCATTTACCTGCAATTCTTGGCAGCCTAATTCTAAGGCCATCTTTTCCTTTTTCGTGGAAGAGAACATACTGAGTTATGAGTGAATTCATGTTATAACTGCAAAACAATTTTGATTCTGGTCTAATGTTTATGAAAAAAATCCATCTGTGTTTATATCTTAGTATTTATTAAAGATGACAAGTTATTTATAACATCTTAGAGCTGATTGTATGGCAACAGTGGGTTATGACTCCAGTATGGAGAACCGAACTAGCTGATGGAAGTATGACCAGTGACTCAACGCTTCAACCCAATGTCCTCACTACCATGGGGGAAACACGGTGTGGAAAGACCTTTGTGCTGTTGCTGACTGAGCATGTTTCAACTCAGGTGAAAGCAAACACGCAAACACACACCCACACACCCACACACACACACTCTCTCTGTCTTTCACTGAGAGACTTTTCCTACCTTAGTTTGGGAATTCTTTCCTCTTTTCAAAATCTGCCCTCATCCAAAGGCTTGGCACCAGTCCTTAATATCAGGGTGTATATTTATATCAATGCCGTTTGTAGCTCCATAATGAGTATATTATTTGATTTTTTTCCAACAGTGGAGCTCATATATATTTTCATCCACAGATGTAATTTTAGGTACCTGCCCTAAAGCCAGATGGTTTGATGCAGACATCTGATGGTAACATAAGTTACACCTTTCGGTTGTTATAGAAAAAGGTGGTTGCACAGGGAGGTGGCGCCCAGTCGCGGTCGCCTTTCCTGCAGCTTGCAGAGTTTGAGGGTCCACATTCGTAATCCTCTCTGCTAGCCTGCATGAAGGGTCCATCTCATGGAAATTTAAAAATTGCCTTTCTTTACAGGAAGCACAGTTTGATTCTACCCACTTTCACAAACTAAGTCTTTTAGATAATAGCACTATAAATTGGATAATAAAAACAGATGTCAAGGAAAAAGGAAATCAAGAAAACAAGGGCTTCAAATCGACCATAACCCATATGTAGTCACAGAATCTCACTTAATAATTCTTTTATAATTCTGTCTACATCCTTCTAAGTACACGTGGTAGGCAACTAATCAGGGTTTTGTTTCTTAATTAAAAAGTAGTCCTCAATACCGGGAGGAAAATTCCCATTGACTAATCTAAGTGCTTAGGCACTTAAATTCAGTTTAAAGCAAACTTTGCCCCTGATTAGGTATTTACTATATTTTGGTTTCTTTAATTTGAAAAGTCAAATTGAGGGTAATAATTGCTATTTAAAATAAAATTATATGAAAAGTACTACAGAGAAGTACTTGCAAAGAAGACAAGCACAGGTGGAACTTGAGGCTGTAAGTATCAATGGTTTTCTTTGGTGTGTTACTCAAGTACCAGGCAGGCCTTACTTTTCAGAATCAAATTAAAATAAATACGTTATGCCCAGATCACAAAGACCCCAGAGAGACCACCAGGAGACCGAGGCATGTATGCAAGAGCAAGGAGCCTTTATTCTGGCTTAAGCTTGGGCGGGCCTAAGCTCTGGTTCTCAGACCTCACCAACACAGTGGGTCTGTGCCGAGAGCCTCGAGCCATTGTGAAGCACGGGTTTTATGGAGCAGGGGAAGGGATAGGTACAGCGAGCATGACCCAAGTGTGGCATGTGATCACAAGTACCAATTACATTTTGAGAATCAGATGAGTTTACAAGGCCCTCATGGGGTATAAACTGAAACTGAGGCCTATTAACTTGTCTAAGGGCCTGAAGCCTATAGTTTGTTTAGCCTGGGTCTTTCAAAATAAGAGATGTTTTTCCTGGCAGGGTTGCTAATCTGAATAAAATAAAATAAAATAAAATAAACCTCAAATGAAATAGCACAGAGTGTGTGGCTTAAACCCTGGACACTTCTTTCTCACAGTTCTGGAAGCTGGAGGTCTGAGATCGCTGTGCCAGCCTGGTCAGATTCTAGTGAGGGTTCTTTTTCTGGGGTTAAGATGGTTTTCTTCTTACTGTGCCCTGAATGTACTGGAGTGGTGGGAAGCTCTGACGTGTTGTCCTCCTCTGAGGGCACTGACCCACCATGAGGGCCTCATTTCATAAACTCATGTTATCCTGGGCACTCACAAAGACCTTACATCCTAATGCCCCCCCCCCCCCCCCACACACACACACACACATTAAGAGTCAGGGCTCCAACATAAGAATCTGGGGAGGCACAAAAATTTAGTCCATAACAACCTTGTCATTTACAAGCCCTGTAAAGTATTCTAAGACTTACATTTTTTTTTTTTCACTCTCTGGTCGCTGCCAATCTCTTCTTACCAGCCCCCCATCTCATCTCTCAACCCTCCTCCCCCTTCATCTCATTCGCATATCTCGACTTTTGTGTATTTCCAACCACATGCCTTGTGTTTTCTGGTGATTTTTACATATCATGCTCCATCGTCCTCAAATCTCTTCCTTAGTTTGTCTGCCCTGAATAATTCTTACTCTTTCAGCCACTGCCAGCCATGGCCTCTGTGACAATTGGAGGGGTTATGTCAACTTGATGGGGTTAGGAAATGCTCAAGACAGAGGTGTGTGTGACTGACTTGTGTGCCACCAAACGACAGAACACCCACTTTGGGTGTGGGTGGCCAACCAATGCATTGAGCTTGAACTAAACCAAAAGGGAGGGGAGGGAAGACTGCTACAGCTTCCTGTCCTGAGAAAGCATCCAGCCTTCGCCATCATCACCAGGCATAGACTCGCTCCTGACTGCACAATACTGGTCCCCATCATAGATTTGCTTAAATCTTCAGATCTTTATTGCTAATTTTTGGACAATGATCCTTGGCACTGACTTACACCAGCAGTCCTGCAGTTTTAGACTTGTGTTCTTCTATCTCATGTCTGAGCAGCCACTGGACCCTCCAGCTCTCTCACATGTGTGCCGCCATGTTGAATTTTCTACTTGGACTTGTACATCCTCCAAATAAATTCCCTTGTATTTGTGTATAATTTCTATTAATTCTGCCTCTCTAAGAAATCTAACCAACGGAGTCCTCTCATCTCCTTTACCCCTTGGCCTTTCTTTATTCAGTCAGGTAAGGCAATTATTATCTTTTGTTGTTTCAGGAAAAGCAGAGGAGGCAGAGACTTTGATTTTTAAAAGCCTTAGGCCCTCAGGGAAAGACATACAATGGATTTGAACAAATGATACAACATAAAGGCAGTTTTTCCTCTACCGTGGTGGAGAATACCAGAGATAAATTTGCTACTTGCTGCAGGAAGGAGGAGTTGGAGAAGAGGTGAGGAGTAAGTAAAAGGCTTGTATGTTGAGCAGTAGGTTAAGTAAAGAGAGGCGCATTCCTGAAGAGTTGTGCATGATAAGAGCAGAAGAGGCTGTAGCTCCCTCGTGGGAGGTGCTGTCCCAGATAGCAAGTGGGCTGGAAGGCCCAAATAAGCAGAGGACCCTGGACCTCCATGCTAGAGCCTTCAGTTTGGGAAGCTGTAGCATCCCTCAGCAATGTTAAGAGGAAAAGTCGCATAGGATTTTAGAACCATAGTTTCACAATGTGACTCAATGGAAAAGAAGCTACTGAATGAAGTGGCTACATTGAATTGGCCTTTCCTGCTGGGTGTAAAGTGTGTGGGCCACCTGAGGGATAGATGAGATGAGGGGTGTGACTGAAGATGATTGTCCCAATCGCACTGTCACTATATGCACCATACTCAAGCACTATGGACACACCCAGAACATGGGTGTGATACCAACTGACTGAGGTAAAGGTAGAACAATGAATTCTCTAAAAAATAAATAACATCAGAATTTCTAGATAGAGACTCAACTCTTTATATATTACCTTAGATATCATCCTCATGAACTTTTTGAGTGCTTCTGGTAAAGCGAGGGTATCTTCTGTTTTTCAAAAAGATGAAAGTGTTGCTGTCTCCACAACTTTAACACCAGAATTGAAAAGAGAAGACCAAGATTTAGCAGCCAGCCTGGGCTACACAGCAAGACTCTGTTTCAACCTTCCCCTCTTTGTTTGCATGATATCCAGCATACAGCAGACACTCATATACGCTCCCTAACTTAAGATCTCTGACCTATGATCTACTTAATAGAAAATATTAGCACTTGTAAAATATCAATATTTATAAATTATGTCCCATGCTGTCTATATTTGTGGAGTGTTAACACATTCTAGCAAAGCAATAACAGTGTATAAGGGAAGAAGAGATCATTTTGTTAATGGTCCAGCTTTCTAAAATCTGAAATGGAGGTTATTCTTAAGGTTGCTTGGTCAAAACATCAGATGCCCTTATCGCGAACATGAGCTGGGTTATCTCCCATCTCCTAGACCACTGTAAATGCTACTCTGTCCACATATGAATCTAAAAACCCACCGAAATTCTTTGTGGCAGTCAGTCTCTATGGTCCATGCATATAATCCCAGCACTCTGGAAGGCTGAAAATGATGGCCAGTTTGAGCCTTGCCTAGACAATTTAAGAATCTAATGAGATCCTGCCTCAAAATAAAATGGAAGCAGAGCTTGAGATGTAGCTCGATGTGAAGACTCCGGCGTCAATACTGAGTACCAGAAAAAGAAATCTTTGTGATATTTGATTAAATTGAAGATAATGCTTGAGGAGGCCACTGAGAAATGAAGGGCTACATCACAGTGGGACATTCCAGCTGCAGCTGTGACAAGATGACAGGAAGCAAAACTTGTCTTCCTAGAGGATGAAGGAAAGGGAAGACTGAGAGTCACAGGATGGAGCTGAAAATAACAGCATTTCTGGCTCAGAATCACAGACCACCCTGCCTTCGAGGCTGCCTCAGGAACACAGGATATTCCACCCCTTGGAGAGGTCTGGCTGCTTGGCAGCATTAAGGAAAGTGACAGTAGTGTCACTAATCAGATACCTGGTAAGTGTCTTTATCTCTGAAGTAGAAAATTAATTGGAGAACAGACCTACCACAAAGGTGTGAGACAACCAAGAGTGCGACTTGATGTGTGCTGAGCCGGGCTGGAAAAAGAAATTCTGCAAATTAATTGCCAAACAAGAAAGAAATTAAATGTCCTCCTGGGTCCTGAAGTTTTTCTTCGTCTTTTCTTCCTACATGCCATCCCTCTCCTCCTTCTCTTCCTTCTTTTGTCCCCACACCTCCCCAGCTGCACCCCTTACCAGACATTCATCAGGCGAGCAGCTTTGGGGCAGCTATGGGTTAGGAAAAAAAAATTTTTTTTTTACAAGTAAGACATAAAAAACAAAAACCTTCAAGAGAAACCAGAAGGGTAAAAAAGAAAAGAAAAAATTTATAAAAAGTCCTACATTAAAAGAAATAAAAGGAAAGGAACTCAGTCAGACTTCGGCACTATGAAAGCTTGTGGATACGGAGGGACAGGTGCTACCTGTTTGGCCATTGAGGTCAGAACTGGGATTAATAGTCAAATTAGAACAGGGACGGAGACAGGAATATTGAGGGTGGTGTCTCAAGTTAATCAATAGGTACTGAGACGTAGGGAGCCCCGACCCACAAATTCACTTCATCTGGTTTAACAGGTACTTATGTCTCTCTGTGTTTTTGTATAATATTGTAATGTCAGTAGGTTAGACCAAAGTTTTTCATCCTTGGCATTATTGATGTTTTAGGCTGGAGAGCAGTTCTGGGCAGCTTGGGGGTGTTCAGTGGCACCCCCAGCTACTACCCTGCCCCTAGAAGTGACAACCAACAACAAGTCCAGGTTTTGCCAGATGTTTTCTTGGAGGCACAATTGATCCTGCTTGAATAAATTGCTGTATTAGATGGCAGACTAGCTGGACACTCAGTGACGGTTTTAGCCCTGTGACTTCAATAGAAGGCACAGCAGAAACTCTCTTGCCAATAAACTGGAGCTGAAAACACCTGACTTCTCCGGGTACAACAGGCACACGGGTAGCACTCAGTGGAGGGTGTGTTTTTGCCTAAATAGATCACTTTGTACTCTCTTTTGCCTTCTAAAAGCCATTACTATTTTAGAAGAAGAGGAAAAAACTCAAGTACAGAAAATGTGTTTTAATGGCTTCCATGATGGTGCTTGGCAGGTTTAGGCTCTAAAGGTACCAGATGAGGAAGCCAAAGTTCTCAAACGGCTGCACACTGTGACAAGGAAAATCCATTTTTGTCTTGTGATCTACATTTATGACCTAAGTCAGGTAATTATACCTGGTTTACTTCTTTAACATTTTTATACAGTCTGTTATGCACTGTGGTTTCAAATGTGCAGTAATTTGTACAATGGTTTATTCCAAAGCATGTCTTAAGCAGAAAAAAAATGTTTTTTTCTAGATAGTTCCTTGACTTTATATATATATATATATATATAAATTTATGTATTTATATATGTAATATAAATTTAAGCACACTTCTATTTTGTATATTTGTAAGCTACAAAGTAAATAAATGATCGTTTTGCGGATTTAGTATTTTGTGTACTCAAGGTGAGAAATACATTTTAAATCAATTTATAATATTTTATCTAAAATATAAAATCTTAAGTAGACCAGTATTATGAGAAACAAAATAAAAACCAAGAGCCATTTCACCGTTGTCCAAAAGTATAAAACAATACCTAGAGATTTAAAAATATGAAAAAAAAAATCCTCCTTGGTGAAAAACTACAGAGAATGTCCCCAGCAGGAGAAATGTGAAAATGGTGCAGTGAATTGGGGCCACGACCCCCGACACACACCATCCAGCCACGGCCACGGGGCCAGGACGCTGCTTCCTCCTCAAGGAAGTCACACACAGAATCTAGAGTCCTAAAATACAGGGAAGAACATTAGAACTGTTTTTGAAAAAAAAAGTTTGAAGTAGACTGAAAATAAAATGAAAATGGTGATCTTTGATAGGTGGACACATCATTGGAGGGGGTCACGTCAAGGGAGTGACGCAGCTGTAGGTAAATCCCTCCATGCGAGATGTGAGGTTACAAAGGCTCCACTAAGGCTAACACCTCCAGCGCATCAAGCAGCGCCGAGCAGCCCTGGGTCTTTCCTCGTGGGGGGTGTCCGAACATCTGCATTTGAGAGGCTAAAAAAAATGGTTTTGGATGTCTTATTCCACTTTGGCCTTTTCTACCCTGGTGATTACAACAATCCTGATGCTTTTCTGAATTTCTCAAGGAACTTGACCCCTGATCACGCAGAATTCACTGAGAGATTAGGGTAGTATTGCCCCGGGAATAATGGAAGTTGGTGGATAAACAGGGATGGCTTATAAAGAGAATACAAAGAGTGTTTACTGTGTGTGTGGCACAGGACTGGGATGCGGGTCGCGTGCTCCATCAGTGGACAGCCGGAGCCCCACTTTCATTACCTTGAAAATAAGGCTAATGCAATATTGACCAAATTTGCAAAGAGCGCAAAGCTTGCAGGCAGGGGAGATAAAGAAGATGACATATTACAAACACAGCAGGGTACAGATAATTCAGGGCACTGGTTGGACAAAAGTGAGATGAGGTTTACTATAAAGACATGCGAGATAATATATGCACCTAAGAGAAAATAACTCTCAGCACAGATTCAAATTATGGGGATATTACTCAGGAAGCTGTCATGCTGAGTGAGATTTGGGGAGTGTGGCAGATAACGAATTGAACAGGAGTTCGCAGAGCAAAGCCACAGTAAAGAGGGGCAATGCTATTTTGCGATGTATAGATGATGTAAAACGATCTTTGAAAATCCAAGAGGCGATGGAGTGTTGCTTTACACCATGTTGGTAGCATCTCACCTTGAACTCCTGGATTCCCTGACTTTACAAAGATGCAAGAAGATGGAAAATTTAGCAAAGGTAGCCATTTGAATGCTATTCAACACGATGCACGGGCTCCCTAGGAACATCGGAATTGTCTTCTCATGCCAGGCAGACACACATTTATTTTTTTAAAAAGTTTTCTTGCAATAAAGTCCTCCTGCTATTATGTTTCTTTTAATGCCTTTTTGACTTTCAGAAAGGGGAAAATAATTACTTAGGCAGAGAGAGGAGAGAGAGAGAGAGAGAGAGAGAGAGAGAGAGAGAGAGAGAGAGAGAGAGAGAACGAAACAACCATATAAATTCTTTTAGGGAGCAGAAATACAAGAGTGTTTAATAAGTTTAGCAATCTTTATTGGGTTAGAATTTCTGCTTGCTAAAATCTTTTGACTCCAATAAGAAGAGAGATGGTATTATCATTCAAGGACAAGCGTAGTTAGAGCAAGATTGGTTTACAAACAATATAGGCAATGAAGTTTCAAAGGTGAGACCTTGTCCTGAGAGACAGATAGGGATTTTTTTTTCCTCTTATTCACGTTACTGAGAGAACTGTAAGGAAAGACTGGGTGAATGGGAAGCAATGGGTTGAAAGGCTGGTGAGATGCCACAGAAGGATGGGCCCCTGCCCAAGCATGGGAACTTTGAGTACAGAGAGAAGCCGAAGGACACAATGGGCCTGAGAGGAAAACCCGTAACAATAGTTGGGAAGATGAAGGCTTTTGAATGAGACATACTATATATTCATCTGGATTCTAGCACTTGGTAGATACACATACAATTTACTAAATTTCTCTAAAAGTAAGATTTTCGATGTCAATTAATTTTAAATGTACTTTACCAGGTTACCCTGAGAATTAAATGAATGTATGTGAAGCACTTAGTCCTTAGGAACCTATAGAATGTCCCTGAAAAATGTTTATCAATTTAGTCCCTGATCAGTTGTTGAAGCCACAGAGGGAGAAAGAATAAAAGACTCGGAGGCTTTGTCCTGGAGTGGTTCTTGGGAGTATTTTTAGAAATACAAAAGACAGAAGGAGGAGTTATTAGCTTGGCAAGGTGCTTGAACTGTGTTTCACTCATTTTGAGTTTGAAGAGAAGATAAAACACCCTTCTTCTACCTCTGCCAGAAATTGCCTCTTCAGATGTTTCGTGTTTCTGAGAGTGGCCTTGCTACAATAGTGTAGTTTGATAAATATTCTGAGCCCAGTTTTCAGCGCTTTGAGAAACAAATAACGTTGTGTTAGAATTTCTGTAGAATAAATGTTGAACGTTTTGATGGGCCTAGGTTAAAGTGAAAAAGGACTTGGGACAAGAAGTGATCAGGTCATTGGATCATGTGCAATCTTTTTTTTTTAAATCTAGCTAAAGCTAGAGGAAGGGTTTGTTGCTTGGTTTTTAGTTTACAGTTGATTACACACAAATTCTTGGTAGTACTTTATGAAAATTAAAGGTGCAGTGGAAAAGTTTCTGTGGGGCAAATGAGAATCTATAAGCAAACAATGAATTACCAATAGTGCTCATATTCAGCATGTGCCAGAATGTCTGCCACGGATGTGCCACCTTGCAGTAAGGCTGACATCATTTCCACTACCTGTGTCTATGGAGGCTTCCGGTTGCTGTTCCATAGTTCCGTGGCCACGAAACAAACTGAGAATCTGGATAAAAGAGTCTCTGTCTGATGTTTCTTTGGACACTTACTTAGTACATTCTGTCCTTTCTTAAAAGACACTTCCATTTCTGCCAAACAATAATCACATCTTAAACTTGAAATAATGCATTAAAATTTAAAATATGATTAACATGATAAGCATATCTAATTTTACTGATGATAACTTGCTAATAAGGGAGAGAAAGGTTAATATTAATGGTTACAATCATTTTTTCTAATCACCTACAATTATTTTCACATCTGCTATTCTAGAGCAGGGGTCAGAAACTTTTTCTATAAAAGCAGATAGTAAGTGTTTTGAACTTTGTGAGTCATTTGGCAAAATTCAGGATATTTTACAGAAGAGAGGAAATGAATGCCCATAAATTTTAAGGTAATGATTGCATATTGTTAACAAATATAATATTACCCAGTATAATAATAATTGACTATAATTTTGATATTAAACATCTATTATCAGGTAGAATGGGATACTTTAGGGTAGGGAAACATTTCGTATAATTGGATTTCAACTTAGTATTCTCTGTCATCATGGTAGAAATGTGACTTCATTCTCTTACAGAGCCATGCCTTACTTCAGTGAAAGAGAGCAAATGTTTTTATTTTATTCATTTTTTTCAAGGAATATAGCAACATGTGTTGCCTACATGTATTGGTTATGGTAGTGGGATAAACAAAATTAATACAAATCATGTATGTGTATATATAAATTTGTTAGGGAAGCTTAGAAGTCCGAAGAGAAAGTCCAAAATGGCCACCTAGAGGAGCTGGAGGGTCCAGCGGCAGACCAGACGTGAGACAAAAGACCAGCCAAGACTCCAAGACAGCTCTCGTGGGTCTGTGCTGTGGGTCAACATCTACAGGTGGCAAAGACCTGAAGACTGGAGGGAATCTGTGATGGGGAGAGTGCTGTGCGAGTCAGTGAGGAGTGAGTCCGTGTCTAGCTATGATGGTGGAGGCTGGAGCTCTCCCAGGAGAAGAAGCTGCAACCATTTTTATTCTTCCTTCTTCCTTCCCGATCTGCTGGATGGGCCACCCACACCCAAGGTGGGTGCTCCTCTCTCACTTGCTGACTCACAACTCAATCACACACTATGAAAGCCCTGTCCAGGTGTTTCATAATCCCAACAAGTTGACAAGATCCCGCCAGCAGTCCTAATGCACTTCTCCTTTGGCACTCACACACCGCTCTTGGAGTGCCGGCTCCTTTCAACTTAAGTCTGCTGTGAATTCCAGCAGAACTGAAGTGTCTATATTGTATGACCTTGACTGCTTACTTTAATTTGGTCATCTGTAAAACAAGTAAAGCTACCTACTTTCTAGGTATATTGTAAGGACAAAATGAGTTATGAAATGCAGAGATTCAAAAGAGTGCATGGCCTTGAAAAGCACTCTAACTGTTATTCCTTTTGATTTTAAAAATCCCATATAACAATGCAAAGCTATTCTTAGATCATAGTTGGTACAAAAAGAGGCAGTGACTAGCTTTGTATTCTGAATTGTATTTTGCTAAATTATTTCCCCTTAAATGAAATTTAAGGCCAGAATAATTATTGAAGTAGTTCCTGTCCTGTGAAAACTATCTTAGTTGTTGCACAAAGAAATTGAGACCTAATGGCTGTTTTGCCCTTACCATTTGATTGCAGTGATAGGTTTCATACTAGAACTCAAGTTTCTGGAACTTCCTACGATTGCAAGACACAAGCACAGCCTAGTTTGGTCCTGGGAACAACCATGGTGGGAGTTGGCCTGAGTTAGAATTGATACATTTATACATTTAAGACTTGCTGAACTCTCAAAGGAGACCCAGTGTTCTAGACTCTGCCTTATGTCCTTACACAGCAGTTGTAAGGACATAAGAATTTCTCCAAGGGTATGAGAATCCAGAGATAAAGCAGGACTGGCAATATACAGCTCTTTCTTCTGTAAGAATCAAACACTAAACGAATTAGCATTGGGCTGTCTAAATAAAGTATTGTAGACTGCATTGCTTATGTGAGAGAAATTGATTTGTCTTACAATTCTGGAGTTTAGGAGCCTAAGCTGGGATCTTGGGAGTGTTGGTTTCTTCTGTGGCCTTTCTCTTTGGAGTGTGGACAACCATCTTCTCCCTATCTCTCTCCTAGGCTGTGGACAGACATCTCCTCTCTGTAACCTCACGTGGTCTTCCATATGTATGTGTCTTTATTCTATTTTATTCTTGTTACAGTTGTATCAAATACACTGAATTAAGTCCACCTTTCAATCTTTATTTTAATTGAATTGCCACTTAAAGGCTTTATCCCCAAATTACCACATTCTGAAGTACTGGGTGCTAAGACATCAACACATGAATTTTAGGGGGGACAAAATTCAGCTCATGCTATGATTCCAAATTTGATACTTTAGAAAAGAATATTATTGTAATGCCTATTTTGAAACACAACAATCACAAGAAGGGAGATTGGGAAGAGAAGGATGTAAGAGATTCTGCATATTCTTTCCTCTTTCAGTGTGACAAGATAGTTTCTTATGGTCAAGGCTCCAAGATATTTCATAAATCTTACCTTTCTCATCTGGGAGGCAAAAATTTTGACCTGACTCATTGAGGCAAAACAGAAATGAGTAGATATTTGCTAAGTATCTGGGGATTCTAGAGGAAAGTAATTTCATCTGTCCAAAGCATTCAGGGTATGAATTACAGTTTCAGAGTTATATTTTTAATCAAGTAATACTTCACAGGGATAACATAATCACTTAATGAAGCCCCTTTGAATGTTAATTATAGAGAGGTATTGCAATGTGCCTACATGACTTATGTGGTCTGAATTATCCTTTACCTCTTCATACAATATAAGTTAGAAAGTATTATGGCTTCTGCATTCCATGTAAAGCTACCATGCCCCTTCACAAACTTTGATCCTGTTAGAAACACATTAGTGCGTCATGCACAGATTTTACCGTATAGAAGTTTCTGAGAATTTCTGGTTAAAAAATATGGGCAAGTATAGCTGTTCTAGGAAGAATGTCAAAGTTAAGACTCTGTCTATATCACTGTGGCTTTTTAGTGAGAATTTCTCCATTATGGAAAGGCACATACACTTTTGTGACCATCGGAAGTATTATGTCAACTTCAAGTGACTAGGAAATGCTCGGCTAATCTGTAGGACAGAGCTTTGGGAGTGAATGATTGATGTGGCCCAGTGAACTGAAGAGAGAAAACCCACTTTGGAGGTGAGTAGAATTGAGCAACAGATTTCATCTCAAACTGAATAGAAAGAAGGAAGATTATACAGCTCTTCCGAGAGGGCTCTGGCCGTTGCTATCATTTCCAGACATAGATCCCCAGTGCAGACTCGCTCCCGTCATTGCATCACCAGGGTACAGTGAAGATTTATTGCGGTCTTCAGGTCTTTGCCGTCCCCTTTGAATATCAATCTGCAGTGCAGACTTGCAGCGGCTGTCCTCCAGTGAATGTCCAGGTTTTTGGTCTTGGACTGGTGTTTTGCCATATTCATGTCTGAGCAGCTATTGGACACTTGCACACGAGGGTGGCTTTTTCTGACTCTCTCTCTTCAGGCTCTGTAAGCCATCCCAATAAATCCATATGTATGTTTCTATTAATTTTGTGTTTTCAAGAATCCTAAGTTAAGTATTGTAGCACAACTTTCCTTATAAATAGAGATAGCTTATTGATGAGGAAAGTGACAGATGTTTAGTAGTCTGGCCAAGATCAGAGAATTTGATAATAGTAGAGTTGAGATGAATCCAAATTCATCCTACTTTATATTTTAAGATTTCATTATAACATATAAGTT
The DNA here is from genome assembly GCA_004027205.1 of Ctenodactylus gundi. Classification (NCBI taxonomy): domain Eukaryota; kingdom Metazoa; phylum Chordata; class Mammalia; order Rodentia; family Ctenodactylidae; genus Ctenodactylus; species Ctenodactylus gundi. Next base: position 451,584 of record PVKB01000372.1, read on the forward strand.
TGTCTTTCAGATCCTATTCACCATAAGAACTCAGCAACTTGAAGTCAGTGTTTAGGATAGCATACTTTACAGATTTGCTAGCCCATTTTCTTGTCTTCAAATAAAATGAGATAAACTCAAGTTATAGACCCTTCCCACTGTGGAACACGTGATGGTTGCCACCAGCAGTAGGGCCAAATTATGCAGAAGCAAAAGCTCTCTGTTTCGAGAAGGAGAAGTTATTTCTGAAGATTACACTAAAACTTTTTTTTTTGTCTTATTAATTACAACCTGTTCACATGCCCATTTCTGAACCAGTCAAGGAAATGGGATTCATCTTGAATTAATTCTCTAAACCACATAAATGTTCCTGTTCTTTGGAGACATTGTGAAATGATGATTAGGGAGTGAAAGTTCAGAATTCACCAGTTCTGACTTTTTTTATAAAATATTCCTTTCAGTACGCTTGAACATGCTTTGTCTGCATTCTAGTTTTTTCAGGATTCTGTGCTTTTAAAGAACAATAAGTTGTAATTCATTAGTTGTCGGGTAGGTTGGTCTCTTGGCCAAAAAAACCCCTCCGGTGAAGAACAGGCCTTCACCAAGCAGGACAGTGAGCGTCAGTTCTATTGCAGTCTAACCCAAAGGAAGTTCTCTTGCGAAGGTCTTTCAAGTGTTCCACATCCGGGTTAGCTAGTATTTATTAACTCATCAGATATCAAATAATATCTATTACCTAGTGAATATTTTTAAATGACCTTAGATATGCTAAGTCATTTACTTCCTATTAATAACTCTCCCAAGTTTCTTCATTTTGCAAATGAGAAAAGTGGTGTTCAAGGAAGTCACTAGTAACAAGATCGGTAACAATGAATCTTAGTCATTAATTTGATTAGATTAGGAGACTCTGAGAGAGTGACTGGATCATTGAGGTGCTGTAATTATTGCTGGTAGTCATTCCCTGTACTCGGCTTCCTGGTCACTACGAATTGAGTAGCTTTGCTGTGTCCTTACACTGTGATGCTCCTGCCTTAGAGCCAGCTTGCTATGGACTTACACCTCTGAAACTATAAGCCAAATTAAACTTACCCCCTTTTATGTTGTGTGTGTAAGAAAGATATTTTGGTCATGGCAACAAAAAGCTGACTAATGTAGAAAATTGGCACCTGGGAAATGGGGGCCATTTCTGCGACTATACTTATAGCTTAGAAGCTTTTGAACCGGTTTGCAAGAGGAGTTTGGGAAAGTGTGAAGAAGTGTGTTAGCTAAAGCCTTGGAAACTGTAAGCAAGGATGGATGGATGATTCTAGTAGGTTCTATAGTAGGTTCTACCAGACTGCGGGTAGAAATGTGGAGACTGAACACCAGGCTCATCGGGTTTTGGAAGGGAGACTCTACTGTGACTTGGATAAGAGGTTACTCATCATACACTTTGGCGAGAAGTTCATCTACGTTTTGTTTGTATCCTGAGTCTTTGCAGGAAGCTGAGTTCCAGGGCTACATAGTAATTAATCTGGCAGAGGAAATTTCATATGTACTGTTGGATGCTGATAGTCAGATTTATAGTGAAAATAGGGAGAAAAAAAAGCAGAGTATAAACATATGAAAAGCTGAAGATTTGGCCAGAAAAGAACCTCACATGAGCATTGCACAGAAAGAGGTGTGTTGCTGAAGAAATTAACACTATTAAAAAGACACTGAGTATTTTGAACCTGGGACAAGAACAAAGATGTTGTAAGAGCATTTCAGAATCACAGTATAGGCTCAAAATATAAACAGAAGAGTGCCTCTGGTTGTCCTGCTCCAGAAGAGCTTCCAAAGGAGGCTTCCTGGGAGCCTGGCAGGAGGCGGGGCCCAGGTGTAGATGGGTCATAGGGGCGTGCCCTTGGGAAGTAGAACTCTCCAGCACGCTTCCCCAATTCTCTGCTTTCAGCCATCACAAAGTAGGAACCTTTGTTCTGTCACGCACTTGTTTCTTGATATTCCTTTATTGGAGCAGCTTACCACTGACTGAAATCTCAGAAGCTAATCTGAACTAAATCTGTCCTCTTTTAAGTTGTGCATATCAAGTATTTTGTTCACAGCAACAAAAGGCTGATTAACACAAGCTTTAAACTCAGAATGTCTGTCTTTACTCTTATAACCACAACGCCATGTCCAGTTGCTATGGTCTTTCTAAAGTATCTCAGAGACGTTCACCTCTAAACAGTCCCGACCACAAGAGCTAATCCCCCACATCATATACTTCATGTCATAAACTGCTTTTTTCCACTTATTAGTAAAACACTTAAATGGCATTGAAAGCTTTGCCAAGTATACTCATGTAAAAATTTGATTACAAAAAGTCATTCGTATTTTTATTTTGTAGGGGAAAAAAAAGTTTAGGGAGGTAAACTTCCTTCACCTGTGCAGACAGGAGTGCAGACCTTTATTTTTTCTGCTTTGTGCCCACCCCGTTATGTCAGCATCAGAACGTATTCCTCAGTGCGGAACGGCACCGTGCTCTGGATTATCGTAATTGGAAGGTATGGAGTGGAGCAAATGCCACTGAAATGTGAAATTAAAGGAATTTATTACGTAACTGGAAGGTGGTTCACGTCACCCCCTGGTTTTTATACTGTTCTCTTGCAAGCCCTGTGCTGCCTGCAGGGAACTTCAGGAACAGAGGAGTGAGCAGAAGCGCCCCCAAGCATTCCCATTACCAGGGGAGGCACACTTTGATTTCTCTTACACAGTGCAGTTCCACTGAATATTATGTTATATACAATATTCTCCAGTTTAAAAGCCTCTGTTTAAAGAAAAACAAGCAACAGAAAGGCTGAATGAAGAACTCCTATTTTTGTTCAAACTTCAAACAAGGTAAATAATTTTCCCCAAATCACACAACTCATAACAACATATCACTGGTAAGAGCTGTAACCCAGTTCTCCCAGGTCCTCATGCCAGGGCTCTTTCTACCACGCTATGATAAATGCTACCTTCCTAAAGAAAAAAAAAAAAGTCGTTTAAGAGCCCATTACAGAAATGACAAACTGGGAGCCAAAACCAAAATCTTACGAAAAAAAAAGCAGGCCAAGTGCTGTCTGAGAAGGCCATTTTAGTGTACGTGGGCACTGATTCAATTTTTCATTTTGGCATGATATGAGCTTTCTTCTTTCTCATGTCCAGGTACAACTCTTTTTTCACAAACTCACTAGGGACAATTATCTACTTGGGGAAATAAATGAGACTCTTTGTAATGGTGCTTCTGGCCCTGTGACCCAGACAGATAAGTCAGAATTTATCCCCCAAACAACTTACTAAAGACATGAAAAATATACTTTAACATTCACATATAGCCTTGGGTAAGTACAAAATAAATCATTTATGTGATAAGTATGGAAAATACAAATGATCCAAATGTTTAAAAAATGTAGTGAAATGCATAATTTACCTGAATATTCACATAATGGAATGGTATATGATTGTAATCTTTTATTGAACTATAACAACACAACATGATCATATCAGCCCTAACCAAAAAAAGTTTGAAAGTAGTGTTACTCATTTAAAAAAGTACTATGATCCCCTTAAAGTGGCTTATCTAATAATTTATTGGATATATAACAAATATTTTATTTTATATGATCATGCTGGGCATAAATTTTCACTGAATTTAGTAAGATGAATGAACTGAATTCAATAAAGCTTACTAAAAAGAGTTCTTATTTCAAAAATTTCTAAAATTTTTCTGTAAAAACTAATTACTTCCGTGTCTGACTACAGTAGAATAATTGGTACTTGAATGGTACCACCACCGCGAACACCACGCAGCTCTACCGTGAAAAGCTAGAATGCTATACAAAATGCACTATTGAACTACCGTGTTCATAGATTGGGTAAGAAGCAAAGCAAGACTGTGACCCTTTAGGCAAGGAAAACCAATGAGATAATCACCATAATTGTCTTAGAGGTTTGCCTACAGGCACTTTCTAAATAGGGTCAAGGAAGGTTTTACCCACCTTGGAGGTATCATTGAATTTTGGAGTCAGAAATCAAGAGTTCAGGGAGGCTGATGGAGTTGCAATTTTGGGGCAGTGGGCCAGAAAGAAAACAGGCATCCAAAATATAAAATTCTAGAAATGCACAAAGAAATCCACTGTGTCATTGAATCCTAAACAGATTGTGCTTGTGACAAAATTATACTAAGAATAGCTAAAGAACAACAAACAGCATAAGAAAAATAATTTACACACCTGAAGTATGGCTTGAAAGTGCTCAGCCTTTGACTAATTTGTACAGTGGTCTCTTTGAACACCGGAAGCATTCAGTACAGAAGGCAGAAGACCCAGGATATTAGTATTAATAGGCTCAGGATTAATAGCAGGGCTAGCCTACACTACAGGTAATTGCTGTTCTAGCCATGCTGTAACAGAACTTAAAAACAAGCTTCAAGAAGATCAAGCTGGTCTATGTGCCAAATTAACTTAACCATTATTAGTTGACATCATTTAAAAAAATAAATCCAGTAATTGAACAAAATAACTTTTGTGATGTCCAGCATCCAATCCAAAATTATATTTTGTATGAAGAAATAGAAGAGCAGAATAATTAATTAGAAGAAAAACCAGCGAATTGAAACAGAAACAGGAATGACAAAGATATTAAATTAGTAAACAAAGATTTAAAAGTAATTGTTATTAATATCTTTAGAGAATTAAGAAGAAATGAGGATAGGACAAGAGATGGAAGATTCTCAAAAAGAAAATTTTGAAGGTGAAAACTAAATTTTTCTTTGCTGAAAATTACAGGATGATTTTCCCAGAAATTGAAGGATTACAGAAGAAAAGATCAGTAAGCTTAAAATATAGAAATAGAAATTATTCAAATCTAAATATACAGAGAAGAATAAAAGTTAAAGTTTTTTTAACCAGATCAGTGATTTCTAGAACAATGTCAAGGTGTCTAACATACAGGAAACAAAATTCCAGAAAGAGTTGGGAGTATGAAGAAAAAAATTAAATAATTAAGGACTCCAAAGTCTACAAATACAATGAAAATTACATTCAAAGACCCAAGAGACTTCAATGAATATTGAACAAAATAAGTATAAATAAACATACACCAGGACATTGCAAGATTAGTAAAACTTAGTAATAAGAGCCGATACTTTTAAAAGTACACACTCAATAGAAGAAAGATTCCATGTTCCAATAATGATTTTGGTTTTTCATTAGAAATAATGCAAACTACAAGTCTGTCGAACAATGTGATTAAAGTTCGGAGAGAAAAACCTGCCAACAGAGAATTCCACTTAAGTGAAAGCATCCATCAAAAGTGCAAATGAAAAAATATTTCAGATAAACAAAATCTGATAAGATACAATTACTAAGAGAACTGAGTTATATTAAAAAAAGTAATTTTTCCAGTGGGACAAAAACTAGGTAAGACAACAACTTGGACATAAAAAGAATTGAGAATTCTAAAAATGGTAAGTATCTGAGAGAACAAAAACCAGATTGAAATAAATTAAGTGGGAGAAGACTAATGTTTTGTGGGATTTTTAACATAAGTAAAATAAACCATTTAACAGTGAGACAAAGAGCTCTTGTACATTGCCAGGGTGAATATAAAATGGCACAATATTTTTGTTGAGTAATATGTTATAGAATTAAACACATACTGTTCACATAGCTCAGGAATCCTGGTCTGCATGATGTCCCTAAAAAAATAATATGTGCCTTGTGACAGTAGGAGTTATGTCAACTTGAGGGAATTAGGAATCACACCTCCATTAGGCTTAGGGACCACACCTAGATAGGGTATCAAGAACCAGCCTGGAGTAGCGTATGAGTGATTAGTGGGCCGGCCAATGAGAGAAGAGCACCCACCCAGATGTGGGAGGTCCAGCTGGAACTCCAACGGTACGAAAGGAAGGAAGAGGGAAGATTGTTTCAGCTTCTTCCTCTGGGAAAACTCTAGCCCTCACAATTGTCTATGGGCGCTGAGATGCTACACATCGCAGATCTTCATCACAGATTTGTTCCACTCTCGACTTGTGCCTGTCTGCCCGTCATTGATCTTCAGTCACTGATCTTCAGGCTCCAGTCTTTGCCATTATCCTTTGAACAACTGGGATCTGCAGCAGACTCTCACCTCACTGGCTGTCCTGCAGTCCCAGACAGGAGATATACTTTGCGGCCGAGCAGCCACCTTAGACTGTCTCTATCCTTGGATTTATAAGCCTTCCTAATAAATCTTTGCTGTTATAAATCTGTAAATTTTGCCTTTTGAAGAACTCAAACTATTACAGGCCTCATAAAAATTTTAACCAAAGCTTTGCCTGGTGTTGACCGATAATTCCAGCATCTAGGAGGAGAGGCCAGAGGATTCCAAGGTCAAATCAGCTTAGCTATTTTAGCAACTCAGTGGGACCCTGTCTCAATATCAAAAACGAAAGTGAGCTGAGGACATAGCTCAGTGAGAAGGCCCTGGGCTTGTTCCTCAATTTCAGAAACAAAACAAAACAAAAACACAAACGCAACAAACCCTCTAGCATAAGTGTTGATGATTACTTCTTTATTTAGCATAGATCTTCAAAGGATCACACACCAGAAACAAAGTAAAAGCAACGCAACGCGTGTTCATATAATACAACACATCTTAAAGAAATGAACAGCTGGTCTATACAAAACATGCATATATCTTCAAAACATAATGCTAAATGAAGTAAATTAGACTCAACACTATAAATTCCATTTTAAGAAATGATGGAACATGGGTTGAGGATATGGCTCAGTATCAGAGGTCTTGCCTGGCACACTCAAGGCCCTGGGTTCGATTCCCAGGACCAAAACTTAAAAAAAAAGTCCCCCTACAAAAGAAAAGACAAATTAATAAAATGATGGAACAGGGAAAAACTGATTGGAATTTTAAGATACTATAATTTTATTTTAAGAAATATGAAAGTTTAAAAGTATATCAGAGTTGTTGCATAAATTCAAATTTTGTAAAAGACAGCAAAGGGAGGTATGGAGAACACTGGTTTGGTGGGAATACTGATTATGGAAACATTTGGTGGGTCTGGTGGTTAAATTGGTGTGCGTATTTGTATTTATAAAGCTGTATAATTAAAAGGATACATAAATTATGACCAATAATATGTACTTAACAAAGATCAAAACAGAAAATCAAACATTTCTTTTTAATGAGGAATTTTCTTTAGAAAATATTCACATTACCAAGTAGTTGATACAGAAGCTTTACATTTCAATAAAAACCTCTGTTCCTTTAGTATTCATATCTTTTTCATTAGTGGATCTGATATTTACAATGTCTCATTCTGATGTGGTTGCATACCACTTGTTTTCTTGATATATGCTTTTCTGATTTATAAAGGAACATTAAGCAAAGGAGAGCTGGAAAATGAATTTAATCATTCCATTGTCTCTTGTTTAGCAATGCTAATTTTATTCATCCACCCATTTACTTTCTGAATATTTGAATAAGACACTGCAAAATTTTCTTTCAAATCAGCACACTTGGCTCTAATGTTGTCCATGCAACTGTATGACCTTGAGTGTCTCAATCATGCATTTTTAACTACACACTATGCAGTCGATAAATAAGAAAATTAATAGGTCATTTAAAAAGGCACAGTCCCTGCTTCTAGGTAACTTCCACTTGGCCGAGAGATAAGTGAAAAACAGTAGTGACATGTCGGTCATTGGTAGGATGAAACAACGTAATCTACACTCAAAATTTTATCTTCCATTAGAAGTCTAGGGACTTCCAGCAGGATGGCCATCATGTCGGATGCGCCATTCTTTCAGTCCTCACAAGTCAATCCAAGAAGTTATGATAGAGTAGGTGTGTGCTTCAATAGCTTTACTCTGAATGGGTGTGAATCTTCTGAAAGCAAGAACAGAAAAAGAGGTTGGAAATCTAAGCGGGGTGCAGTTACAGGACGCAGTGAATCCCTGGACCCATGGCTGCTGCCCAAGCTCCAGAGAGCAGACTGAGGCTGGGAACCCCAGGGACTCACTCGCAAACACACAACTGGCAGCTTGTGGCTGAGGAGCTTGATGGCTAGGAGCTTCCTGGGCTCCACATGGAACACATAGAGGGTGGCACAGGCCAGCAGCTACTTAAACCCAGGTCCTTTCCGCGGAGTGCAGAGTCTGCTTAGCTAACCACAGTGCAAGCCAGCGAATCAGGGTAGGGAATTACTGGGGTTGAGGAAGCTGTGAAGGATAGATTCTATTGTGGAGGCGTATGGACAAGCGAGCTGTTCATATATAATAATAGGGCTGAAACCTGGGGAATTTGCCTCTACAGTGCAGACAGCCCTGACGCAGCTCCTTCCTCTGGCTTTCTCAACCAGGGCCTGCCTAATCTGGCCCCTTCCCCCTAGCAGAAGAGGCTGGGAAGTGAGCACTTACTATCTGGAGAAACCCCAACACCAGAGCCCCATCCACTTGTCTGAAAAGATACTAAGGGGGAATTGGAGTTAGAGAGCTGGAGGGCCACGAGAGGGACTCAAGTCATAATTCAGGTGGGAAAGACGCAGCAGAAATCCCCAGAAAACATGATCATAATCTGCCCAGTACAGGGACTTGGCACCCAAACAGCTCAGCTCTTGTGCACAGCTAAAAGGCCAATGCTCAGAAATAACTAACCCAAATGGTGCCACTGGTGGGAGACAGAGGCAGGTTTAAGCATAACACATTGAGGCTTAGAAACAGTTACAAAAGAGAAGGGACCACCTTTCCCTAGAGGCCAACTGAAAGTTTGACCACAGCTAATTCTGAAATCTCTCAATAAAAGCAACTGAAGAATGAGAAAACACAGCAAGATACTCACAAAGCCCCTAATCCACTAAAAGAGGCCCAAATTGGAATAGAAGAGTCAAATCTCCAAAATTTTGAAAACAGAATAATAAAACTACTGCGAGGCTCTAAGTTAGAATTAAAAGATAATCTCCACAAACAATTGGAAGTGCTAAAAATGGAATCAAAGAATAATCTATTTAAATTTGTTGAAAGACTATAACACAGAATCAAACAACAATCTTCCTGGGACATTCAGTCAGTTTTAAAATAGAAAAGAACCTCAATAGTTCAAGTACAAAAATGACAAACTGCCCAGCCAGATTAAAGAGGAAACAAATATTCAAGAAATGAATGACAATTTCACCAAAGAATTAAAAAGAAAAGAAAAGATATTGGCAGAGCATCAGTAGATGAAAACCTCTTTAGAAAGCTGAGGGAATAGATTACCTAAATTGAGGACAGACTTCAGATCTAAAAAACAGGATGGAAACTACAGACCAAACCCTTAAGGATGTTCAAGTAACACTATATCGATATGGAAATGATTAACAACGGATGCTAGGTGTCTCAAAGAAGTTTAATCTTAGAACTGCAGGTTTACAGGAAAAAAAAGAAATCCAACCTAAAGGAAAAAGAAATACACCGACTGAAATCATAAAAGAAAACTTCCCAAATATAGAAAAAGAGACAGACATGAGAGTGACAGAGACATTGTACACTAACCAGATATGACCTAAACAGATGCTCTGCAAGACACATTAGAATTCACAGACTTCCAGTGCAGATAGAGCATCCTAAAAGTCTTCCCAAGGCAAACCTGTTAGAATAAAACCAAACTTCTCAACCCAAATTCTAAAAGTCAGAAAAACTTGAAGTGAAGTCTTCAATGCCCTAAAAGAAAATTGCCCACTAAGACTCCTACATCATACACAAGAATTCTTTAAAATTAACTGTGAAACAAAGGCCTTCCATGACAAAGAAAATTTAAAATATTTAGGACAACTAAACCAGTTCTACAAAAAGTTCTTAAGGGTCTGCAGGGAAAGAAACCACAGCAGAGAAACCAGAGGCAGGTCTACATTCAACAGAGACAATATCGGAATGAGGAGGAAAGCTGAAAGGCATTGTGTCAGGTCTTTACATGTGCCAGTCACTTGTGCACCAAAGAGCAACTTGCACCGCAGGGCATGTGGGGATTAGATAGCTAAAGATGATAAGCATAGCTTCTTTTCTGGTAATGTTTGGCTGCTTTCTCTTCTCAGAAAAAGAATTAAAAATAAAAGAGAAAGTCTATACTCCAGTAAATGTAAGAACCTAGAAGAAATGAATGATTTTCTAAACACTTATCAACCTCTGAAGCTGAAGTGAAGAGTAATAAAACACCTGCAGAGGCCGGCTATGCAAGTGTCGGAGTAAGAAGAGCCTAGGACATAATAGATTTATGGAAGAATTCTACCAGAAATACAAGTAAATTCAATAAAATCTTATAAGAAACCAAAAAAGGAAGGATATTTATCAAATTCTTTCCTCATAGCCAGCATAACTTTAATACTAGAACCAGACAAAGATTCCGCAGAAGAGAAAGTGAGAGGCCAATTTGTCTAATAAACGTAGTTATAAACATAGTCAAGAAGATACTATCAAACAGAATGCAAGAAATCATGAAAAAGATCATACGTCACCACCAAGTGACTTCGTCCCAGGGATGCAAGTCTGGTTCAACACATGTAAATCAATAAATGTAAGACACTACATTAACGGATGCAAAAACCAAAACAATATGGTCATCTCAGTAGGTGTAGATGTTGAAACTCAACACTCATTTATGATTAAAAACTCTGAAGGAAATAGGAATAGAAAGACATTACCTCAATATGATCCAAGCCATTTATGACAACCCTTCAGCCAACGTTATTCTAAACAGGGAAAGACTGAAAGCAGTTACTCTAACATTTGAAAAATAAAAAAGCAAAGATGTCCACTGTCTCTCCTCCTGTTCAACATAATATCAGAAACTTTGGCCAAAGCAATCAACCAAGGGAAAGAAATAAAAAGGAATATGAATTAGAAAGTTAGAAGTTTAGATAGCTCTATTTGCAGATGAAATGATACTCTACATCAAAGACTAAAAGACTTCCACTGAAACCTTTCAGAATTGCTAAGCAAATTCAGCAAAGTAGTAGGTTATAAAATCAACACTTGCGACTTAATAGCACTCCGATACAACAATAATGAATTCAACAAGAAGGACATGAAGAAGTCAACTCTGTTCACAGTAGTATCAACAACAACAACAACAACAAAATATTGAAGAGTGAACCTTACCAAAGAAGTGAAGGATCTATACAGAGAAAACTACAGAACCCTAAAGAAAGAGATTGGAGAGGGCTTTAGAAACTGGAAAGATATTCCAATATTGTGGAAATAGCCATTTTTTTTTCAAAACTGTTATACAGATTCAACACAACACCAATCTGATTACCAACAGCATTCTTTACAGAACTAAAAAAAAACCGTTGGACACTTTTTCATGTGCTTGTTGTCCCTTGTGCATCCTCTTCTAAGTTTCTTTTTATTTCAGTTGCCTATATCTTAGAGTGGTTATTTATTTGAGGGATTTATTTCTTTGAGTTCTTTATATATTAATCCTCTATCTGAGGCCCTGCTGGCAAACTTTTTTCTCCAATTTTGTGGGCTGTCTCTTCACTCTGTTATTTCCTTTGCTGGGTCAAATCTTTTTAGTTTGATGTAATCTCTAAACCTTACATCTTACATGGAAGCAGAAAAAAAAAAAACCCAGAATTTTAAAAGCAGTCTTAAAATAACAAGAACACAGCTGGAGTAATCAAGATTCTAGACTACAAAATATACTACAAAGCAACAGTGATTAAGTCTACATGGTACTGGCACAAAAACAGACAGGAAGACCAACAGCATAGAGGAAAAGGTGGTACTTACCCAGAACATATGCAGTCATAAAGATGGAAAGATTCAAAGAATCTGAAAGAAAATGGGGTCAACTTGAGTCGATAATGCTTAATAAAGTGGACCAGACACAAAAAATTAAATATCTTTTGGCATCTTTTTATGAGATTGCCATAAATACATGCATAAAAAAATCTTGACATAGAGAGAGAGTAGGAAGAGGGGTATAGACTGCTAGGAAAGGCAGAGACAAAGGGGAGGGGAGAGAAAAAAGAGGAAAAGGGAGGGGAAAAGTGACCTAAGTGATTTCAGTGGGCACAAATTCCCCAAGTTGTGTGTGGTTAAAATGGTATTGAATCTGTAGTAGTCTTAGTTACTTTCTCATCACTGTGACTCAGTACATGACATGCACAAACTCGGGGAGGAAAGATTTATTTTTAGGTCCCAGTTCAGAAGATCGCAGTCCATTCACTGGTGGGTGGTTGGAAAAAGCTGGAATTACATGGTGGGGCCACGGCAAGAGCCAGAGCCAGAGCGGGAGCCAGAGCTGGAGCTCTGGGGACAGAGATCCTCATGGAAGCATGACAGAAGAGATACTGGCCTGGCAGGAAGGGTGGGCCCGGGACACACCACTCCAGGTCAAGATGAAGCATCTGCCCCTTGCAGCCAGGCCACCTCTTAACACCACGCAGAATCCATAGAAACATGAAACTTTTGGGGGACACTCCAGATCCAAACTATGACAGAGATTCATTCATATTCAAGTAAACCATCCCCCCCCCAAAACAAAACAAACAAACAAACAAACAAACAAACAAAATACAAGCACACCTAGTGTCCAATAGGGAATAGAACATTATATTTACTTGTCACTTTTCTCTAATCACTTTTAAAATTTATTTTTCCATTCTTTAATTAATTTTATACCTAAGTCTTCTTCACCTACATATGTATACACTATGTTATATATATCATTATGCAAGGGGATTTATTAGATAGGCTTAACGGGTCAGAGGCAGGATAGCCCCCAATGGCTCGTAGCATTGTGCAGAGCCAAAGGATCCAGTAGTTTTCAGTCCAAGGACCTGGGAGCTGCAAAACAAGAGGGGTCAAGGGTTCAGGGCCATTCTAGGATTGAAGGCCCGGAGCTCCTTGGAAACTGGCTGGTGAGAATTCCCAGTGAATAGCTGAAGAAGGAGTCTGATATCCACAGATTATGCAGTAGCAAAAGATTCACCGGATCAACCAGAATGGAGATTTGTCAGCCCAGGCCAACTTCATTTCCACTCCATCTGGGCTGCAGGTCTATTGGACGATGCCAGTCATGATCAGGGCAGGTAGTTTTGCCACCTACATGCCAAGCATCTCGGGTAATACACACATAAGTGCACTTCACTAATCTTCTAGATGCATTTTAATCTCGTCAAGGTGACAATCACAAATAACAATTACATCACCTTTTGTAGCACTGATACCAGATGCATTTTTGACATCCAGATCCAGTGTTTTGCAGAGTGTCCTTCAGTTTCCATTGATCTATTCCTTCATAATGAGAGTCAGCTCACATTTTTTGAAAACACTCATTTCATCTGTCAATATGACAAGATATTTATCCTGGATTCCCCCCCCCCATTTTATTGATTTGTATAGGTGTAAAATTTAAGGTTTACAATGAAGTTGAGCACTTTGTGCACATACGTATCTTGCCTAGGTGACAAGGACTTTCCCACTCTCCTTTTGTCCCTCCTCCTACCCACCCCTCCCAGCCCTACCCCCCTGTTTCACTCTGGGTCTCTCAAATGAAGCTTGAGAACATCATGCTTAGTGAAGTGAGTCAGAAGCAGAAGGTCAAACATCGAATGGTCAGCTCGCATTTTTTACATTTTGACCAAGAGTATTGTCTGGGTCTCACGGTGTCCTCACAGTGCCTGACAGCAAGAGACACCAGATGTCAGTTTGTCCTGTTGTCAGTGATATTATGGTTTGCAGCTTAATTAACGCATTTGTTATTAATACATTTATTTTAAAGTTTGTGTGGTATAATTTCGTGGTGTTAAATATCGCTTGCCATGAGATAGTGTACGCACAAAAAGCATGTGATTTTCACTATTCCCAGCAACATTAGGAATTGGATAAATAACCTATGGACCAAATAAACTTGACAGAATTTATTTAGGAAAGAGCTCGCAATCAGAAAGGTCTGAAGAGGTCCTCCCTGGCAGCACAAGCAGGAAGCTTTTATGTGACAACTGCGGAAGCAGTGTAAAGCAATTACCTGATTGGCTTCAGGGAGACGCTTGCCTTCTTTTGCGCTGGTGTGGCGGGAGATTCCTAGTTACATAACCGATTGGATGCTTGGCCACCATAGCCGACTGGTACTGAATACAAAACTAATCAGTTGTGTGAAATGCCTCTGAGTTAGGTTTTAGTTTGCTGTGCAAGTGTTCAGGGCACAGAAACAACCCCAGGCTAATGGCTTCTTGCTTATTTCACTCTAACAGAAGTCAACGAAGAATTTTCCTCTTCAGCCATTTTCTCCAGGGAATGTGTCACCCACTGATTGCAGTATGATAGCTATTAGAGACTCAACAGACAGGGGATTGAGTAAAGGACAAAACACTTCTGTGCCTGAGAATAAAAATTCTTGGCAATGCCTGGAAAATCATCTCTGTAAGCAGACTCAAGTAGTGGTGCCCTGCCCGCAAGCTTGCTTCTTTACCTTGGAGCATGGTGCTAGCCTCAGTATTTAAATTGAAGTGGGATCTGCACAGAATTTCTGAGCCCAGGTTAGGAAATAACAAAGCTCTGTGTTGTTTCTCAGGATATTTTTTTTCCTAGTTACTCTAATTGCCTTAACTCAGAACTCAATTGGGTTTAATATTTTTTGTCCTTTATTAGCATCACTGGAATACAGCGCTAGTCAATAGTAAGAAATAGTGGTTACTTGATTAACTACGAGACCCATAACTAAGCACACTAGAAACATCTGTGGAATATTGTACAACAAGAAGCTAGCACACAGGGAAATTTCACTTCCAACTATGTTGCTTGGTTTTTTCAGAGAGGTTAGTCAGATTCTTCTGACTATGATTGTGGAATAATTTTGATTACTATCACAGTTTGTGAGAAGCACTTAAATATTTAAAGCACATATGAGAAGGAGTGAATAAAGCAATGCAGTGTCAGAAAGCGATTCCCGTCCTCTTAACTTTTTAACAATGAATAAATCAACAATGGGTAGATCACCAGAAGGAAGAAAATTAGTGACAGTCTGTGCACTTGGGTTGCAGGAAAGACCTAAATGGACCTAACAGACAAGGACAGATTGCTCCATCGGTGTCAGTTAGGGTGAGACTTCAATTCAACTGGCTTTACGATGCACTCTGAGGATTGGCAGGGCAGTCTTCTGGCTGTGCGAGAGGGGTCGCGAATGCTTGACCTTGACGCTGGGTGTAGCCCCGTACCCCTTCCTTTCTGACACTCTCCCCTACTCTGCTTCTAGCTCTCCACAAACTAAGCAGCTGTGCTTCCTGAGATGTGTGGATCTTTCAACAGAGAGAAATCAATAAGTAGGTTACACCGTATTATCTGAATTAAAAGGAAAATTGTATGATCATCTCAAACAGATGCAGAAAATGTATTTTTTAAAAAGCAACATCCTTTCATGCATAAATTCTCAAGAGACTAATGTAGAAGAAATGTACTTTCACATAGTAAAGACCATGTATGGCCTGTTCACAGTGATACCATACTCAACAGCAACAAGATGAAAGCTTTTCCTTTAAAGTCAGGAATAGAACAAACATTTTCACTCCTGTTCCTTTTTACAATATTATACTATACTTTCTAACCAGAACACTTAGACAAAGAAAAAAAAAATAATATAAGACAAAGACAGAAGCGGACATTCACATTTTAAAGGAAGAAATTTATTTGTATCGTATATAGTTCAGGTGGGCCTCACGACATAGGCTTGTGATTCCATCCCTCTGGGAAGCTGAGGCAGGATGAGCCCAGCATGGGCAAATTAGCAGGTTAGGGAGATCTTGTCTCAAAATAAAAATAGAAAAATGAGTTGAGGGTTTTAGCTCCATGTGAAAGTACTGAGTGCAATCCCCAGGAGAGACTGAGTTAGTCTGAAATGCAAGATATAAACTGATAGAATGGCTAGAATACAAATATAAGAGAAATACCTTTTGACATTAGTCTCTGTGATGATGTGTTAGACAGGACCCCAAAACTCCAGGCTTCACAATCAAAACAAGACAAATAGGATTGCATCAAACTAAAAAGTTTCTTCACAGCAAAAGAAACAATTCATGTTGGGATGAGATAACCAAATCAATGAGAGAAAACTTTTAAATAGAATAAGGAACTAATCTCAAAATATGTAAGGAATTCAAACAATTTAACAGCAAAAAAAAAAAAAATTAAAAATAGGTGAAAGCCTTGAAGAAACATTTGTCCAAAGACATATATATGGGGAGCAAATATATAAAACAATTTAATATCACTAATTGTCAGAAAAATGCAAATCAAAACCACAGTGAAACATTATTTCATAAACATTACGATTGCTAATATAAAATGAAAAAGTTAAATGTTGAAGAGGATGTCGATAGAATAAAATTCTTGTATTCTACTGGTGGAAATATACATTGGCCAAACTATTAAAATGAGCAGGGTGGAGGCTCTTTAAAAATTAAAAGTAGAAATATATTATGGTTCAACAATCTTATTTCTAAGTACATACCCAAAAATTGAAATCAGTGGGTTGAGACGGTATGTTCACTCTCATATTCCCTGGAGCATTATTTCCCATGGCCAAGACAGAAAATCAGCTTAGTCATGAAGATGGGGAAAATGGGGAGTTGTCAGTTAAAAGGCATAAAGTTTTATGTAGATAAGAAAAAATACATAAAAGTTTAACGTACTCCATTATTCCATCACTCTGATAAATAATACTCTGTATTCTGGAAATTTACTGAAAGAAGTAGCTCTCAAATGTTAATACACACATATAATTATATATATATAAACACACATATGTACACACAATATGGACAGATCTGAAAACTCTGTTGGTTATGTTAATTAGCTTGATTGTGGTAATCATTTTACAATGCATGCACATATAAAACACCACATATGCACATTGTAAATGTAAGCGATTTGAATGTGGTATACCTAAGTATGGCTGTGGCGGAGAGGATATATCTCATAAGACCAGTAGGTCACATAGAATTTCAACATCTCCATCATAGTACTTTTTAGTCTGAGCTTCCTCATGTCTCTTCTCATAGATTACAAAGATTAATTAGTTGATGTCTTCAAGGCATTGAGAATTCTAACTATATTTAATATCAGACATGTGGCTACCAAGAATACAGTCTTAGTTTATTGTCATGATCACCTTCAATTTAGATTAAATACCACAAGAATATAAGTGGGGGAATAACCAAAATCTGATAATCCAAGTTTCTCCCTACTTGAAGATGTTACAAATGACAATAAGCCTAATGAAAAGGCCATAATTTTTAGGGAAATGGAAGTTGATTGTTCAGAGAAGAAAAACTAAAGGGTTTGAAATTTGACAAATGTAGGTGCAATCCTTATCAGTGTGCATTTAGGTGAGTTTTCTCACTCTCCATCTCAGTTTCCTAAAGTCTAGTTTGAAGAGTTGTGAAGATTTTAACTCACGCATTAGAAGACGAGAAAATTCTAGGATTCTGTTTTGTTTTATTTTGTTTTGTTTTCCACCTAGGTTAATAAACTTCAGACCTGCAAGTCTCCTCACCTTTACTGACCCTTCAGAATCCTCGGGGCCCTGATGTTGGAAGAGAATTGTCTAGAGCTGCCCACCATTTCCCTTCTACCTTAGCTCTGTACCAGCTCTAGAAAGACAAACTGAAACAGGGGAGCACCCTCTGGACCTTTAGATCTTTTTATTCCATCAGATAACCTATGAACCGATTGTCTTTGGCTGTAATTTTTCAATGATGGAAGAAAGCCTGCTAAAACATATTACATCTCCCCCCCCCCCCACCGGGGGGATAAAGATTAATTCTAGTAGTGCTTACAAGAAGTATTCAAGAGGAAAATATGATTTAAAGCATAATTCTCTGCTTTTCTGGGCTGTGGTCATCTCCTAGTGGTTCACTGAGTTGAGGCTATATACCCACATATGTATTCATACACTCCTTCATACTCCTGTGCAGGTTTTTATTAGTTTTATGAAAGTTAATTATATTACAGATCTGAATATTTGAATATCAAGATCCCTAGATAGTCAAGGTTTTTGCATATGAAGAATTATAAGACAGTCTCTGGAATTGTATAGATGACTTGGTTAGAAATATATTATCTAAATGTTTATGAAGCATATGTTTATTATAAAAGTATTCTGGGTAGTCAGGGGTAAGAGAGTTATGAGACAGGGCCACTCTCCTCAAAGAGCTTGTAGTCCAGTCAAAAGAAGAGCGGACACTGGTACACACAGTGTAGCTGAGCAAAGCTCTTGGAAGATATCTCAGTAGATACTTAGGGATTTATTACCTGGCTGCCCAATTCACATACTTTTATACATCTGATTCCAAAGATGCCTCAACTTACCATGGCATTTGAGCATATGATTAATAGATTAAATAAGATAGATTAAGTAGGACTTCACCAAAATGAAAGTCTTCTGTTTTGTGAAAGTCGATATTAAGAAAAGTAGAGGATAAGACACAGACTCCGGGACACTATTTGCAAAAGATGAATCGGATAAGGGGCTAGTATCTAAAGTGCAGTGAAAACAAAATGCTTGGAATTCAGCAGTAACACGATTATCAGGGAAGTGTAAATTTAAGTAACATTGAGATTCTAATTATACCCCCAATAGAAAGGCCCAGATTCAGAACTCTAATAGCACTAAATGTTGCTGAGGATGTTGACAGCATCACTGGTGACAAATGGGAGCTGGTAGAGCTATTTAGAAGATGGCACAGCAGTTTCCACCTAAAGTAAATGTATACTTCCCATAAGATGCAGCAGTCATTTTCCTTACCATTTACCCAACAAATAGAAAACTTACATATGCTCAGAAATGGCACACCTATGGTAATAGCAGACTTATTTCTAGTCATCACAACAGCACCTGATGTGTCCTTCTGTATGTGAGTTAATAATAATAAAAATCTGTGCCACACTCACACAGTGGAATATTATTTAATACTAAAAGGAAAAGACATGGAAGAAATTTTAAATGCATATTACTAAATTTAAAAATCCAGTGTGAAAGGGCTGTGTAATATATGATTCTAATGATACGAGCTTCTGGGAGAGGAATAATTAGGAAGACAGTAAAATTATCGGTATTTACCACAGATGGACGTAGGGGATAGGACGAATAGGCAAAGCATAGAGGATATTTAAAACAACAAAAATACTGTATGTGATACCGAACAGTGATGATATGTTGGTGTGCATTTACCCAAATCTACCAAATATTCACCAAGGGTGAGTCCAAGCATAAAAGAGACTGTGAAGGATTTGTGATCATGGTGTCAATGTGGGATTATTAGCTGTGACAAATGGACTCCTCTCATGGAGGGTTCTGACCACGTGGGTGCAGAGGTGTGAACGGTGTGTAAGAAAACTCTCTGCTTTCTTTCCTGTTTTGCTGAATACTTTAGAACTACTTTAGAAGCAGGAAGTCTTAAAGAACCATAACAACAATAGAACAGTTAGGAGGATGAATTAGCAACTTGAAAAACATGGCTGTACATATGTGAAGTGGGGAGAAAGGATTAAACATTCTAAAACAGAGATGGCAAAGCAAAACAGAGCAAAACATTATCTATAGCGGGGGACCGACTGAGAATGAAGTCCCTACGTGTGTGGGATAGCATCCCATAAAGCACACCCACACCTAGCCCAGCTCATGTTCAGTAATTCAAGAAACACAAGCCAATCAGAACAAAAATTCCACTTGCTTTATCAGAGAAAAATAAATATACTGCAGGCTACCACCTTTTGTTGATAGTATCTTGCGCCCTCTGGGTAAGATAGTAAAAAGTAGGATCTGAAGGCATCTACTTTCATGACAAAGGATTTGGCCTTGGATTGATTGTGTTTCTTGGCCAGGAAATCCAACTTCCTCCTCAGGTTAGCTGCATGTAAAGTGCTTTCTATAAATCCCTTCTTGTTCCAATGCTAGAAATAATTTTTAAGTGTGTATGTATGTATGTATGTTTGATTTCTTACAGGCGTTCAGTTCTTGATGGTGCCGATATTTGTTGCCATTTGCCCTGGTTTTAGCCTGATGATATTCCTAGTCAATTTCAACCTACTCTAAATCATCATAACCTCTCTAAACATAGGGTAGTTCCTGGCACTTCAATGCTCTTGAAACCTCTGTTCACTTTAGAAACTTCATTTAATTTGTTAAAAGCCAATTCGAGGGATCTCTGCCTCTCAAGCCATCCTCTCTGAATTCTGTTTATTAAGCTAATTTGTTTGCTTATTTTGAGGATCAAGCCCACTTGCATGGGGTTAATCTCTGTTATTTGGGACCTGGTCATCCACAATACATGTTGTTCTGTGCCTAATGGTCCTTGTCTCAGGAAGAGGATGAAGAAAAATGGATCTGGAAGAAGCAGATGGAGCTTTTTTTTTTTGGCTAATTTTCCTCTGCCACGGCACTAGTCACTGCACTGGAAATGCTAAGCCTAAAGGCGGAGTAAGGTGGTATACGTTTATAGCCTATCTTGCATTTTTTTTTCTTTCTTGCAGCAGGGCACATCGTGTAGAAGGGCAAGAGATGTTTAATTTGGCTGATTTGACTTGAAGCCTGTGTATGAATTCCCAAGACGAAATGTTTTGAAGACAGTTGGAAATAAGAAACTAGAATCGAGGTAGGAAATTTGGACTAAATCATAGATGGAGATTCTACCCTCAGCAGTTTCATAGTGAAAACCCCGAGTACGTACAGAGTCAGGGAGGAAGTAAATCAATGATGAGAAAGAGTGTGGGAGTATGAAAGGAGGCAAGTAAGTGCCTTTGGCAAGTGATAAAATGCAACAAAACATTGGCTTTAAGTTTTAAGCCATCGTTGTCACCGTTTCTGCTGGGAAGAGGAAGCAAATTCAAAGATGAGGTGCATATAGAGAAGAATAAAGGTTAAAAAGCCAAAAAGAATGCTTCTAGTCGTCTCCAAGGGCAGATGCTGTAGGAAGGTCAACGACTCTGACCCAAGTGAGGGATTTGGTGGACAGCAGAGGTCACCGACCAGATGCTGGGGGCGAGAGTGAAACTGCAGGAGGGCACAAGGAAAGGAAGGTCCGGAAGGGAGCGGTTGATTACACTGTTAGCGTAACAAGGAAAGGGAACTTTTGATCCATCGACAGAAAGAACATTCATATACAACGGAAAAGTATTAAGATGGGGAAGGGAATTTATTTCAAGTCCATTTGTCTTTCAAGGAAAGAAAGATAGAGCCACAGTTTGTGGCGAGGCAAGTACGGAAGCCGAGCCAGAGATGGGGCAACGCCTGCCTCTGTGCGCAAGCGCCTGCACTCCTTACCAGCTGCAGGCAACCTCTGACTGCACTACACAGGGTCTCCTTTCAAAACTCAGTGCAGCCTTTCCACCTCGCTTTGGCCTGCTATGTACAATTTAAGAGCCTTCTCGAGTCACAATACACATGAGTCACGCTGGAAGTGAGTCGTCAGGTGTACAACCATAGGGTGAAGTAACTGTGAAAACTCAGGAATGAAGGGGCCTTGGTCAGTGTTTAAGATTGAAGATGGATAATTATTTTTCTAGCTGTCTTGTCATCACGACAAAGTGCTCTGGAAATCCAGGCGGATAAAAAGAAAAGTTGTGTTTTTAAAATAAGCATGTTGAAAGCAAGATTATTTTCCTGAATTGTGCTTCAATGTGAAGTGTTATTTAGATTTTATTTTTGATTTTTTTGTTGTTCTGGTTCAATAGATCTCAGAAAATCAAAATTTAATTATTGTCCTCCCTAAACCCCAGTATCAAAAGATGTGACAAAGGGTAAGTTTTTTGGTTTTAAAAAACACAGAGTTTACAATTAAGCCATCCATAGAGATTACCAGAACGGAAACTAGTTTAATAACTTCGATTTTTGTCTGACCTACAACTTGGACATATGGGATTTAACGATGGTTCAAATAATTTTCCAGTTATAATTAGAATGGAGCAAAAACATTGGTCAATATACTATTTTTTCTCCCTGGGGTTATCAGAAGGGAGCAAAATAAATTACATTTTGGAAAAGGATTGTAAGAAATTTATTAAGAAAAAGCAATCAGAGCCTTTCAGTTGGTTTAATCTGAAGGAAAGACAGTATTTATTTAAGTAGCTTCTTAATCTCTCTCAATCCAGGCTTCTTTAGTGCAAGCCACACAGGGATGTTTTGATGTGCTTTATGTTATTTTCTTGTGTTTGATACTTCATGACTGTGTGATATTGTGAGCGCTAATGACTGGAAGGAAGATTTACACATTTTATTCTTTTTCACACTCTGGATTGATTCATATAAATTGAACTAGCGTGTGGAGAAGGTTGCATTAACTGTAGACAGGTCATGGATTGAAGAAACATATAGAGTGTTAATTGAAAATGTTAGGTTGTATTCTGTTTTCTTCTAAATGTCCCAGGCTGAAAGCTCACTGGGTTTTTCTCTTTTGTCACATAGTACATGTTTTGTGTGTTTTTAAAAATTTTAAATTAACTTTGGATTAGGGCTAGGTTGAAATATCATATTGACACACTTGTCTGTAGCCAAATTATTATAAGACATTTAATTGTGTGAATGTTTCGCTTCTCTGCCACAATTTCATGTAGGTTACTTAGGTTGAAAATTCAGAGGGTAATGCAGCTGGCAGAGAGTCATAGCCTGTTTCACAAATCTCTGTTGTACGATTTCATGAGGAATGATGTCTGGGAGGCTTCATTTCATATAACTGTGTCCTGTATTCTTCAGATATAAGGTTTGAAAATGTAATGCTTCTTGACCAAGTAGCTGTCACATCCATGGAGCTGGGACCCAATAAATCATCCCGAAAAGATGAGAATGTGCACAGTAACTTTAGAGATATTTATGAAAAGGGCTATGGAAGTGGGTTTTTAAAAATTGCTTCCTTTTATTTTATTTGTTAGTTTCCGAAGGCCTCCCAGTGGAGATAGTATATAACATATTTCCCGGAAGATAGAAACTTTGATAAACTTTGTGATGATAGAAACTGTAAAGTGAACAGTAACCATTAAGTTCACTCAATTTTTCATCTGAGAACAATCAAAACTGCTACATATTCAATAAAACGTGAATTGAATTGAAACTACAGAACTCAGGAGCAAGGGCTCCTAAAAACTCTCCTGTTTGTATTCAAGGACTGAAGCCTTTCAACCAAATGATGGCAGGTACTAGTTCTTAGAACTTAGCAACTTAGTGAGACTGTCTCAAAAAAAAAAAAAAAAAAAGAAGATAAGGGGTGGAAATGTGGCTCAGTGCAAAGGCCCTGCTTTCAATCCTCAGCACTTGGGGTGTGTGTGTGTGTGTGTGTGTGTGTGTGTGAGTGTGTGTGTGTGTGTGTCAGGGGAAATGCTTTATGGAGTCCTCTTGATACAAAGCTATCTGTCTCAATGAGGGCAGTAGATACCCAGAGTCAGGACGTGTTTCTGTCCTGTCCTCTGTCAGTGCAAGTACACGGAAAAGTGCCCTGCCTCCTGCCTCTCTGTGATTTCTCTTTAACCTTCTGCTGTACATCTACATCCCTGTTAAAACTTGCTCTAAGTGAAAGGTAGCTGCAAAAGGTGGCCTGTGTCCCCCCTTAGGAGACTCAGTCCCCAAGGGTTACATGCAGCTGTCACTTTTATTTTTAAAAGGAAAACATCTCTATTGAATACTTTGTTATTAAAATAAGAGATGTGAATGACAACTAACACATCCATAGATTAGAAAAAACTGAAATTTGAGAAACAAAATAAACAAAAATGAAAATAGCAAAAAGAATTCAAGTAACCAAAAGGAATACTCTCAATGTTATGATAAAAATCTTTGTAGATATCAGTGAGCACATACATGCGGACATGCACACACTTGCTATAAGTAAATAGAGTCATATTTTTGGATGACTGGGTCTACCACTTGACAGAAGTGGTGGACGATTTTCTCCACACTAAGCCACTCTGCAGTCACCCTCAGCCCCTGGGGGAGGGCTTCCAAGGTCTCCCGGGGACACTAATTTTTTTTTTTACAATAATGCTTCCACTTATCATTTTCAAATAAGGCATAACTTACATATAATGAAATTCATCCTTTCAATTGTGACAGTTCTGTGACTTTTGAAAGCAAGCGTAGAATCATTTGAGGTCTATTACAATCAGGATGGAGAGCACCTCCATACCACCCCACCCCTTTGTTGCAACTACAAGAAGTCCAGTGCTTTAAACAGACATATTTGGGCTGTTGCAGATACACAAGTAAGGACCAAAAGCCCAGAGGATCAGTCTATCATTATATATATATATATATATATATATATATATATATATATATATATATATATATATATATTAGGTTGTGGTTATAGTGGCTGATGATGGTTACACATCATTTGAACTGGTTATGTGCCAGGTTCTGTGCTAGTCACTATATCTGTATATTGCTTTCAACTGTATCAATGATCTAAGACCTACTCCACGCATTTATAGGTGATAAATCTTACATACAGGGAGTTTAATTTTCCCTCCATCATGTGGCCAAAAAATGGAAGAGATGGGTTTTGTATCCCTATCTGATTACTAAGTGTATGTTTAAAACCAGTATGTTGTTACAGTTGGTTTTACTGGTCCCAGTAAATCTTTAGCTACTTTAGTTTCTTATACAGACTGGCCTCGTATTTTTGCATAGCTACACTTATCCACTTCCCTTATGAGAGACTACTTGTAATACCCAATACAATATAAACACTATGAAATAGTTGTCACTCTATATTGGTTAGGAAGAGATGACAAGAAAACCGTCTGTTACATGTTTTGAGCATGTTCGGTTATATTTTCCCAAATATTTTCTAATTTTGAGATAGTCTCATGTTACATCACTCATGTTGACTTTGAACACACTTATGTAGTCTGATCATGGCCTCCAGAGTACTGGGATTATGGGCCACTATGACCCGCTCCCAAATACTTTTGATTTACAGTTGACTAAAAACACACATGTGGATGTGTGTATATGGAGAGCTGATTGCAACTGCTTTGGTACCTTCGTAGGATTCAAAAGAACTGATATCCTGTAATTTATTTATAGAAGTGAAAGGAATAGAAGAATAGAAAGACTGTTTCCAGTGTTCCCTTGTAAACAATGCACTAGGCCTATTTTTGGTAGACAATTCTATGCCTTTGTTGCGAGATAATCTCCACAGATTATATTTCTATAGAGAGAATCATAGTACAAAAGACTGTGTTTAGGAGCATGGTCAGGCTGTACGTGTGAGAAAAGACATAACTAATTCATTCAAGTAAGCTATTCATTTGACTTGCATAGCAAAGTCTGAAAAGTAGAGATCAGACTCAGAGCAGATAAGCCAGGAGCAAGGTTCAGTTTTCCCCTCCGGTTTCACTCTTTTAGCACAGAATACTTTTCCTTAGAGTCACAAAAGGGCTTCTTCACCTCTGGATATTTTATTCCCATGTCAGAAAAGGAAACAGTGAGAGAAGATAACAAGGAGAAAAGAAAACATCTTTGTTTATATCAGGAAAATAAAACTCTTAGAAATCTGTTGGGGATTTTTGTTTAAGATTCATTGACCAGAATTATCTCATAAGGCAAAATCCAACAGAAAAACTCAATTAAAAAAAAAGCCTTAGCATATCACCACTGAGAAAGTCCTGAAAGTTTCTTACTGAGAAGTGTGGATATCCTGTAGATACTCAACTGCCTCTCGTAAGAGTGCATCGTTCCCTTCCATCTGATGGTGTGTGCTGACTACGTTTGAAAGTATGAGAGTAAAGACAAGAAGTTCTCCAGTGACGTTCACTCCTGTAATTTTCATAGGAATATGTATTTGTCTCCCTTCCAGTGAGAATGATCATTCGCCATCAGACATGAAGGCAGGTTAATTACATTACATTTGATTATGTTTTAATAAGTAATTTTTTTCTAGGTTTTTTTTTTTTGAGACAGGGTCTTGCTCTGTTGCTCAGGCTGGTCCTGAACTCACTATGGAGCTCAGGCTGGCCTTGGACTCACAGCAGTCCTCCTGTCTCAGCCTCCTGAGTGCTGGAATTACAGGTGGGTGCCACCACACCTGGCTTATCTAGGTTAGATTTATAATTAGCATAACTTGGGAAGATCTTTATGATTTACTGATTTTAGGTATTAGTGTTGCAGGACATGTTGGAGTCTAACGTGGTGTTTTCTTCTGAATCACGTGCCTTGGTATTTGGATGGTGTTTGTCTGTTTGCTTGCCGTATCATCATCACCTGTGCAGTTGGGCTGTGGCCAGGCGTGCCTCGTTTTTGTTTAACCCCATCTAGAAAGTTGTGAATTCCTTCAGTTTACACAACTTAGTTTTATTTTCATCTCAGGAAAGGTTTCTTTGGACATGTCATTGATTTGTATGCTTAAGATGGTGTTTGTAACAATTGCTCACCAATATTAAACCATTTACGTGCATTATCTAATGTAATCATGACAGTAGATAGTATTATCCTCCCTTACGATGAGCTAACTGGAGCTCGGGAGTGCTAGTCAACACTTCTAGGTCTCCACAGCTCTTACACAGCAGAGGTTTACAGCCCCAGATACTTCACTCTGCTCCTTCTGCTCTTGGCTGGACATCGACACTTAATACAGGACCAGGCTGCTGGGATGAGGTAGTGAAACTCCACCTCCTGTCAGTGAGTTGCTAAGTTCTAAGGCTGCTTCTCACCTGATGGAGGCGGATCTTCCCTCCCCTGGTCCTTGTGAGCATGCTCTTCAACTAATCTGATTGGCCCTGGTGTCAAAAAGGTTGAGTACCACTGACTTAGGGTTCTAAGTATCTTTCATTACATCCACTGTATACAAAGGCTTAAATCTCTCCCCTTTACCCCCCTTTGTCCTATCGTGTATTATATTATATATTCATATCCATGAATTTTTATGAACATCAGATATTCATGTTCATGAATTTAGAATTCACCATGTTCATTCTTACCATATTGTAGGGGATGATTTTGAGTTGCTCTATTTCCTCAAAGATTTGATTTCTATGGTGTCAAATTTTCTTTTTAATACCTAATTTAAAAAAAATTGTATTATATTTTAGGACTCTTTAAAACAACTTAGGGATACATTTTAGGGCTCATAAACATTTTAAAATTTCAATCATCTTCATTGTTTATTTTTCTTACAGTGGTTTTGGCACCTGTGTCATGAAGCCCCTCCTGTCTTGTGTCTTTCTGAGAGCACTAAATCAATGACGTTCTAAGGTCATCATTTGCTTCTCTAAGTTTCGTGTCTTTCTCCAAGTCTTCCATGTGTGCTGCTTTGTGTTACACACTGTCTCTCGATGGAAAGAAAACTTTCTGGGTTTCCTGTTTGTAGTAGACGTGGCACCTGCGATTTTAGCAACCTCGTTGAAAAATCCCTGTTAACAGACTTAGGTATTATGGGCAGAATGATATGTAGTGCTATTTAGTTTCATCCAGGCTTGAGTGAGGTGGGCTCGTCTGCGATCGGGTTCTCTGCCTTGGTGGTAAAACCACCAATCTACAGCAATTCTTGGGCAGTTCTAGAGCAGGGCGGATGGCCCCCTTGCCACGTGCAGTTGTCCCATTGCCTTCCAGCCTCTGGAAGTTGAGGCATGTAGCACAGGCCTGGAGCAAGTGCTAGTGAAATACTTCTCCTTGAAGCTGGTCGGGATTTACACTGAAGCAATTACTGAACAGTAATGGAAGAAAGACACTTCCGAGGCTCTGGAGACCTGGAGTGCTAGAGAATAGCACCCTACTGAGGCCCTGTCAGTCTCCTAGCGAAACTCTGAAGAAGCAGATGCAAAAACTTCAGATAGAGCACAGTTATTTGCAATTAGATTTAGCATCACCCTAGATTCTAATAAAATTGAAACAGCTAATATTGCTCAGAAGTTACTCATGTTTTGAGATTTTTCATTTCCTGATACTGTGTGAATTAGGGAATCAACAACAAATCTATTAAACTCCCCTGGCGAGTCTACGTACCTTACGATCTTTCTTACTAATCTGACCAGAGGCCTTTATCTTATTTTGTATGTGAAATGAATTCGGTCTTCCTGAAATCCTTAGGAAGACTGGCAAACCCACTGGGAACAGGAGACCCACTTCAAGTGTTTGCATTGCCAGTTCCCAATCAGAAATAAACCCCTAGAAAGACAGATGTTAAAATTTTAAGTTCAGATCTAGGGAAGGAAATGGATCAGTTAGTAAGAAAGAACTATTGAATGATGTAGGCTAGATGGTGCTTAACATAAAATCAGTTACTTCTGACATGTATAATTTTACCCAAGATACAATTTTATGGTTGTTAGAATTGTACTGACTAGATCAGAGGATTAATGAGATCTTTGTTATGGTTTGGATGTGAAATATCCTCCCAAAAAATTCATGTTGGAAATATAATTTGATCATGGAGATTAATGTATTGATCTCTTGTGTTGTTAAGAGGTAAAGCTTTCTTGGATGGGCAGACCACTAGTATTTGCTTCCAAAGAGGTGCGTTGATGGGACACGACCTGGAAGGGTACCTGTCAGCTCCTCCCCTTCTCACTCTGTTTCCCATTGCATTGCAGTGAACAGCCTTTGGCCAGCTATACCCTCTGCTAGAACTTTCCACCATTGCTGGCAAAATATAAATGGACTGAGGCCTCTTGCAACTGTGTGCTGAAATAAA
The DNA here is from genome assembly GCA_004027205.1 of Ctenodactylus gundi. Taxonomy (NCBI): domain Eukaryota; kingdom Metazoa; phylum Chordata; class Mammalia; order Rodentia; family Ctenodactylidae; genus Ctenodactylus; species Ctenodactylus gundi. Next base: position 480,223 of record PVKB01000372.1, read on the forward strand.
CCTTTCCTCCCTTAATTTGTAGGTATTGAATATTGTGTTCTAGGAACAAGAAAGTGACTAAGACTAAAATTAGTACCAAAGAAATGGGGGATGTTGCGGTGACATTCCCTGATAAGTGTTGAGAAGCATTGGGAAGTGGTTTGAAAGAAGAATTTTGAAAGAATTGGAGATGCCTGCTAATGTAGCCTTTGATGAATATAAACCAAGCTCAGTGGAGATTCTGGTCAGATCTCAAGCCAGAATGCCAAAAGAAGAGCAGACAATAAAGGTCAATTTCATGAGGTCTCAGATAGGAAGAAAGACACTGTTGGCCATTGGTCCAGAAGCTGCTTGTGCTATGCTTTGGCAAAAAGTATGTTGGCATTTTGATCTTGTTCTGAGATGTTGGCTGAAACTAAAAGTAAGGGTGATGGACTCATTTGGCAGAGAAAATTTCAAGACAGCCCAACATTCAGGCTGTAGCGTAATTCTATTTGCTGTGCTGAGATATCTCTACACTGAAGTGCAGGAAAAAAATGGTAGAGGAAAAAAATGTAAAATTTTTTTCAGTATTGCCAGAATAAAGGACCACAAAACTGGGGCAACAGATTTTATGGTTGTTAGATAGATTAACATCAAAAGAAGCCAAATACTTAGAATCAGGAATGTGGGAGAGATGCCTTGAGGGAATCTCAGGAACTAGCAAGACCCCCAGTCTTCACCCATCCAAGTGTGCAAAATCATAAGGTGTTGCTTTGAGCAGAAAGTCCTGGGACATTCTGCAGGGCAACCTAAGAAAATTGATCCCTAAAAAATTCAGCCACTTAAGAAATCAGAGGCTTCTGGGTCCCTGGTCCAAGGAAGCCAGAATACTAGCCAATCGAGTGGTGGACTTTGGCATCACCAACATGGTGCTGGTTTCACAGGCATGAAGAATGCAAAAGTTGTGGAGTTTGCTTCCAGCCAAATTTCCGTAGGAGGCCTGAAAGGTCACGTAGTATGTGCGTGGAAGGGCAGTGTCTGAAGCCATGAAAAGAAAGATAAATGTGCAGTGGAGACTCTGGACATTTGGAGATGCCAGAATTGTGGAACGTCTGCACAGAAAGGCCATCAGTTGAAAGTGCCACCAAGAGAAAAGCCATGAAAGTTACAGCTGTGGCAGTGCCACTGGAAAGGGCCACCTAAGACCATTGGAGCTCACATTTTAACACAGTGTGCCTCGGTGCTGGACATAGAGAAAGGGATTTAATAGAACTTAGGATTTGGTGTTTGCAGTCTGCAAAAAGAGGTGAACATGCATCTTTTGGGGTGAAATGTCATAGTTTGGATCTGGATCGTTCCCCCAAAGCCTCACATTTGGAAGATGATCATGGGGGGTTAGTCTATTGATTTTTCTTGGTGTTAAGAGACGGGATCTGGTTGAAAGGGAAAGATTACTAGGATGTGACCCAGAGGTGCAGATCACTGGTACGTAAGCTGGAATGGTGTGTACCAGTCCTGCCTTTCCTCACTTTGCTTCCTTTTGGAATGTTGGGAGCATCTCTTCTCCAGCTAAGCCTCTGATAGACTCTTCCACCGTTTCCACCTGCCCATCAGTACACTGAGACCTCCAGAAACTGTGAGCTAAAATAAGTCTTCCTTCCATTAAATTGTGGGTGTCAGTTACTAGGTACCAACGACAAGAAAGAGATATATTCAATCGTGAACCATTATAAGCCCATACTCATGTAGGTGTTTTACAGGTGATTTTAAAGGCCTTTTTAAAATTTTTGAACTTATTTAGACTTCTAGAAAACTTACCAAGACAGTACGGACAGTAGCATCACCTTCCTTATCCCACGTCCTCCAATATTAACACCTGACGTAATTATCATCCTGTTTCCAAAGGTTGATAATCGTCATGGTTGAACCCTATTAACTGAACTTTGACTTCACCAATTTTTCATCTTTATCTTTTTTTTTTTCTGTGCCAGGATCCTATCCAGGATCCCTCATGCCTTGGCTGCCTTATCTTAGTCCTTTCCATCTGCAGCGGTTCTTTAGTCTCTCATGATATTCACATTTTTGAGTGCCAGGAACCATTTTGAAGAACATCTCTCAGCTTATCTGGTGCTTTCTCATGGTTGAAAATAATTCTTTTTGGGTCAAGGACACATGATTCTCAAAGGAAAAATGGTAGATAAAAGAAGGGAGCTAAGGAGACCAAACCCCTGTGTATGATGCCCTCTGAAGGATTTTACTATTGTGTTTATAATCACCTCATGTATTTTCTGCTCCTTTGAAAGCAAGCCACTAAGCACACACAGTTGTCACTAATGTTTTAAAAATAAAAAATTACATATAACTTTCACTTATTTAGGGCATAATATCTCATATTTATTCTTTTCATATTCCTGCCACAAATTTTGGAAAACAGTTCAGAATGATATGAGTTCCTGTCGATATACCTGGCAGTTTCCTCTGTGCTTCTAATTCATCAGATCTGCAGAAAGAGTTCTAGAAATGACTGAGGTGAGTTCTTCTAAACTAGATTTTGTTCCTTATAAAGTATTGCTTAATATAATTTCTTAAATTAAGCATCAGAGCAACGGTAAAGATCTCTCTTCTGCACTCTGAGAATAACTTTGGCGACAATCTTATTTAGTTATAATTCTTTCATATGCAGATCTTCTGGAGATCAACTTTCAGAAGGGGAGAGCAGTTAGGGAGTCCCTTCTAAATTCATCCAACTTTATTAGGCCCAGAAGTAAGGGGGGCCCTTTGATGGGGTAGACTAGAAGTGCTTTGCTTCAGTTTCTTGCCACGTACCACACATTTCTTTCCACGTGAGCCAAGCTTTCCTTGGGTTCATCACTGGTAGTGAGCCCACCAGAGCTGATTAACTCCCACCAAGGGTTTAAATGGAATGGAACAAGGGTGGCTTATTTAAATCACAAGCATTTTGAGGATCATTAGAGCTCTGTGTCCTATGAATAAGGACGATTAAAATTCAGCAGAGTTTTTTTTGTGTATTCTTAATGTGCATTTAGTTTACTCCACGTCTTCTTTAACATACCATTGTGCTGTGCACTGTGACTGTTTTTCATAATGGCATGTGCTTGGTAATATGCGTGATGATACAGAGTAAGTTTAAGTGTCTTTACATTATTCTTAATATAATAACGGCTCCTAGAGCTACATGCAGCTGTGAGTGCATATTAACAGGGATAGCCCACTGTGAATTATGATTCTATAACACAAAATTTTCAGAAAAAAGTACTTACTGTGTATGTAAAATAGCTGCCTTTGAAAGCTTGAAACTTGGGCTGGTTAAAATTGCTCCCGGTAATATTTTTAAAAGAAAATATTCCAGAGGTAATAAGTGAACTGAAAGGATTTATGAATGATTGGTGTAAAGTCTCCTTTTCAAGGTAATAACTCATCAAACTGCAAAAGGAATAGACAATTATCTTTTTATGCATGGGTAATATGAAATCAATTCAAATGAATTTCAGTAACAAATGGTTTTGATGTTTTTGCCACCCTAATGGATGTCACTATTTATCTTTTATTTGTGTTGATCGAATGATGTTGAAACATACAGAATCTTATTCCTTTGTTAATTTGAACTAAATGTCTATAAATGTAGTCAGTATTAAGAGATAATTTTTTTTTAAGTTGCCACTTTTGATCTTATTTGGAGAATTTGCATATTTATATCCACTTTTCCCTAAAATCCCTCTGCAATTCCCATCACTGTATGAGCTACTTCAGATATTTTAGCCCTACTCTGGAACTCACTGTGAGCCGTTTGCTAATTGCTCCAGAATTCCCTTTCTTCACCTCCAGCCCCCTTAGGTGAAATACGCCGGTGTTTTGCTACCATTCATTATTTTGCTCTGCACAGTTGATTTTTTCATCCTAGGATGTTTGCTCTTCCTTTCTGGACGTGTCTTTTCAGTTTAAAAACGCCCATGCTCATCTTGACCATACACTTAGTTACTCCCTTCTAATGACGGTGCCGAATGTTTCCTGACCTTTAGTTGTATGCTTACTGGGTAGGATGACAGTCAAACAGAAAAACTCTAACCAATCATACAAGATTAGCACAGCTTAAAAATATGTGTTATTCAGAAATCTAGCACTTGAGATGTACAGTATATTTGTAGTTACATTCCTATTTTTTACCAAGTTAAATTTTGATTATTTTTTAATGATTAGTCTCTTCCACTAGTCTACGAACTCTCTGATGGTAAGATCTGTGTCCTGTTCTCATGGTATTCTCAGAACCAAGCACAGAAGATCTGTGTTTGCATATACTAAGCATAATGAATGTCAGTTGCATGTATGGTTTGGTATTTCATAAAAGCACTTTATAAATTGTAGAGTTATTTCACACATGAGATGTTACATATGTCACTGGGTCAAAGATTCACTTTTTTGTCTACTTTAAGTAAATTTGGAAAGGGTTATCACAGCTTGATGGACAGCAGTCCTTTTCTCCATTGTTTTGAAACCTAAACGAATAGTCTGTTTTACAATTGATGGTGTCTTCAATTCAGTGAAATATGGTATTACTGTTTATTGCTAGAGCTATGAAAATCAACTTTAAAATGTCTTTCTGCATTAACTACCGTGTTATGTGTCATAATAAACAACTGCAAAATTTCGGTGGTTTTTCAACTGTTTTGGCGTACTCCATGCTTCAGGCTAGCATGAACCAGCGTGGATGAAGGGAGCCTTTTGGCGTTCAGTCTTTTAGGGGACGAATGTGCATTCTCTTTTAAGTCTTCTTTGTCCAGTGGTATAGGTACATTCTTCAAGGGATTTCTCAAGGAAGGTATTGGTTATAGTACAGAGGACCCATAGGAGGCACACGAGCTGGTCCCAGGACTAGTACCCCTTGTCTGCATTTATATTCCACTGGCCAAACCCAGCCAGGTGGCCCAAATGAACTGTAAGAATAACATGACCTATAGTGTAGATGTTCATGGGCTGGAGGGAAAACTGAACTTAGAGAACATATAAAAACTTCTGCTGTATGTCTAATATCACGTGAGGCAATGTAGAGAGAACACAAGAAAGTTTCCACAGTTCCAATCCACAAAAATACAATTCAATCTCTGTGTTTATTGTGTCACTAAGTGTTTATCGAATGTCTACTGCAGCCTTGCCATACACTAGATGATGTGAGGAATATTGAGATTAATAAAATTTGGATCCTACTGTTGAAGATTTTATCATCTAAGACAGAAGATAAAACAGGCACATACGTAACTATGAGACAAGAAGTGAAGTGTGTCATAAAGGAGGAGATTGTGTGTAGCTGAAAGACTCAAGGAAAGGTTTGGAAGAAGATGTATGCTCCTGGACTTGACCAAGGGAAGCTTTGAGCATGGGTTGGAACAGAAAGGCTGAAGGATGAGGGACAGACTGGGCTTCAAACTGTGGAAGAAGGCAGGAGATGGGCGCTTTCTGAGCATTCCAGGGGATCTCCTTGAACAATCATATGGCCTCAGAGGGAAGAGGAGAAATCTTATTGAACCGAAGGGGTCAAGGGAGAAGGAAGTGAGGAATGTGTTGAGGAGCAGGTGGAATTTTGTTAAGCAGATCTGAGGGAGGAGAGAGAGAGAACAACAGGGGAAATCCCACAGGCAAGGTCTCCACGCGTTTCTTCGGTTCTAGTCTTTCAGTACCTGTGTGAACTGTTTCCGTTTCCTCACTTCGACTCCCCAAGCTAAACATTTAAATCATGCATGACCTGCTAAGAAGTCACCGCCCTTTGATCTGGTGGCATTTCTCCCTCTATCTCTGTTTCTGTCTCTGTCTTTATGCCTATACAAGTTATCTGTCTGTCTATCATCTACCATCTATTTATCTTCTATTTATTCCTCAGTGCAAAAATATTTTGGGGGTTTGTTCCTAGTAAATGTGTCACCCCATTACATAGGGCAACAGAGCAGGCAGATTTGTGCCATATTTTCCAGTCTTACCTCTGTTTCCATCCAAGGCTATGACAGCTCTGGGCGAGTGCAGCCTCCTGGTGCGGCGGCCCCTTTGCTCTGTCCACAGCAACTTCCTGCAAGGGGAGAGCAGTCAGTCTCGGGTTCACCTGCGGCCTGTGAGGGAGGGCATCAGCGGGTAAATCCTCACCTATGTTTCTATTCAGATAGTTACAAAACCTTCGAGGAAGTCATGCTTTCCTGTTAGTTGATGACAAAGAGAAAGAGACACTGGAGGTGTTTCAGGAACCCAGAAAACATCTTAAAGAGATGCAGATCAAGGAATTTTCTGTTAATGAATAAGGAAAATATGAGCTATATCAATGAGGAAATACTATTAATCCTTAAAAAACTCCTATCTGTTATGACAACCTGGTTGAATCTGGAGGACATTATATTCAGTGAAATAAACTAGAAACAAAAAAAATGAATGCCACTCATAATGTCTCTATGTGCAGTAAGAACATTTAGGTTCATAAAAATGGAGTAAATTGGAGGTTTCTAGATTCTTAGTAGTGGACAGTTTGATGACATGGTGGAAAAATGCAAAATTTCAGTTAGAAGGAGGAATCAAGATGTTTATTTTACATTGTGCTAACTACAAGTTGTACCAGTATGTTACGTCCTTGAAAATTTCTAAGAGTAGATTTGTAGTTCTCACCCAATGAGTTAACTCACATAAGAAACAACTTGGTTTAGTCATTCTGCATCATAATATATGCGACATATTTATATATTATCTGCTCTATATCAAATTATCATGCTACATGTAAGAAGTCAGTCTCCTGAGTGCTGGAATTACCACACCAGGCTCATATGGTGCTGGGGAATCAAACCCACGGCCTGTGTTTGCTGGGAGAGCACTCTAACTGCTGGGCTATGACTAACTCCGTCACTTTCTTGTTGCTGGGACACATTACCCAAGACCCCTAACAGGAAAGATTTATTGTAGCTCACATTTTCAGGAGATCGCATTCCACTCACAGGGGGCTGGCAATGGTGGGAAGAAGGCATGGTGGCAGCCTGGAAAAAAAGCTGTTCATTCCCTGGGCTTGAAAAGAAAAGTGAATGAAGGGTGGGATCCGTGAGGACATTACGTCCTTCTAGATCACACCTACAGTGATTTGCCCTTCCCAGCTAGACCCCACCTCTTAACAGAACATGGAGTCAGTAGATCAACCCACTTGACCCGGTTATCCCCCACAGTCCAATGCCTTTTGAATATATGAGGCTTTCGGGGATACTCCAGATCCAAACCATAACAATGCAATTTTCACTTGTATTTCTTGTTACAAAAGACCTTGCTTGTCGCAGACCTGTGTTCCTCTGGTGCTCGGTAGGATCACACGTCTCTTCTGCAAGCTCTCTTCAGACTTTGCTTTTTCATTAGGTTTCTGCTCTTTAGCATGACAGATGCTGACTCTGTCTCCCTTCAACTATAAAGATACTGTCTTTTTGTCTGAGAACTATAAAAGCTTATCAGCACCTTCATAACCTTTACAGTTTTATTTCTATTTAAATCATTTAATCTGATTTACATTAGTCTTTTTAAAAGAAACAATATTTCCTTACTGTAGAAACGCTTGGAAACTGACACGGTTTAAATTTCACTCGGGTACCTCTGAGCAGCAGCTGACTACTTTCCTGAGTTGTCAGACTGAGTGGACACCAGTGATGATAAAAGGAACCACAAGATTGCCTGCCTTGAAGTCACCTTAAACACCTATCACTTCAAGAGGCTAAAATTAGAAGATATAACAGGCATACTGTCTTGGCTTTTATTGAAGAAATTAAACCACAGGACAGATATCCTAAATATGCACACATCTGTATGCTGACGTGGGCAGAGATGACCTCAGTACTCTGCTTCAGGAAAGAGATCACCGAATCTTGACTGATAAAATTTTCTTCACAAATTCTTGAGCTGGCTGGATTTTGATACGGATAATGGAAATGACCATGTGGAATATTGAAAAGTGATACATATTGCGTGTTCAGTGGCCTTCATGAAGTACGCGTGTACTCTATGCGCAATTCATTTATTTCTCACAACCAGCTTAATGAATGCTGCTATTGCTACCCTTTTAAAAACCAGGTATGAAGACTTAAAGAGAGGCTACGTAACTTTTCACAGTGACACATTAGTCAACGGTAGGTCCTTCTGCAGCGGAGCTGAGTTGGTCCACAGCAGTCCCACATGGAAGAAATGACAAATGGAGGTCCTTGTCCTCCGTCGCTTTCCTTATCCCTCCCCCTTTGCGCAGTTCTCCATACTGTTTTGTACGTTCTTTGTATGGACTTGCACTAAACATCTTTTTTTTTTGTATCAATCTCTGGCTTATGTGCTTTTATGGTCTCATAAAATGTAGCCATGAGGTCAAGCCACAGGGTCACAATACACTTGAAAGGCTGTAATGCAAGCACTTAGGTATGACTTGGGCCCAGGTGGGAAGGGCAGCAGCTACAGTCTCATAGAGTTTAATCCCTCTTGAAAACTCCCAAATTAAGATTGTGATTCTTTTGGAGCTGCCCATTCTTAGTACTTCAGCTTTTGCCCTTGTCTTTGTTGGTCTGTGGAAGATAGATTTTTCTCCTTGATGTTTTGCTGGAGCTGCCCACAGAGTAATTGCAGGACCAACTTCTCTCCAGAGAAGGCAGGTATTGGACCAAAAGGAGAAAACTGGTTGGAAGGGTCAATTCGGGATGACTTGGTCAATTTCTAAACCAGGACAGCTTGACTGCCAGCACCTCCCTTCTCAGGTTAGGAAATTGATAATTAAACATTCTGATCTTGCAACAGGCTCCCCAGACCAGCTGGGATGAGATTTTTTTCTCCCTCCTCATCTCCTCTTCCATGTTCTCTCTGTTCTCATCAGAAGTCAACACAAATTCCTCCCAACTCCTGTGTGTGTGCTGCTTCTTTGTGAGATCTCTCTACCCGAGGCTTCTTTGTCAGCCTGCTCTTGGAGTCCTGTTCCACCAAAGGTAACTGCATATTCTGATTTATTCAAATCCAATCAGCGAGAGTTAATGACTTCCTAAGGGCAGAAGATCAACCATGTTCTATTTATATTTAATTAATTTCATGTTGCCTCACTTATCTTTTATAACTACTTTAACACATTTGAAAAAGCACATTTATGATACATTCTTAGAATATTTTTTCCATTTTTAAAAGAATTTTACTGCACCGAATTCATAAAAATCTCAGTTTCCTCGGGTGTTTTAGGACACGTACACTAATAATATTTTTATTAGCAAAAGAAACCTCCTCACACATTTCTTTATTTCCTCCAAGGCAGAATTGACTCCATGTTTTTTGTTTTAAGTCTCAAACTAAACTTGATTCTAGTGGTTTATTGCACGTGCCTGTTCACCTGCCTGCCTCTGTTCTGGATCCCACGGAGTTTAATCATGTGCTTGATCCACAGGGTAAGAGCTGCACAGATATGCTGTTTTGTTTGAAAGGATGGATAAATGAATGGTGTTAAGAAAACGAGGGAAAGAAATGCAGAATGGATAAGACATAATCAGAGAGGCTGCCTGGTTACACATAAAGAGATACTCCTGGTGAATGGCATTATGGTCCAGTGTAATTAAATGTTGGAGAAATGAAGGTGTTGTGTAATACATCCACCCACACACTAAGGATTTGGTATAGAGGGGAAGGATGCTGGTCTAAAAGGAGAAAAAGAAGTTGACAGGGCATTGGTAGAGTGAAGACTAAGAGACCAGAATTTGGATGGAACGGGTGTCTATTTTTGAGAAGTTGGGGGAAATGAGCTTAGGTTTTTCTTTCAAAGGAAACTCTCCATTCTCTATTGGTTGTTATTTTGCTAATTTCCCTTCCCAAAATCATCTCAAAATCATGAAGATCTAAGGCAAAGGGTGGTGTGGTCAGCTTTCTCTAGAAAGGACCATGCAGTAATTACCTTTACTTTTGTAGGGCATAGTGTCTCTGGGATGGGTGTGGTGATTTATGCTTGTAATCTTAGTGTCATGCACAGATGAGGTAGGAGGATTGAAAGTCAGAACTTGGTCTTCGCAACATAATGACTTAGTGAGATCCTGTCTCAAATAAAAAACGGAAAGGGAAGGCAGTGTGATTCAACGTGAAGACCCTGATTTCAATCCCTAGTACCACTTAAAAAAATCAATTCTGCTGTTGTGGAAGCAGCCAAAGACTGTATGAAAATGATTCAATTAGACTTTAGATACAAACTCTGGGCTTGGGCTGGACATGGCCCCTCAGGGTGGATCTGCTGACTCCTGACCTTGCTTAGTGACATCGCAGCTTTCAGTCTTTCTTCTTCACGATGGTTGTTTCATCACTGCTGAGCTGACCTTAGAGAAAAGGGCATTCTGTCCAGAATGAACAAATTGCACATGTGCTTACTAAAATTCTGTATATATATATTTTTTTTGATTTCCAACTAACTACAACCTACTTTCTCATCGGGCAAAGTAATTCAAATTATAAAATTCCCTCTTTAAAATATGTCCTAACAATACATCAAAAGTTCAAATGAGTGACATTAAATCTTTCCTAGTTTTTCAAAGAGAGGATTCAAACAGGGTGACAGCATTGGACACCCAAGCAAGGGGAAGTATTAGATACAGGGGTGGTGGGTCAAGGTTGCCAGAAAGGCTAGCTGGGAAGGGGGACATTGGCTTGGCATCTGTCATCATTTCCCGTAAAGTTGGTCCAGTTTGCCTTAAGTTAGTCACAGAGAAACAGATGCAGAGTGCGAAATATTTCATCATCAATGGTCTTATGTTGCTATGGTTTGGTTCACAAGATTTCTGGGGGAAAATTTAAATAGATGCAAAACTTAAAAGGGCAGTCTTCTGATCAAAATAAGGTTGTAAATAGATATTAAAAATTGCCTCCTCTCAACTATGACCATATAGCAATGATAGCTAAAAATATTATGTCTAGAGACATTGTTATTCTGAAATAAAGAGAAACTTCTTTTATATATTAAAAAAGTTAAAAAAAAGAAAACTGAAAACAAAAGGCTAAAGTTAGGGATTTGCTTGGCTATAAGTTATATATTAGTCCAGTTTCTAACGTTGTAACAAAAATTGAGGCTGGGTAATTTATTAAGAAGTCTTTAGCTCATAGTTTGGAGACTAAAAGTGCAAGATTATGTAGCCTTGTTTATTCAGCCTCTTTGCGAATCCCCTTGGCTGTGTAATATGACGGCATTATGATGAAGAGTGCACAAAAAGAGAGATCATGTGACACTCAGGAAGCCGGAAGTTGGGCAGAGGTCGAGCTATCTCACTCAGAGGCCCAGAGAGCTACACCAATTCCTTCCGGGGTAGCACTAGACCTGGTGGCATCCTACCAGGCTCCAACTCCTAAATGTCCTTGCATGGCTTAAAATCACCACACTGGGGACCACACTTCCAGTACATGAGCTCTTGAAGGACAGATGCTTTTTAAAAGGTAACAGCTCAATTTCAGGGAGAAGACAAGATCTAAGCCTTCCATACTGCAGTGAGAAGCTACAGTAGAAAAAAAAAAGAGTTAATAATCTTCTCAAAGGCCATAACCTATATTTCAATACAGGGTGGCACAGCAGGAAGCTATATACAGCTGAAGATGGCTTAAGCCATATATCAGACCCTTGGTCTGATAGAGCTCCCAGAATGGCAGCTCTGAGATGTCGGCCATGATGATTTCTGACCGGGGACTTGGGTAATCCAAATTGAGAACTAGAGGGGTGCTGGGAGATGGGAAGAGGGGAGCGGGAAAACGAGAAAATGAGAAAGTGATTAACTTGATTTTGAAACTCACATTCTGTAAATGAACACCAAGTGAAATAAATGATAAAATTCTTTAGCCAGAAGATTATAATTTTCTGAATAGTACATTTAAATGTGTGTGCCCTAACCCCTCAGAAACATGCCAGGAGACCATGTGTATTCACAAGGCAGGAGTAAAATACTCTGAGCAAAAACAGACAGTACACATTAAGGACAGAGGATAATTTATTTTTTACTTTAGGGGTTTAGGAAATAAAAATAGATAAACTCACTAAAATCAAGGGAGTAGATCAGGCACGGACAAGAAGAAATTAGTAATGTGAAAAATTCTGAGTATTTGACCAATTATTTAGGAGAGACTGATAAAAGAGATAGAAAATAAAAATCTAATGTGAAGAGATGTGAGGATAGACTATGAAGCACTGGCCTGCAAGTAATAGGTATTCCAGAAATAAAAAAAGAGAAAAAATACGAGGTAATATTTCAAGAGACCATGGCCCAATGTTCTTTTACTCTGAACTGAAGGCTAGAAATTTATTATTGTCAGTAGACACTACAAGATGAAATAGACAATTAAAAATAACCAAGCTAGACAGAATAATAAAATTGTGAACAAAATAAAAAAAATTAAATGCTTACAAAGAAAAAAATAGCTTACTAATGAGTGAAATTTAGTTGACAGAAAACTTCTTAGTGGCAATGGTAGATGCCATAAGTTGTCAGAGAGCGAATATAATTCACAACATATAATAATTCTCAATGTGGCACTATGATTAGCTAAACTATCTTTCAAAAGCAAAGATAAAGTTACATGTTCAGGTACTAGGATGAAGTGAATTTATTACCTATCTATGATTGCTATCTATATGGTTAAGAAATAATGAGTTAATTAACTAATGAATTTCAAGTAAGATATTGGAATATGAATACAGGATTAATATTAGTAGTGGATAATAATCTAAAATTAATGGAAATGCCATTATCCTAGAGAAAGAAAAGAAAACATTTGAAGAATGATACATGCAAAAACATTTTAGCAGTAATAGAGAAATAATGAAAAGGAGGCTTTGTTAGAAAAAAAGTGAAATTAAGTAGGATTGCTATTGTTTTTAACATTGACACTAAAAGGGTAGAAATATACACCAGAATTTTTCAACTAACAGAGTGAAAGAGATGGTGCATACAATAACCATTATCAACCAAATACTTTGCTGAAAAAAGTAAAAGGAAACAAGCGGAAAATGTCACCCCAAAAATACCAAACAAGGTAGTACAAATAAATCTAGTTAAACCAGTAATCAAAAACATGTAAATGGGTTAAATACATTAAAAAAGAGATGATCCAATTGTATTTTTAAAATGAATGCAAAACTTTATTAAATATTTAGTATTCTACAAAGGGATCATTAGAAAAGGTGGATTTGGAGGATGTGGAAGAAAAGTAGATAAGTAATTTTAATGTCATTTTTTGATAATTGGGATTTATATGACTTCCGTATAATTTAATTTACAGAAAAACCCAGAAACACTGAAGCTATATCAAAGAACTTGTCAGCACTTTATTGAGGAACTCTGCTTGTGGGAAAATTCAGAATGAGTATTCTTAGGCTTAAGTCCTGGTTATGTCCCTTGGTTTTTGACAAATAAAACAATAAGTTTGAGTTTGTTTCTCCACCTGTAATATATTTTATAGAACATACCTCACAGATTCATGGTTAGCATTAGAGAAGAGGAAGCATTTAAAGTTGTTATTATGTTTTAGCATACAGCCATGTAAGGCATACCACAGCATTGATTAGTGGTAGACTGCGTAAACAACAGTGGTCCCATAAGATTATAATGGAAATAAAAGTTCCTGTCACCATGTGATGAAATGTTATAAGACTATAGAGCAATGTAATACATGTCTCGGTGATGGTGACATAAAGAACCTTCTGTCCTGCCAGTTGTATACAAGTACATCACACACGATATGGAGCTATACAATTATAAACACTACAGAATACTTGATAGCAAACAGTTCTGTTACTGGTTATGAGTTTACTAGTCTATGCTATTATTATTGTTTTAAGGTATATTCCTGCTTATGAAAAAGGTTATAAAGCAGTAGAGCATGTTATGCTGGCCTGAACTTCATTCTTATTGTACTTACTCAGTCTCTTGATTACATTCTTTGCTCCTGTGCTTGAAGTTTTTTTGAAGTAATAAGATATATACCCAAATTACACATCTATGTGTAGAATAATAGCTCATTGTATGGGTGTAGTAAGATACACTGTGCAGGTTTATGTTCATCCGTGCCATTATGTTTGTACAAAAGAAATGTCTAAGGTTGTTTTTCCCAAAACATATCCTCATTCTTAGTATATGCATGACTGTATGTTAGTTTTCTTTTGCTGTAAATCATAAATCATGGACAAAATATTAAGGATTGCTTAGGTTTCAATCTTTCATGTTACCAACAAAGAAAATGGGTCGCCAAAAACAGTGTGAAATTAAGGAAGTTATTAAGTCGATCAGTCCGAAACTTAAATATCCTCACGGACTTTTGGGATTCTTGTTAAAACTGCAGATTGATTGCCAAGTTTTGGTGCAGCAGGAGATTTGTATAACTCCTAGGATCCTAAGTGCACTTGGGGGGGGGGGGTTCTGCTCTGTGGACCACGCGTGAAATTTCAAGAATATAAATGTTGATGGCAAAGCAATCTTTAGAAGCTAAATCTCTACTAGACATACATTAGCTTTCCATGATGCAACACTGTAAGAAGCTGGCCAAGGGGCAAGAAGGAAGCTGCTTCTGAAGATAATCCATACAGTGGTTTTCGAACAGGAAAGAAAAGTGATTAGTTTTGTATCCTTCTGGGGTGCAAAACTATGGGTAATATTGGAAGTCAGATGGCAACTACATATGTAGTTGATCAAATGATTCCTTGATGGGTAAAATATTCTGAATAATTTCAGTTATGCCTTCTCTAAGCTTTTCAACCAAACTTCAAAGTCTTAAATGTTTTAATTGAAAAGCAGGTTGATGACACAGTGAGACAAAGGTAGAAAGTCTAAGTAAGTAAAGAAGATCTAAAGTCCACTGAATAAAATGGAGATCCTGCATTAAGACCAAAAATAGGGTGCATGGGAGCCCATGGGACTGGCCCTTATCATGCCCTGTCCCTCTTGCATGCCAGAGACAGCCAGGTAGCCACTGCCAGAGCCCTGCCTGCACCTAGGAGCTCAGAGGGCTCCGTCTGCTTGCATCCCATCTCTCTCGCACGTCAGAGTCAGCAAGGTGACACTTAAAACCAAAGGAGTCTAATTCAAGAATCTCAGGAAAAGAAACACAGAGTCCATCAGCAATACTGGAGCTTCAACTCACTGTAACAGAACCATGAAGAAACATGGTAATAAATCACCTACAGAAAAACCTGACACCCCAGAAAATAATACCAGGGATCTTGAAATAGCAGATTGCAGCAATGAAAATGATAAAAAATGATAATTTCTGGGCACTGAAACTCTTAGAATTGAAACAGGAAATGAATCAGGAAATGAAAGAGCTGCAGCAGCACATAGCTGTACTGCACTGGTCAGCAAACCTTTACAAAAAATTAGAGGAAAATAAAGAAGACAAGAATTAGCAGATAATAAAGGCAATATAAAAATTAAGGAAGAGTACAGCAGAAATATAAACATAATGAAAACTGACCTTCAGGATGTGGAAAACACATGGAAAAAATAAGTAACCAGTTTGAACATTTTGAGAATAGAATATCAGACCTAGAAGAGGAAGTGGGTGAGCTGGAATGTACAGGCAGTACACAATGCAAAACAGAAAAGGAAGAAAGAGAATGCTTACAACAGTTCATGCGTGACTCAAAGAGAAACAACCTCAGAGTTATGGAAGTGCAGGAGAAAACTGAGGGGAAAACAAAAGGCTTAAGGGTCATGTTCATTAAAATTATGGAAGAAAATTTCCCAAATCTAAAGAAAGATGTGAACATTTAACTACTGCAGGCGTGTCAAACACCAAACAACTTTGATCAGAAGAGAGCTTCATCATGAGACATCAGAATATAGAAAGTTTAGAGAATTTTCAGCCACTAAGCCAGCGTTGCAGAGAAAACTTAAAGGAAACTTAGAAAGTGAAAGGGAGGTTAATGACACCAGAGACCCCAGAGAAGAAGAGACAATAAATATAGGAGAATGAGAGGCCAAGAGAGTAAGTCAAGTAAATAGTGCTGAAAAGTTATAATGATGGCAGGGCACACCAAATATACCTCGACAGTCACTCTGAACACGAATGGTTTCAATTCACCTACTAAAAGACATAGATGGGCTGACTGGATTAAAAAACAAAAACCCACAATTTGCTGATTACATGAGACGCATTTTACCCATAATAAGCTCATAGACAGAAAATAATAGGATGAAATTCAATATTTCATGCAAGAGGACCCAGGAAACAAGCAGGGGTAGCTATATTAGTCTCTAATTGGATTTCAAAACAAAATAGATTAGGAGAGACAAAGATGGTCGCTATATACTGGTTAAGGAAACAACAGAACAATAAGAATTCACAATCATCAATATATACATTCCCAATTCTGGAGCACCCAGTTATGTAAACCAAAAATCATTAGATTTGAAAAGACATATAAGCATAATACAGTTATAGCAGGGGACCTTAAAACTCCATTATCACAGAAAAACAGATCAACTAAAGAGAAAATACACAAAGATAAACAACAGTTCAATGAAACTATAGAAAACTTGGACCTAACAGACGTTTACAGAGTTTTTCATCCAACATCAACAGAATACTCATTCTTCTCAGCAGCACATGGAACGTTTTGTAAAATAAACCGCACTATATGTCATAAGTCAGGCTTAAATAAATACAAAGTAATAGAAATAATTCCTTGTACAACTAACAATAGCTAAAATATGGAAATACCAAAATACTCATCAACAGATCAGTGAATACATATGATCCATTTATTCACAATGGAATACTACTCATCTATAAAGACAGATAGGTTGGAGACTTGAGACCATCATGCTTAGCAAAGTGAGTCAGAAGCAGAAGGTTAAATATCAGATGTTTTTTCTAGTATGAGAAACCAGATTACAATTCTTTTATAGAATTTATTGTGGGGAATAATGGGAACTGTAGGGGTGGGGCAGGGAGAGGGGTGGTTGAAAGGGAAGAGGGGGAGGATTTGCAATTTGAATACTCAAGATCGATGTAAACTTTATGTATTGCATTTTTACATGTCGTTAAATGGGGGAAAAAAAGACAAAAAAAAAAAAATGGGAGGCAAGGGAAAAGAGGGAAGGGAAAGCCCGGAGAGCACTGGGAGACCCAGACATCCCTGCTAGGATGTCTGCAGATGTTCTAGCTGGAACTCCACAGAGCGTGATCACTCCTGTGATAGGCCAGAAGCCCGCATGGACCTGTGCATGTCATGTACAGGACAGGCCAAGGCTTTCATGACGTGAGGAAGAAGACACTTGTTTGGTGAGACAGGATAGTTGGCGGAGTATCCTGTCAGTTCAGGCTGAATTCCTTTCAGAGGCCCACTGAAAATCCCTAGACAAGTAGATTCCTACGCACCCACCTTGGGACCCCCCCCAGTTAGCAGAGCGTGTACCGCTCTGTCCTTTTCAAATAACCTGCTCACTCTGCCACTCCCTGTGTACCTTGTTTGTCCATGATGTCGTTCTTCCCCATTGTGAGTTCTGCCACTAGGCGCTATGGTAACAACAGTATCCGCCTTTTGCCAGGAGTAGCGCTGGGTCTTCAGAGCACTTAGAAATGAACCCAAATCCAAGCCCAAACCTCTTGAAACACAAAGCATTACGTTGCCAGGATCGGGCTCAGAGGTTTCAGTCAATTTTATTTAGGCAATATTCTTTTCCCAACTACTTCTTGCTCCTGGGATTTGAATAAGGCTTTTATACCCCTGGGTTCAATTCCTCTGCTTGTTCTCACACTAATTATTAAAAAAGAGAGAGAAAGAAACACTTAAAATTTTTCTTTAAGTGCTAAGTTCTTAGATTTATGGATTCAATAAAAAACAGTGTCTCTTCAATTTTTCAGGGCTTGTGCTGATTTATATGGGCTTTGCTGGCACAAAAAAATTAGATTAAAATTTTTTATTGAATCTTGTCTGAAATGCTTAAACTTGAAGGGAAACGTCAAGGAAGAAAATTCATTTTTTTCCTTTCTTTCACTGGATTTGGCTTTGGGAAAACAAAGTGTGCCTGTATTGACAAGGCTACTGATTTGTTTCTGGAAGCATCCCAGTTTTCCCAGACCATCAGAGAAAGATAATTATTTTTGTGCCATTACAATCTCACCAGAATTATGTGTTCTACCTGGTAATTCAAGGTGTGACATCCTCATGACCATCCGTGGAGGCCGGCATTTGAATTTTCAGTATCTCAGCAGCCGAGTCGGACTCCTTCTGACTTAGTCATCACTGAAAGGATTACCAGAAGACTTCTTTCATGAATTTGGGGGAAATTGTTTGGCAGAGCTCAAAATTCAAATTTCTGGGTTGCAACTTCCTGCAGCTCTAATCATAGGTTTTCTCCGCTGGCTCATGATTTTCTTCATTTGAGCTCCGTTTTGTCTCCAGAAGCCCAGTCGTGTTTCACACACCTGGATGAACATTGAGTCCGGAGGACAATTCAATCACTGAGAACAATGAGCACGGGACTGTCTGCGTTTCGTCTTTGTTTAAATTCTGGAATTCTTTTAGGATTCACTTGCAGGGTGATCAAAACTCTTTGGTTTTCGCCCTTCAAATGCAGACTACCAGCAAAGTGTGGGATTGGTTTCATTACCTGTGAGGTCGCTGGTGACAGAGGTTCACGCAGGGATGGTTATTTACTTCCTGTGATTCCCTACCATGTAGGTGGTTGGTTATTTTTAAAAAGTTATTTTCAGATATGTCCTGAAATAATATCACCTCTGTCGGGCTGGCTGAGGTAATAGGACAGTGAAGTCTTAGAGGCGGGGGGCCTTGGTCTCGTATCAGCGGCCGCAGAGAAGTGACAATGTCTACAGAATTGCTGTGTGCAAGAAGTATTGCTTATGGTTTAACAATTAAGAAATGTTCAATAACAATCATTTGGCTGTCTGAATGAGGAGACTGTGGTCTTTTTGTTAGTGTGATTTCAAGAAATATTTTATTACGAAAAGAACATTTACCACAAAAATTAAAACTTTTGTTTCTTGTTCTTAGCTTTCGTATCAACCCTTCCCTCTTTCCCACAACTCCACCTCCCACAAGAAACTCCCATTCCTGTGTTTTCATTCTATCAACCAGAAAAGTGAGGGCTAGATTAAAGATAATAATCTGGCAGGTAAATTGCACATAGTACTATTGAAGAATAGATGTTAAATGGATTTGATATATTAAAAGCACAACTAACAATAGCTAGAATATGGAAGTCACCAAAATACCCATCAATAGACCAGTGGATACACAAACTGTGGTACTTATACACAGTGGAATACTACGCATCTGTAAGGTCCAACAGCGTAGAGGTTTTCACAGGCAAATGGAAGAAACTTGAGAATATCACGCTTAGTGAAGTGAGTCAGAAGCAGAAGGTGAAACATCGGAGGGTCTCTCTGATATGAGAGACCCAGACCACAACCATCTCATGGAACTTAAGACGAAAGACAAAGGGAAAGAGGGGGACGGGGATGGGGGGGAGTGAAGGCAGAAAAGGGAGGATAGGGGGAGGGACAAAAAGGAGAGTGGGAAAGCCCTTGTCACTTTGACAAGGAAAGTATGTGCACAAAATGCTCAGCTCCATTGTAAACCTTAAATTCTGCACTTGTACATATCAATAAAATGGGGAAAAAAGATTATTGGGACATTTGGCTATCGATATTTGCAGCGTGTTGGAAGTATTTTTAAAAAGTAAACATCCATTCCTACATGTCAAATGTAGGTTTTTTATGCTGGCATAAGTTAATATCCCATTTCCTAACCTCCCAACTTGTTAATTTGGTAATGCACACTGAGCTGGGATCCTATGAATTTGATCAATCACCAAATGCTGCTTTAAAGTACCAGTAAGGTGCTGTGGGATGCTTCAGGAGGTGCTGTTCCACTGAGATCTCGCTCTTTCCACCCAGCCTGAAAGGGGTGGTAGAAACCCTTCACTCTGTGT
This sequence comes from Ctenodactylus gundi, assembly GCA_004027205.1. NCBI lineage: Eukaryota > Metazoa > Chordata > Mammalia > Rodentia > Ctenodactylidae > Ctenodactylus > Ctenodactylus gundi. The sequence goes on from PVKB01000372.1 coordinate 500,139, forward strand.
TAGGAGCCGGGATGCCATGATAGTCAGAACCAGTTAGGGTATTGGGTTCTGAGAAATGGAGGGGCAACCTCCCTTGCCACAGCTGACAGCTTGTCCGCTGCCACGAAGTTGCTGTTTTTTGAAGCTAATTTCTTTCCAGTTCACTTTTATTTTTAGATTTTATTACTCTGTAAAAATACAAATATCAGAAGAAGCACGGATTTACTCAGAGAGGATATTACTGACTTAATCTTTCCAGATATCATGACTCCCATACATTTATTTTCAGCTGTTATCAACTGGATATTTCATATTAATCAAGGAGGATATGATTCCTTGCAAGGAGCTGGTTCGTGCTGCTGTCAGCTTTTCCTGTGTGTGGTTTCATCATCTTTCTAATTTGATGATAGGAAACTGTCTTCAGCCTCTGAGTCACAATAAGATCCAGGAAAAGGTGACATGATCTATATTCTTAATTTATGAACCTATTTCTAATGATCAATATCTGCATCAAAGGGGTAGCTTTCATGTTTTCACTTTAAATAAAGATCAAGCAACATTTCTCACTCCGGTATCTTCCCCATTAAACATTTAATTTGTTATGCTTTTTATTTAAAGCTTGAGATAGGGGCCTATTAGTTTTTTAAAGAAAATGGTTAATTTTTTGACTGATTTTAAATGCTGCAGAGAAAATGCAGCAAATTGGAGCTGAAATTGGACAATTTTGTTACTTATCATTCTCCTGAATGGTAACGTATGTATGCTCATTTAAGTAATCTGTGGATCAGGCTTCTGAAGAGCGCTTTATCCGTAATGAGATAATAACTTATTCACTTATAGTGAAAACAGGAGAAGTGAGTTTAAGCACCTGGGGAGGTTTCAAATCTATACTGGTGTTGGGGAACTGTTAAGAACCACTCTGTTGACTGAAGACATTGCTTCATACACTTAAAAAAATTAAACAAGATTTTCATGTGCCAGACAAATTGTACTTTAATAAAATTAAGAAAAATGCCTTTATTAATTTAGTTCCTCAATGTTTTAAGGCACTTTTTACCCCCTTGGCACTGGGATGAGTAAAGGGGTTCCAGCTTATTTTTGTGACCGTCCTACAACATCTAGCATTGCTACCAAAGCGAGTTCAAGTGGGTTTCCCCAGAAGGAGAAGGGGATCTAGGTTTGTTTGCCAAGAAGGTTCTTGACTCTCATCATGGAAAAATGATTTTAGAACACATCAGTGGGAGGCATAGGGAGATTGACTGGGCAGAATTAGAAAGTAGGGAGAGCAGTGAAGGACTCCAGCTAGGCTAACAAGAAGAGACGGACTCTGGAAAGTTGGGACTAGCCCACTCACAAGGGTCCAGTTTCAGGGGGTGCTGAGGTGGGATGCTTTCTGGAGATTTCTGGTTTTAGTTTCATGGTTCCAGAACAGTGCTTATGGCTTGAGGGACAATTTGATTCCCATGATTAGGATGGTTCCGGTCTGGGAGAGGTAATATCATCACAGGGTGAACTGCCAGTCTTTGCTTTTCCTCGAATCTAAGTGACTCCATGTTCACAGCTTGCAGGTGTCCCCCCAGGGACACTGGATGTCGTGAAAGCTGACAAGTGAGTGTACCAGAACATTCCTTTCATTACTCCTCTCTTGGTCTCCTGAAGGGGGAAGGGGCCGACTAGATAAACCTAGGGACAATGAGTCATGCGCAAAGGCCACTCGTTTAGTGATTATCATGCCCATGTGCAGAGATGAGCAGGAATTTAACCCAGAGTTTGAAGGTAGCAGGGGAGACACACAACACAAAGGTAGGTAAGGCCTTTTTCGGCCTTTAGTTACCTCGTGGGCACCCTCAGAGTGAGTCTCCAGGTCTTCATTACAAACCCTCCCTGTTTACTCCTCAATCTCAAGAGAACTGCAGTGACGTCTCATGTAGCTCTTTAAGTTTTGTGGCTGGATAATAAAGTAGAATATCAGAAGAGGAAAAGCTGAGTCTGAGTTCCTGAAACGCCACATCAAAGGCCCAAGGAGTAAAAGTATGGAGAACTTTCAGCCTTGCCCCGTTACGATAGGGCTTTTATCGTTCCCTTTCTATTTGTGTTTATTTCTTCAATCTTTCCTCGGTATCACCGGCAAACTTCCTCCTCACGGCTTGGCTGCAACCACCAAGCTCAAGGCTAACTCAGTTTTTTGTGTTTGGATCACCAGTAGGATGTTATTTGTGCTACCCTGTGGGTCTTCCCACGTGTCTTTCAAGTTTGCCATCCATGTGACCAGCCCAAATCCTCTGCCTCAGTGGTACTCTGGTCATGGCAGGGCCCCATCCCTTTTGGAAGGTGGAATAGATGTTTCTGGTTGTGGCTGCTCTGCTTCCAACGGATGCAGTCCCCAACCTCTGATTCATCAGGTCTGCCCCCATCCATTCCCGCTCCATCTAAAGGACCACAAAGAAACTCCCCTAGCCGTATTTACTTGTTAAATATATTTTTTTTTTTTTTGAAATGAGCACTTTCTACTTGCTGAACAATACTTTTTGGTGTTACTAAGCTATGGAAATAAAGGGGATTAGAGATGAAAGCTTCTTCAAAGAATTTATTAGGGGGGAAAAGATGCTTCTCTTATGTAACTTGCTTTTCAGTGTGGTCAGGGAACATCTTGTCTGCAAATGAAAGTCCTGAGCACAAATAGGCACAAAGAAAAACAGAATCTGAAGATTTATTTCATGTTCTTAATTTATTTCAACATTTATCTTCTTGGCAGCTCTCAGAGAGGGATGGCCTCTCTAAATTGCCAAAACCCCCCCTTTTTTCTTTCTAGTAACAAATATTAAAAAAAAGTCCCCAAATTTTAAAATCTTTTTGGTTGATTGAAATAAATTAAAACAAAAATCTTTTCCACACCAGAAAACCTCTCCACGAGGGTGATTAGGAAAGAAAATGGTTTTATTACTGGATAAGCACTCAATCATTCTGTTATGTGCATAAAAATAGTTTTGTTATTGAATAAGCATTCAACCATTATGTGATGTGCTTTATTAGCAATTTACTAAATGACTAGGGGAAAAAAAAACAGGCCCAGAGGCACAGGCCTGTAATCCCAGCACTCAGCTAGGCTGAGGCACGAGAATCCCAAGTTTGAGCATAGCTTGGGCAGTTTAGCAACATAGGAAGACACTGTCTCAAAAATAAAAATTAAAAATATGCTGAGCTTAATTCCCAGTACCATAACAAAAAAGGACTAGAAAAAAAAAACAAAGCAAAACAGAAAACTCATACTCTTAAAACAAGCAGACATAGCTTATTATATCCATGTTTTAAAGATAGATAATAGCTATCCTGAAGTAACAGGACTCGACAATACCATTTCTTACACATAATTCAGTCTAACTTTATCTAACAATTGGTTTATCTAACTAATTGGTTTTATCCAAACAAAAAACAAATTTCTCATGTTTTTATGTCAAGGGGTAGTTTTGCAGTTAGTGGCAAGGTACCTTTTTGGGTGAAGCTCATGTATCCCCACAAAATGAAGCTGGAAACGAGGGGTCCTGACTCCTTTCTTGTTTGTAGCTTATAGATGGATCCTAGGTCTCAGAGAGACACGCAGGTCATGAAGCTGACAAACATCTTATCTAGTCCTCAAAAGAGTTGTTAATACATTTCAAAGAGTTGCAAAAGTAACTGTAAGTTTTCTATGGGAAATGCTCTGAGACAAAGGAGGGGAGGGAAATCTCTTTCCTTGGTTTCAAAAGGGAGAATGAAACCTCTTATTTTTAATTTGTATTTGTTCTTACACGTGCAACTCTGCAGAAAAATCATTATTTGGCTTCACAATTGTCTGCTCATAAAATCTGGTGGGTAAATGTTTGTCTCTGAGTATTGAGACCATGTGCAATTCTTTGATGAATGTACCCAGTTTGTGAGCTGAGTTCCCAGGAAATGTAGACTCTTATAGTACAGCCTTGCTCTGCGAGAAATGCAGCCCATAGGAATACAGTCACCAGGCCGATCAGAGATTGGCTTTGTGTAGCATGATCAGCATTTGAGAGCCTCAGTTTGTGTAGAGGCAATTCTTCTAGACCTTCTTCCCAAAGAAGTTCCTGTTGACATGAATAGCCTTATTTCCTTCTTACTCCTACTTAGATATGATTCTGAACACTGCATCACCAAGGGGGCTCTTATAAAAGAACATTGTCCAAGACCTCACCTTCAGGAATTCTAATTTAGTTAATGAATGATAGGACCCAAACCATCAGTATATTCAAAGATCTCTATGGTGCAGAATTAGAACAGTTGATCTGGAACAAACAATGGGCCTAGGAAGGAACTCACCAACCATAATAATTACTTGCTAGCTGCAAGTTGAAGCCATACTTACCTGCTTAGACTGTTGAGAACTTATCTCATGTCTAAGTTACTTTTTCATTGCTGCGACTCAATACCCAACATCCACAACTTTAGGGAGGAAGGACTTTTACTTTAGTTCACCATTGTCCATTGATGGGCAACCAGCATCAGTGGAAGCAGAGCGGAGGCAGATGTTGAGGCAGCTCTTCGTGGCACTGAAAACAGAAATCAGGGCTTCAGGGGATGGCAGGAAGTTGCATTTGTCTTTTCAGGTCCTGTCTTAGTGGTCCACCCCTTCTCGATCCAGCTTCACTGTTCTGCCCCTTCCAGGTATACACCCCTACCACATGGCTGTAATCTATAATCTTCTACACCTGCAATCTATAATCCACCACATAACTATCTTCCACAATACACTTAGAGTCTGGCACACACCCATAATCCACTCATCTAAACCTGGACGCCATCTCCTACATTCAGATCCAAGCCACAGTATCCCTCTTCACTGACTCCATGTTAGGTGCTAAATGTGTAAGATTCCTGGGTGCAACTTACATTGCTGTTACTGGTGGTAGTGAGGTTAACGTGGAATCTCTCCATCTTTGCCACCACCAGGAGCTGCAAGTATAAACTGTGCATCTGAATCTTACCCATTTGGTATATGGCATAGCCGGTGGCAGGCATTTGGCAGACTTTCAATGGCTGAGCATCAACTACCTAGTTATTGAGTAGGATGTAAGACTCAAAGAGGGAGAGAGTGTAGTTCTTGAATATAAAAAAGTTCTCTCCTACAATTTTAATTCTAACTCTGGGGATGTGAGATCATCATAAGATTCAAATACATGATCATTTGCTGTTGGGAAGAATTAAGATGTGATCATTGTAAGCTTTGAGGCTTTAGAGGAGGAAGAGGGACTCAAAGTCAGAGAAAAATTTTATGGTAATTAATTCCTGGATTTTCAAACATTTTAGTTATGAGGTATCAACAAAATCCTTTCTGTTATAGCCCATATATGTCTTCAGTGAAAGAGAGATGAAAAAAAAAAACCCTGGACATTGTATAGAATCATCACTATCTCTACCCACACTAACTTGGCTGGGAAGGTAATTGAGAGATAAAAATAGATCAAGGAGAATAAATAGGGAAATATGTCCTTAGAGACAAGGAGCATGAAAAGGGAGAGAAGAAGAAAAGAAGGAAGTAGATTGAGTGGGTTTCCCCTTCAAGATATGGGGTGTTGCAACAGGAATCTCTTTTCTTCAATAGAAAAACAAAATTCTGTTGTCCCAAAAGACATCCACATATAATTTTCAAACTTTCTGTTCCAAAGGGGAAAAAATATATTCCACATGAATTTATTTATTTATTTATTTATTTATTTATTTATTTATTTATTTTGGACACAGGGTCTCACTCTGTAGACCAGACTAGTTCTGAACTGACTATGTAACCCAGGCCTCAAACACACAGTAATCCTCCTGTCTCAGCTCCTTAAGTGCTAGGATTACAGGAATACCACTGTGGTTGGTTTATAAGGCACTGGGGAATTTAACTCAGGACCTTTTACTTGATAGACAAGTGATCTACTTGCTGTGCTATTCTTCCATTTCTCTCACAGGTATTTTATGTCCCTGGTAAAGATACTTTCCAGTCCTTACCTGACTCTTCTCCCACTACTCGTAGTGAAGACCTATATGATCTCTTTACATTCAGCAAGTTTTACTTTGAGGGATAGATTTTACCTAAGGACGATTCAGAAAATTCTAGTCCTCCAAAATGAGTCATGTTAAAAAAACATGGTCAGTTAAGTTTGAAATATTATATACTATAGTGTCACGAATACTAGAATGTTAAAAGCCCCAAGAAGCATGAAATAAAAAAAATCTATTGAATTTTAATCTCGAATCCTCCTAGCTTATTAAATCAGGGAACCCTTTGTATAACACTGACACAGCTAGAGATCTGGACTAAGCATGTTTGGGGAGGCCTAGTTAGCGTAATCTTCCTGAGTTACATTTTTTCCCTACATTTTATTGATATGTATACGTGCAAAATTCAAGGTTTACAACGAAGTTGAGCATTTTGTGCACATTCCTATCTTGTCAAGGTGACAAGGGCTTTCCCACTCTCCTTTTGTCCCTCTCTCTACCCACCCCTTCTTCCCCCCCTCTTTCACTTTGTCTTTCTTCGTCTTAAGTTCCAAAGGAGTTGTGATCTGGGTCTCTCATATCAGAGATACCATTTGATGTTCATAACCTGTTATTTTGCTCTGTTATTATGGGCCTTTATTCATTTTTATTTTAGCAGGATCCAGTCTGGTCCACTGTACAGCCAGGGCTGATCTTATACTCAAGGCAGTTTTTTTCTGTCTCAGCCTCCTGAGTGCTGAGATTAGAGGTATGCACCATTATGCCTGGCTCATTTATTTTTGAAGACCTAAGAAAGGGGACTGAGAAATTAAATTTAGGAAGATAGGTGAGAAATGGAGAGTTGAGAGAGAGAGAGAGAGAGAGAGAGAGAGAGAGAGAGAGAATCCAAAACTACCGCAGGGCTAAAGTGGAGACTCAACCAAGGTACGTTATAGCTAACTCAAAAGGTTTTCAAATATGCCATCTAATTCGAAGAAAAGGAAAGAGATTAAGAATGAGAGACCAGGGCTAGGTCACTGAGGTTGTGATTACAGGATTCTGATTCTACTCCCAACCAGACACAATCTAGTCTTTAAATAGTCAATCAACTCATAAGAATTGTGGTGGATTTGAGCTGAGGTTGAGAAAAGCATTATAGAAGAGTTAGCACAAAATAAAACTAGAAATAAAATTCTAAGTTCATTGTGATTATTCCAGAAAAAAGTTTGGATTCATCTCTAATTATGAGCCACAATTTATTTTAAGAAATCTCATTTGTATAATATTGGTGTTGAACCTCTCAGTTACCTTGGTACTCACTAGATTTTTTTTTGTGATGATCGAGACCCATTTAACTAGAATGTGGCTGTAACTAATGAGACATCCATTCTTATTCCACACTTAGAATAATAAACAGCCACAAGTGGAGCTGATGAGAAGGATTCGGAGGATATTTGGTAAGTCCAGTAGCATGAATATGGTTCTGGAAATGCTTTCATACTGTGTGTCTATTTTGATACAGACTGGACAACTGTGTTTATCTTAGTCTTCAGATGAAAGAAGTTAAGTATTTTGCCCAAGATCACGTTGCTATGATAGGCTAAGCTTCAAATTAGTTTTTCTGGCTTGAATTCTGTCTTTATTCCAATATATGGGTAGCTTCCTTTTTTGAGGCCACTGACTTTTACAATAAAATGCTATGGAAAGTTCACAAAAATAGAATAATTAATAGCTAGTGATTATTGAGGACCTACAGTGTTCCGTGTTGTGTACAATTCTTCCTATAACTCTTGTTCCATCCTCACAATATTCCCATGAGGAAGATGTTATGATTTTCACAGTTGTACTGATGAAGAGATCAGGCCATGGGAAGTAGGTGGGTTAGGGTTGAGAATGAGATGTGTTTGACACTGCCTTGGCCACTTCACTCTTTGTATTAATTTTCTAAATGTCTCTATAATGAAAACTCAGGTCTTAAGACAACACAAATTTCTACTCGTCAGAAGTCCATCACAAGCTCCCCGAGTTAACACCAAAGTGTAGGCAGGTTGCATTGTTTCTGGAGGCTCCACGAAAGGATCAGTCTGGCCTTTTCCAGTTTTCAGAGGCCAACCATGTTCTTCATTTTCAGGACCGCTTCCATCTTCAAAGTGGGCACCACCCACCGTCCACTGAATCTTACACAGCTGACTCTATTGGGTCTCTCCAAATTCCCCCTTTAATAACTCTTGTAATAATATTAAGCACACCTGGATAATCCAGGATAATCTCCTTATTTTAAGGTCTGATGATTAGCAATATTAATTCTATTTGCATATTCACAGCTGCAAGGATTAAAATGAGGATATCTTTGGGAGAAGGTTATTATTGTAACTATTGTATTGTTCTTCCTCTTTTTAGAAAGAAGAAATATATATAATAAAGAACCATATTTGATTAGGTAGAAAATCATACCAGAATAGTTTGTAAGAACTTTTAACATATACACGTGGGCAAAAATGATTTGGTTAACAATGTAGAATATAATTTGGGGCTGAGGGTATAGCTCAGTGGTGGAACACTTCCTTAGCATGCGTGTTTGCTCCTCAGCATGAAAATAAAAGTTGTAAAATACGATTTTAGTAAATCAAACTGATTCTGTATGGTATTGTGGAGTTTGCAGGGTGTTTTATTTCTGACATGGAGAACCAAGGAGACAGCTAGATGTGATGGTCAAGCTTAGTTGTCAATGTGGTGGCCTTGGGAGCTGAGTAGAAAGTATTAGGGTATGCCAGGGTGGGTCAAAGGGGGTGACTTTGGAGACTATACTGGCCCCTAGCACCTTGCTTCTGGTGGTGTTTCCTACTCGGTTTCTCTACCACCACAAGCTAACACTCTTTATTCTGCCATGATGCTCCTGCCTTGAAGCCAGTCAACCACAGACAAACCACGAGACACATAAACTTCTGCCTTATTCAATATTAACAAACCAAATATACTATTAGGTAAGACTAGAGGGTTAACTACTCCTCTTTCTTTCACCTTTTCTTGCTTTCTTTATTTTTTTCTTCATGTGGCTCATGACTGTCTTTCTTATAATATATGATACTATGCAGCCTATTAAAATTATAATTTCAATTGAAAACATATACATAAAAACTTCTCATAGCATTTTATTAATTTTTAGTTCAATTATTAAAGTGCTGTGTGAAAGAAATTATGGGTATCTTGTTTAGCAAAAAGAGAAAAATGAGAAGAAAAGTATTATTTGGAGAGAAAAGAGGAAGTTGGTAAAAAGCAGACAAATTTTTATTTAAAAAATTATTTACTACATGCCAGAAATAGTTCTCCAATTTTGGGATACAGTAATGAAGAAAACAGTCTCAAGTCCATGTCTAGGCAGCCTACATATCAATTTCTAGAAGAAGAGATAGGTAGTGTGTGTGTGTGGTGTGTGTGTGTGTGTGTGTGTGTGTGTGTGTGTGCGTGTGTGTGCGTGTGCTAGGAACTCTGCGGTGTGGCTGATATTTAATAAGCAGGAGCTGGAAATAACAACTCCCTGACAGAGTAACATGTGCATGGAGACCTGGAGAAAGGAAGAGAAAGAGCCGAGTGAATATACAGGGGAAAATATTCAAATGGAAAGAACAGGAGCCCAAAGCCCCTGAGCAAATATAGATTTTATATGAAGAAATATTTTTAATGAAGAAGAGCCAGTAAGTGATTTTAAATGAAACAAAGGAAATAGGAGAAAATAAGAACTGAGTTCAGAAAGGTTTTAGGGATGAGTTCGTAGGCAAGTGTTGGAGGAATTTGGTACTTATTTTGCACAAGATGAGCATGCAGTTACAGAGAAATGATTAGATCTGACCTTAGTTTTCAATGGACCACATGGTTGCCAAAGATGGGGAAGGATGTGAGAGAGAGTCTAGGGATGAGGTTACTAAAATAATCCTACTGATGGCAGCAGCAGAGGCTGAGAAGGGGTCAGAGTGGGAGTACATGTTGCAGGTCTATCTGGGAAGATTGTCGTTGATGAGGAAGGGTAGCGTTGGAGAAAAAAAAGCACCAGGTTTGTAACTTGAACAACTGAAAGAATAGGGTTGACATTTAGCTGGATGTTAAGCTTGGGCAAAGGATAGATTTGAGGAAGGCAATGAGGATGGGGCATGACGAGATTGAGTGGTTCATTGGATGCTCAAATATCAAACACCTAACTGGCAGTAGGTAGGTAAGCTCAGGTTTCAAAGCAGGAGATAGAAGTTGGAAGCCATCAAAAGACTAGTTCCTGGTGTGCACTAATATTTAGAGGCCCTGGAAAGGGTAGAAAAAGAGCAAAAGAGGGTGTGGGTGGGTGGTGAGGTAGGAGGAAAACCACAGAGAATAGCAACTTGGAGGCGGAAGACCTCAGGCCCTGAAAAGTGACTACCGGATGCAGCAACACAGGGAGGTCTTTCATGACTATAACCAGTTTTAACAGCAACATGGTACAGAGTAAGCTGAACAGTAAGGAGAAAAGTAAGTAGAGACAGCAAGTCTAGATGGTCCTAAGAACAATTGTTGTAAAGGGGCAGTGAAGTGGGGCCGTAGTAGAAGGCATCACGGGTCAAAGAAACCCAGCCCCCCATTTTATGTATATGCATAAGTGCAAAATTTAAGGTTTACAATGAAGTTGAGCATTTTGTGCACCTAGGTATCTTGTTTGGGTGACATGGACTTTCCCACTCTCCTTTTCTCTCTCCCCCTTCCCACCCCTCCCGTCTTTCACACCCTACCCTCCTGGTTCACTTTGTTTTTTGTTTTAAGTTCCATGAGATAGTTGTGATCTGGGTCTCTCATATCAGAGAGACCATTCGATGTTTCACTTTCTGCTTCTGACTCACTTCACTAAGCATGATGTTCTCAAGTCTCTTCCATTTGCCCTCAAAAGCCTCCACGCTGTTGGACTTTATAGATGCATAGTATTCCATTGTGTATCAATACCACAGTTTGTGTATCCATTGGACTGTTGATGGGTATTTTGGTGACTTCCATATTTTAGCTATAGTTAATTGTGCTGCTATGAACATGGGTATACGTGTACCTCTGTTAAGAGTTGTTTTGAACTCTTTTGGAAATATTCCCAGGAGGAATGTCGCTGGATCCAAGGAGATATTTATTTCCAGTCTTTTGAGAGCTCTCCATACTGCTTTCCAGAGTGGTTGTACGAATTTACATTCCCACCAGCAGTGCAGGAGGGTTCCTTTCTCCCTGCAGCCATGCCAGCACTGATGACTACTTGACTTGTTAATATAGGCCATTCTCTCTGGAGTGAGGTGGTCTTTTTTTTTAAAGCATACATTATAGCCTATTTGTAGGCTGCTATAAAAGAACTAATAGGTGAAATGTGTGATGCTGGTGGCGGGCTAATTACTGAAGCAATACTCTTGGGTGACCAGGGATCATGAGGCTGCTGCCAAGCATAGTGTTGGCCGTTTATAGGGCATGGAAAGCACTGAGAGGGAAGATGAGCTGAACGAACACAGGTGTGGATATCCTGGAGGAGACATGTGACAATCCTAACAATGTCTAATGTCCCAGGGAAGTAAAACTCAAGGCAATCAGCTGAGAATGGAAAGAGGAAAGAGACATGGGCAATGTGGGAAAGGAGAAGAAGGAATCATATAGGTGAACAGAAAAGTGGGTGCCACCAACAAAGTTGTTACAGGATTCTCCATCCATTGTCAGTATGGTTCTGTGTTTTTCCCTAATCTCCTCCAGTAGAAGAAGTTAAAAATCAATCATCATAATTGAGGCTGTAGTATTTTTGCATTCACAAGAATATTGTCTCTCTTTGGACCATAATAGGGAATTATGAATGAAGTCTTCAATGTGGTCCACCTTCTGGGGACTTTTTTATTTCCAACAATAGGAGAAATCTTTACTCACAGTCCCATGATTTTAATAGAGGAATTTCAGATGTCAGTAATAAGGTTGGTGGGGAAATGTTTTTGGAATAAATTCAGTTGCTGTTTCTCAAACAGTATATCATTATCAAGCGATGCATGGATTTGAAGCCTTATAAATAAGCAATTGTAATTTCAGATATTTACTTCTTGACAGAGGCTATTAGTTAATGTCAGTGTGAGAACGCAAGTTAACTGCTTTAAGAACAAGCAAAAAGGAAACCTGAAAAAAATATAAACCAGGTTTAAGGGGAAGGATTGCTATAAATCTTCTTTGTGACTGTCTGTGGTTGTCTTTTAAAGCTGTGATTCATTTCCAGGGTTTCACAACAGAGAAAATGATAAACATCACAAAGACTCCCAATATTTTCTCTGCGCAATCCTTTGATCCATTATTAACATGCCAAACTGTAACGCTGTTGGAATATGGTGTCCTCATAATGCAGGATGCTAATTCTGGTCTCTGGTCCATTTACTAAAGAAAAGGAGGTGACTTTCTCTTAAGTGGCAGAGCTAACCTTATAATATGGCATATCTTTGCTAAAGTAAAAAAATATATTCTGAGAAAAATCTTCTGACAGATTTGTCTAGACTTCTGCATACACAGTATATAAAGAACCAAGAGAGGGTGACATTGAATGAAGACATCTCACTGTTCAGTCCTTTTGCTTAATTGGAAATGCTGTTTTGTAAGAAACTCTCTTTTATTTTCATGTACTCTAAGGAAGAGCAGCACAGTTAGATTAAGCAAAACAAAAACAAAAATCATCATTAGTGCTGTAACAATGTTATTGTATGTCAGAACTCCTGGTGCAGAAGTAGAAATTCTAAGAGAGGCTGAGGGGCCATGGTAGGACTTTCTGACCTGGTTATAACGGGGATCTGGGAATCCTAAATTCTGACTGTATTTTGTATTTTTATTTTAATTTTTGAGACAGGATCTCACTTTGTGGCTCAGGCTGGTCCTGGACTCACTATGGAGCCCAGGCTGGCCTTGGATTCAAGGCAATCCTCCTGTCTCAGCCTCCCCAGTGCTAGGATTACAGATGTGCACCACCACACCCAGCTTATCTGGTGCTGGGGAATCGAACTCGGGTACTTAGCACTTGCAAGGCAAGCGCTTTAACTACTGAGCCATTCCTCTAGCCACCGACTGTACTAGTCTTGAAAGGAAACCTCCAAAGAAAAATATCACAAAATAACATGCAAAACAGATATCACTTACTTCTTTTTTTTTACATTTGTAATTTATTGTCTCTTTCCATCACTGATCTTGTTTATTCACACATCTACCCTACAAAACAAATGGTGCTAAACTTCATGCTAGAATCTGGGGGTGCAGTGATAAACCAGCCCTAGACCTCATTCTTACACAGCAGCACATAATCTAATCTCGCAAAGCAGACAACGGTTCTGGGTTGCATTATGTCTCCACAAAGTTCATGTAGACCCAGAAACTCAGAACGTAATCTCATTTGAAAACAGGGTCTTTGTAGAACGTTCAAGTCAGCATGAGACGATGCTGCATTGGCGGCGCTGAATCCTCTGTTTTCCGCAAAAGAGGAAGGAAATGGGTACAGAGACACACACAGAGAAAGGTAGCAGCCGTGTGAAGACCAAAGCAGAGACTGGAGTTATGCTGCCACAAACCAAAGAACCCCCAGCATTGCTGACAACCATTGGAAGGTGTGGAAAGGAAGGCATGGAACGCCTGCAGGAGAACCCTCAGAGAGAGCGTGGCCCAGGCCTACCTTAACTTCTGACCTCCACATTTCAGAACTGGGAAACCATCACTACCAGTCATTTAGTTTGTGCTAATTTGCTGTGGTCCAAGCAGCAAAGTAACACAGACACCCATTTTGATGGTCTACACTGCACTGCAGATAATTTTCTTCTTCTTCCCTCTTTCCTTTTGTGAAATCAGGGCTTTTCAAGTGGGAAAGTTTTTCCAAGTTCTCTGTTCTGGTTGATTTGAGATGCTCAGGAAGACCCACCCTTTCTGCCTTGCACCTTCTTTCTCCACGTGCTTTTACTTAAGTTTGGGGTAGATGTTTTCTTTTTTAGAACACGTCTCTGAGACAGTTTTCTTAGCTTTCACCGTGAAAGTATCTTTTTGTGATGAAAACATGAAGTATTTTAGTAGAAAACTTACTAGAAACCAAAGGCATTTTCTTTTTTCTTTGTTTTTGTGGTACTAGAGGTGAAACTAAGGGCCTTTCCACTAAACTACATCCCCAGCCCATTTTTTGTTTTGATTTTGAGGCAGGAGCTTGCCAAATCACCAAGTTCCCCAGGCTGGGCTCAGATTTGTAATCCTCCTGCCTCAGCCTCTCATAATGCTGGGATTGCAAAGCTTGTTCGAGCAGGCCTTGGTGTGAAGGCTTTTTTTTTTTTTTTTTTTCTAAATCAAACAGTGGGTGAATGCTTTATAATTCTTCCCTGATTTTCAAATACATTTTGTGAGAGGCAGAGATGAAAAGAAAATAATATCAGGGCTTCTTAAAATTAAATGAAATTTCTACTTGGCCACATCTTAATAAATGTGAGCCAGCTAAGCCATATTTCTTTTATCTGCACAAGATGAATGGCATTTCAATCAATAGATCCAAAGCAGAAAGTAAGCCATGGTACAGACTGCTGCCAATGTCAAATATAGTAAGTACTCAAGAATACATTGGCAGGGACAAGTTTTGTGCAAATGCTGTTTCGTGAAAAGCAAATTCTCATGGTAATTGTTGGTGACCATGGAGATCATGTTCTAAATTAACATTGTACGATCGTTGATTTGGAGGTAGGAAATGCATTTATTCCAAAAGCACATTACCTAGCAACCACTGAGGCAGAGTCACCCTTGCAGAAATAGCCTCTGTTAGAACTATGGAGGTCAAATTCCATGTATGGTTTTGTGTGTTGTTCTGTTTTTGTATTCAAAGAAATAGGCCTGTGTGTACTAGAATATTCATGACAATTACTTTTCAAAACTGTTTTTAAAAAACAGGTTTGATAAAGCATAGGAAAGAATAAGAAAAGATATATGAGCATACTTAGGAAATAGATAAATATAAATTACTTGCATAGATTAGATAATTTGAGGGATAAGCCTTTTTTCTTTCTTATCGTCTCTCTCTTTCCTTCTCTCTGTCAAAACCCATCGAAAACCCCTCAGAACTTACATACACAGAACTATACAACCGACACAATCTATTCTTGTGATATATCCTCTTGAAATATTTCTTCTATAATAGTTTCCTCAGATAACAATGCTCAAAATTAATACAAAAATTCAATTTTATGTGAAACAAAATGTAACTAGTTTTTCCTGGGGTGAGTGATTTCACAAGATACAGCTATTGTGAGGGGCCAAGTTTAAGTTTACTTGTTCAATTCGTGGAGTTAAATGTTAATCCACAGGGAAATAAAGTTCTTCCATGTCAAGAAATGTTCGTGCAAGTACTTTAAAATTCTTTTAACCTCTTCACACATTAAAATGGGGTGAAAAGATACAGTGCCACTTTATAAAGTGGAGTTTTTTTTCTTTTGGAGGCTGTGATGATACACATCTTCAACAATTTGTTAGAATGACAAGTGAGTCCTTGTCAATGAGAGCAAAAAAGTGACCTGTCTTAATCTTTACATAAGACACTTATAGAGTTCTTAATAATACTTGGATACCTTTGATCACAGTGTTAGAAAGTGTTACTCATTAGAAAATACACATTCTTTGCAGGGAACTAACTGTATGAACCATCTGTGTAACTATCCCAAACTCTTAAAGATTAGTCATGCATCTTTTAGAAAGTTTGATTTTTAATCTCAGTGGATTTTCCTTACATACCTTCATCATGCTGTATGATTTTCCCATTTTATTAATATGTACACATGCCATACATAATGTTTACATTCAACTTGATTATTTTGTGCACATGCTGAATGATACAACCTTATATTTATCTGTTGAGTGCTTTCATGGATGGTGACATGCTTGGGGGATTTGACCCAAGAATTTTAGCCACTAGGAATTAAACTGGTAAGATTAAGCTTTGTAAACAAATAGCAAGTCACTAAAAGCTCAGTTTCTAACTTCTACTCTTATTCTGTTGAGCAAATATAGTCCAAGAGACGTACTGAATGTTACTGAAATAATGAGCATTTCTACTTAACTAGAAACATAGTGGGGTGAAGTTCCTTAGTGGACACTCATCATGCGTTCCATGACTCATTCATTAATAATATTTTAGTGCCTTCTGAGGGTCAGCTATTGGAGGTTTAACAATAAATAAAGCAATCAAAACTCCATGCCTGTGTGTAGTACACATTCCATGAAGACTTTATTTATATGACAAACTAAATATTTAATGAAGTTTATGCATACATTTTAAAAAATATTTGGACTTAAATAAATTAAAATTTATATACAGTGGAATGTGTGGATCAGAAGTAAAATCTTTAAGAGTTAAAGATAAACGTGTGTATTTCCATTGCTACAGTATATCCAACTACAGGACGTCTGGGCCACCATGAGAAATGTTCTTTATCATTGAGTTTATTCCCATACAAGAAATCACTATTTTAATTTCTACCACCTACGTTAGTCATCCTGTGGTTAGACTTTATGTAAATGTCATTATACAGTGTGTGTTCTTTCACATCTTGCACCTACCACTCGATGTAAGGATTGTGAGATTCATCCAAGTTGCTATCGCAGTAGTTCATTCCTATGTGTGTTGACTATTAGTTCATTGCATGAATGTAGGACTATTTGTTTATCATTCCAAATGTTGATGGACATTTGAGCATTTTCCAGGTTTTGATCTTATGAATAAAACTTCTACAAACAGTCTGGCATAATTCTCTTCCCTCCGAATCTGCTGTCAGATATATGTACGGTGAATGTTTTCACCCTCACCGTAGCTTGCATTTCATTTCTGAACCGTGTCTTGCTGAATTTTTCCATTTGGATGAAGTTAATTTGTCTTTTTATGACTGATGCTTTTTGTCTCATATTTATGAGCCTGTTGCCTACTTGAGTCACCGGGACATTCTGTTTTCTTTAGGGACTTGAAAGTCATAGGTTTTTGCTTTTAGGTCTACATCCTAATGCAAGTTACTTCTCTATAAAGTAGAAGTTGAGGCTCACTTTTTTGCCATGTAATTTACTGCAACATGTTTTGAAAAGATTACCATTTTCCCATCCAGTTGCATGTGGCAATAGTAAGAAGTCCATACATTTGACCATAAATATTTTGGACTATTTTTATACTGTTTATTTTTTTCATTGTTTAAAAAATCTTTAAGTAATATCATATTCTTATAGTAAATTTTGAATTCAGGCAGCATAAGCCCAAACATTCTCTAGTTTTGTCAAGGTTATTTTAGCGGTTATTGCCTTCATCCATATGCATTGAAGAGCTAGTTTTATGATTTCTATTTTTTTCTAATTTTATTAAAATAGTATTGAATCAGTTTAATATAACTGAGTTGTGTTGATCAATATTAGAAAAATTAACATTAAGAAAATATAATCTTCCAATTCATAAACATGGTATATTTCTCCATTTATTTACATATTCTTTTATTTCTCTCAGAGATGATGTAAAGTATGGACATCTTTTGTAAAATTTATTCTTAAGTGTTTTATGTTTATTGATAATATTTTAACCAGAATCATTTCAAATTTAACTTTTCAATGGTTTACTCTCAATATATAAAAGTTCATTTGCTTTTATGTATTTACCTTACATCTTATATCTTATGAATTTATTAAATGTATTCATTTTTATAAATGTCTTAGAATTTTCCATGTAAAGATTATATTTTCCACAAACACAGTTTGGAAATGGATTTTTCAAATTTCTTTTAGGAAATTAGGATTTTGAAGTGCAAAAATACTAATGTTGTGAATATAAATTGATCCACAAAACCCTCACAATTTCTAAGTTAAACGATTACTCTGAGAATGAGTTATATCTTTATTCAGCTAGGTTGGCTTTGTGCATAAGTGATAATTCGTTTATATGTACTTAAATTTTTCTAGTGGACACACCTTGAAAAGAAAACAGAAATGGGTATAATTAAATTTAGTATGGTATTCTGTTTCATTCAACATAATCCAAAGATGATCATTTTAACACATAACCAGTAGGGACCCCGATGAGATACATTGTAGTCTTGTGTTTAGTACACAGTCTTGGGAATCCAGTGGATACTATTGTACTTCTGGCTTACTTTGACTTGGGTTAGCAGTTTCAAGCTCTCTGTGGCTTTATGTGTAGCTGGCACTTTGCCTGTTTACAGTGCCAGTCTAAAGGGCTAAGAAAAGTACCCTCTTAAACAACCAGCAACTGATTAACTATGCATGTTGCTTTTCTACAAGTGTGCTGAATTTAATAACGTTGAAGCTTTGCTTTTTTAAGACATACATCGTGAAACGCAATGGACTTTTTAATGTGAAGTACGATTTTAGAAGGCGGGTGTAATGACACAGCAATTTCTGAAGCTCTGCCCTCTCCAGCTCCCCTTTCATACCTGACCCTGTGGCCTTGGGCACATTCCTTAGCCTCCCTTGTTATTAGCTACTTCATCCATAAAATGAGAATAACAACATCACCATGACATTAGAATGCTGGGATTAAGACACAATGTAGGAGAGATAAATTAAATGACACTAAATACACCAGCTACATTGTCATTAATGGTGGCTCTAATGAATATTTTGCTGTGGGAATGAGGGAGTATGGGGTACAGATGGGAGTGGAAATGGAGGAAGATAAGAGGACAGAATGGAAGGAAGGAGTGAGAGAAGGAGGCAGGGAGGGAGGAATGGATGCAAACTGAATCCATTGGCAAGTTCTGTTTCTTTTGTTCTCTTTAGTTGGTCTTAGGTTTAAATTGAGTCACATATATCAGATTGACACATTAAAGTGGAATAGTTTGGAACATAACACTTAAAATACCTGGGGGGATAACGTGGAGGTGACCAGAGGCAGCTGCTGGGCCTGGTCAGCCCAGCGAAGTTCCAGCCAGGGATCTCATGGGGCCAAATGGATTTTTTATACATTTTCTATAGATATATTGGCTATCACTTCTATTTTTGGTCCTGACTGCTGATAACCTCTGCTGGCTTTGTTGACTTGTGGCCGCTCTCTGGCTCAGTAACTTAAGTCAGATTACCTTTTTCTTTTTGTTTTTTAATGATGATTCCCTTCCATTTCTCTTCCCTAGAAGCTAGTGACAGAGAAGAAGGCAGATGGAAAAAAAAGGCTCCTCTGAGGCGAAGTCTTAGATTTTTGAAAGAATCTATTTTGGACTCCCTTTAAAATCCATTCATTTTGATGAATATAATCTAGCGTGTGTCTGGAGCCAGCCTAGTAAATTTGTGAGGATTCTCGGCTTCGTCTCAGTACTCTCAGAGAGACAGTGATTCTGCTCCTCGGAGCAGAATGAGATTTATTCGCACGACTTCCACGCGCCTATCTGTAGAGCGTGCTGGCGGGGGAGAAGGTTATTCAAGTGCTACCATCCGACTTTCCTGTTCCCACTAAATGTTTGCGATTTGAGATGTTTTTCTACGCATGTGTCTCTTAGAGTTCCTGTGTTTTGTGATGGCTTCTCCTCCTGGGATACTGGCAGTGGAAGTGGCTGCTAATAAATCTGAGGTTAATAGGGCTCTAGGCAGCAAAGTACACAGAACAAGACGTCTCCCTAGCTGTGAGCGCTGACGAAGGAGAAACTGTCAACAGAAAGGCTGGCTGTTGCAAAGGGCAGGACAAAGCTCAGAAAAATTCCCGATCAGTTCTCAGTTCTCTAAAGTGATGCCTCACATCAGAGGAGGGAGAGGAGTCCAGGCAAGACAAAGCTCGCAGCGGGATTTCAGCCGAGCTTGGATTCAGAGGGACTTCATTTATCTTACGCGGGATATCCCGAGGGGCGAAATGTGCAAGAATGGGGTGTGCAGACTCACATTTCCAATGCTTCGTAAATATGTCTGTACAAGAAAACTAACGCGGTGAAACTTTGGGCACTCTGAGAGAATTTGCCGTTTGTGAGGGTTTTCGATTTGTTTTATTTTGTTTCTTTTTTTTTTAAATTTTTTTAAGACAGGGTCTCACTTTGTAGTCCAGGCTGCCAGGCTAGTCCTGAGCTCACTAGGTAGCCCAGGCTGTCCTTAAAGACACTGTAATCCTTCTGCCTCAGCCTCCTGAGTGCTAGGATTGCAGGCTTGTGTCCGGATTCATTTGTGAGGTTGGGTAACTCAAGCATGATTTGGATTCTTCCCCCATTTCTGCAGTGAACTCAAGGCCATTTGGATACTAGCTGCTGCTGGATGCACGCAGCACAGTGTGTGAGTGGGCCTGTCCACGCCGATCCTTCCGCTGGGTGTGCGGATTGCGACTGCTGACTCCCAGGACTCCTGGGGCCGCCCCCGCTTCAGATTCCTCGATCAGTTCTTCAGGTGAGGTTGAGAGAGCTGCGTTACTGTGGCTATGGAGGTGATGTACCAATGGGCAGAGGCCAACTATTTTTTTTATTATTATTATTTTAGGATTTGAGCATATAACCTATGAGAGGGGTAGAGAGAAAAATTCTGCAGAGCCTCTAATGTGTAGAAAGAGCAAGGGATAAAATGCTATCTATTTGAGAAGAGGAACAGGGAAAGACAGCCGAAGATGTATGCAGCTGTTTCTGAGATTACAGGTGCTGAAGTGTTGGTTTTTCTTAAGCTCAAAAGGAGTTTACTCCCTCGCCCCTCCTGTTTTTGAAACTGAGACTTGAATTCACAGTTTTGCACTGAGCTATAGCCCTAGCACACTCTTTTTTTTTTTTTTTTTTTTTTTGTGAAACTGTATTGCTAAGTTTCTCAGGTTGGCTTGAGTTTTGGATCTTCTTGCCTCAGTCTCCCAAGTAGCTGGCATTATAGAAACGTACCACTCTACCAGACAATGAAGTTTCTCTTGCAACATTATTTCTAATCTTGAAGAAAGAAAAAAAAAATCTTTGTAAAGGAGAGTATGCCAGGAATTAGGTTAAACTGGAGCTTCCATATAAATTATAAATCTCAACATTCACTGAGGAGGCAATTTGTGCCAAGTTCATTTCCAGGCATCGCAGGACAGTTGCTAAGGAAGGAGAGGTAAAATCCTGCAGCAACCCTACCTAAAAACATTTCCTGGTCTCCTCCCAGGTGTGCACCTTTTATGATGCTGCTGGTTGTCCTGGGCCATGCTATCCCTATGTGCTCTCTCTGGTGATTTTCTTTACCTCCTGGAGAAGGAAGGCAGAGTGTCATTATAAGAATAATTGAGCACCTACAGATCCTCTGAGCTCCCGAATTCCTGATGGAGTCTGGTAGGACTTCTTGCCCATGAATTCACTGGATTGTAACTTTATTTTTTCTTAGAACCAACTTCCATTTTGGTTTATGCCAGTTTGAAAAGATATTTGTTATTGTTTTTTGAGAGAGAGGCCAGATGTATTTATAATTGAACAAAGGAAAATGAATATGTATAAAAGTGAGGCAGAAAGAAGCCTTCCTACTTTAATTCCCACCTTCCTGCCATGTGTATGTTTCTTGATACTTATTATTTCTGGCTGCTCAATGTTCCCCTTCTTCGTCTTCTTTCTCTTTGTAATTTTACCTGATCTTTCGGCCATAATGATGGCCATGTAGATGAGTCCCGATTCTTTAGCTCTTATTTCTGCCTTTGTGGACGTTCTGATGTGCTAAAAAGGGATTATTCAATGAGTGACAAAAATGTATTCTTCACATGTTAGTAGTCATTAGTGTACTGGTTTATTTCCTATTTATCACATAAGGCATAGTCCCTCTTGTCCATTTCAGTCTCCATACGTCCCGCCTGGCTGTTGAGGTCAGCTTTCACTCTCTGTCTTGCTGCATCTTTCTAATTCCTCTGTCACCTCATCTTTTTCTTCCTCCTCTCTTGCAAATATACCGTGAAATACAATGCCTCTCTCCTTGAACTTTGTTCACTAATCAGAGTCCTTCACATGTGCTGGATCAAGCAATAGTAAGCAATCCTGCGCTATGTGTAGCCCTGCAAGCTCCACTGTTCTACAGAACAAGAAACTAAAACATAGAGGTCACAGAAGTTTTCTCAATTTGTGCTGTTTTTAAGTAACAGGTCTCAGATTCAAACCAGACAGTCAAGTTCTTGGGTGCGTGATTTCAACCCTTGTTCTATGGAAACTAAGCATCTCCTAGGGTTTATATCTAGTCTCAAAGATGTCCACAGGGACTCCTTTGCCTGCTCTTCTCTTGCGTTAGAAGCAGTGGCTTCATTTCTTCCCCTTCTGGATTGCCTGCTAGGTGCCTTCTCCAGTCCAGAAACTCAATAAATATTGGGTGAAGAATTGATTTCGTTACTTTGTGACTGTATCACTTTTTGTGGTTTTTTTTGTTCCAAAATTCAACCAAACAACATATTAATTGATGGTCAATTTACTGATTTATGCAAAGGCTTATTGAGAAGAGAATCAGTCATTTTGTCCATCGTTCATGTCACCTCTCACCTCTTCTTGGCTGGAGAGGAAAGTGGAATTGGCTTGACATGAAAAATCTCGTGGGCCGCTTCTAAACAACTTAATAACCTCCAGGATTTTACAAATTGATCTGTTGCTTAATGAATTGCCCTAGAAACTTTCGGGTTTGAGAGTCAGACTAACTGCTCCATAATTCATGAGTTAGCACTGGTGTGCTTCTTGCAGTGCAGGCGCGACTGATTAATTTTTTGGACATTTTGGCAAATCTGATCTGGATGACTAAATCCCTGGCCTTTTTAAAAATCTTATTTCTTAAGCCCTCTGATAGGAATTGTGTTATGTCTCTAACAATAGAAGCCTTTGTAATGAGAACTGAAACAAAACAGGCATTAAACATGCTTGTGTTACCCAGCCATTAGTCATGTCTCTCCTTACCAGGATGAGTGTCTACCCTTTATTTTGACTATAGTTGAAATATGTTTCCTGGTTGCTAAATGTTACATCCTTCTGGCTAACTTGATCTTGTGTAGCAGGATTACATGCAAAGTCTGAGACTTCAGATGATAGAATTTGGATTCATTTATTCTCTGAAGGTTAAACTTTGAGGATTATTGATGATACTAGCACACTCATGCAAGTATGACCTTTACCTTGCTCAAGAAGAAAGCCTGGTGGCAGGGAAAACCATCTACTTAATCTTGCCTTATTATGCCATGTAAGTGCCGGGGAAATTTCTGAAGCTCATGATGTAGTTAAAATGCACTAATAGATAGTAGCTGAGTATCTTTTCCTCTTTCTTGGGACTATAGTTCCAATAACTTTATTGTGAAACAATACTCTCTGGCTTTACTCATTTTTCAGTAAATATTGATTGACAATCTAGCACATGTTTGGGCAGGGGCTAGGTCAGGACAAACACAAGAAATGATTAAGAACTGATCTTTTCCCCCTCAAGGAATTCGGTCTGGTGGGAGGAGTCAGTGAAGTTTTGTATCAGCAAATACTGATGTTTATGGCAGCAAAGGGTGACCAGTCTCCTAGGGGATTTAGAGAAAGTAGATTTGAACCAGATTTTCATGGCTAAATGAGAGTATACAAGAGAAGAAGGTGAAGAAAAAGAGGAGGTCAGACATAGAAAGGAGAGAGAGAGAGAGAGAAAGAGAGAGATAGACAGGAGATGGAGAGAAATCAAAATAAAAGGAAAACTAGAATTTGTATGGAAAAAGAAGGAAACAGATTATACAGATTATACTGGGGACTTAAATCTGATGGGGAAAGCTATTCTAGTTTTAATGAAATGGCTATGCATTGTAAACTGTTACGTGTGTGCCTCATAGTGTAAGAATTACCTATGACCTGCCTCTACTCTTCTCAGAATCACTATTATTATCCATACCTATTGTTTGTATTTAAAATTTGACCCAAGCCCTCAGCATGTAACCAAGTTTCGTTGTAATCTGATTGTGTGACATGATTGCAATGCATCTTTAATGCACACTTGGCAGGAAAATGGCCTTGAGAAAGATTGTGGAAACCAAACCGTCTCTGCTGATTAAAGCAGAACCGTGCTTTACTTACGGGATTATGAAACACACAAAATGATAAAGAACTGAAAAAAAAGGCATGGGTACTATAGCGTTGATGGCAGTGGTGACGGTGCTGACGGTGGCAGTAGGCTGAACACAGAGCTTCACACCTGCTGGATATCCAACATATTTGCATGTGGTGGTGATGAAGACTGTGACTTACTAGTGTAAACAATCTTAGGGACAACTTGCTATTCTGCCACTTGGATTGTACCTGGCTGTGCTGCTATAATAAACTAAAACAGATTGAGTGGCTTATAATCAACGGAGACTTATTTCTTGAAGTTCCGTAGGCTGGGAAGTTCAAATGAAAGAGCTGGCACAGTTGGTATTGGGTAAAAGCCTGCCTTGTGGCTCACAGGTGGCCATCCACCTTGGTACTGAACCATGACATAGTGGGAGGAAAACGGAGCTGTCTGTGGTCACTTGAATAAGGGCATTTACCCTACTAATTCTTAGTCAACTCTCACCAGTTCCATTTCCAGAGACCACCACCACCAGATTGGATTTCAGCATTCATATGTTAGGGGATCATAAACATTCAGTTCTATAGCAGGTTGAAATACTGATGTATTTTTGGCTCTACCCTTAAAAAATTTTAGAACATGAAAAATATGTTTTACCAGTGGCTTGAGGATTCAGGAAAATAATTTGAAACTAGTACTTATCAAATAGTTTATGAGCTTTAAAAATATTAGTTATACTAATTTTCCCAAAGGAATCAGAGGGAATATTGAGACTGGTGTGTGCTAAACTAACCATTTGAGAGGCCAGTAGACTGAGGTAGTTTCCGTGGCTGGGCTGCTAGGTGAGCAAACTGAAACGTGGCTCAGTGTAAAATTTTTTTTTTTTTTTTTTTTTGAGACAGGGTCTCTCTCCGTGGTCCAGGCTGGTCCTGAATTCACTTCAGAGCCCAGGCTGGCCTTGGACTCACGGCAACCCGCCTGTCGCAGCCTCCCAAGTGCTGGGATTACAGGCATGCGCCACCACGCTCAGCTCATGTGGTGCTGGGGAATCGAACTCGGGTACTTTTGCAGAGGAAAATGACAAAGCAAGAGAAAGCTAGAGAAAGTAGATTAATCACTAAATACAGGTGTGACCAGCATTTTTATAGTCACGTCGATATATTCTTTAACTTCTTTCAATTTTTTCTTGCAAATTTCTGCTTTGGGAAACTCATTGCTACCCTTGTGTTTGGTTAGTGATTTCTTTGGGGAGTGAAAAAGGCTTTTAAGGAAATCTACTGTAATGACCACAGTGTAAGTGAATCTTCTCTATAAAATTCATTTGTATTTTTTTCTCTGGATATTATAGATGAAATGTAAGAATAAATTTAACATCCCTGAGAGAAGCTGTGGATACCTATTCTATTACTTTTAGGCCTCTACTTCTTAATTTGTCTTTGGTCTCCATGGAGGGCAGCACGTGAGTGCATGTAAGTGGAATTGTGGCTGGACAGCATGAGTTAGAAATGAAGACTTTGAAATATTATTGTATATTATCTGGAATGACTGAAGATGTCTTTCCTTGAGAATTCTGTGAGGAGACTGGTGTCTTCTTGATTCTGCTACTTTCTTTGCAGTGATAGCTGAAAATGAGCGTGTTCGCAGGAGTGTGGAAGGTGTATATGTAAAGCCCCTTCAAAATCAGTTCTTCAGAGTGCAATACCGAAGGTAAAAGGACCCTCACAGAAGGCCTTTATCATGAGAGCCAACTTAATGACAAAGAGCAATTAAGCATTTCTATAGTGGGTAGTATTCTGTGTCGGTTAGCTATTATTAAACTTATTGAGTTTTTGATGGGATTTATCTCTTGTTGCTTCTCTTTGCCTTTGGCTCAATAGGGCAATGAAATCGGAATTGCACGCCTGCAACAAAGTGGGGCCTTGCCACAGGATGAAAGATGTTACCAATTTAGCCTGATGACCAGTTCAAAGTCAAGAGGAGGAACAGATGGGCTGGCATTGGATAATTCTACTTGCTTAAATGAAAATAACTCATAAAATAATACAAGGGAAGGATTGATTAAAAATTAAACAAATGTAATTCTATGTTTTTTTGTTTCTATTGGCAGGCATGTTTTATGGACAATAAAGACACGTCTGACCTAAGATCAATTAAAAGGTATTCTTAAGGCTTTCCTATCTACGTTGTGAGCAATGGGATATGGAGTGCATATTTGTGTATACATACATGTATAAAATATGCACATACATGGATATATATAAACACATATGCAGACTTGTATTCATATAATATGTACACAAAACATATATGAGGAGTGATTCAAGAATATGCTGGAAGTTTAAATTTAAGAATATTTCAGTAAAAATGCATTGCCAAGACTGATGGGACAAGTGTGTTTGAAGTAATAGGGACTTATTTTGAAGGAAATTAATGGGAATATGTTTTTATAATAATATCTTAAATTTAGACATTCACTCCTTATTGATCAGAAATTTGTGTCAAATGAAAACATCATAATATATTTTCCTCTACCTTAGTCACCAAATATAGCAATGTGCACCTTCTAGCTTCTTCGCAAAGTCAAAATGATCATGAAAGGTAAAGTGTTCTGGATTGACTCATGACATGGCGGCAATCATACAGCAACTACAGGAAAGAAAGAAGACTTCCAAAACTGCTTCACAAAGTAGCAAGAACACTGGAATAAATGTGCATAACTCTAGGAGGGGTATGAGAATTTCAAGGGGGATTAGTGGCATTATCTAGATGTGTTCTGTACATAAGTTTACATGTAGTGTGGCGAGATACTGGCATAGAAATATATAATAAATATAACATGAAATGCATATAACATGAAGGAAGTGGGTTTGGGGGGGTCTTTTTTTGTTTTTTTGGGAGGTTACTATGAATAGAGTCACCAATGTTCCCATAATCCAGGTACTTAGATGCATAGAGATGGAGAAGTGTATGGAGACAGAAGGCAATCAATTAGGTACAACGAAGGGCTTGAGTGACAGTAGATGCTAGACTCAGGGAGACATTGCATAATAGAACTTGGAATTTTAAGAGACAAAACATGCTAGACCAATGGGCTGAGATTCCAGCTAGGTCGATTTAACGCCGTATCCATAATAGGGTCCTATATTGGAACTGGCACAAAAATTAGTGATTGCATGAATTTAGAATCAGAGGTAAGATTCATTTCCACTACTATTTGGAAGGTTAAGAGATTTACTGGCTGGAATTAGCTGGAATGACAGGAGCTGAGCAATTGTTCCATGTCACAATGGAGACAAGCCTTCGGTAGAATTTTAAAAATGAAGAAAGATATAATTTGTCCTACAAGTTGCTGTAAGCTCGGTGACGGCATTCATTTAAAAAATATTTGTTAGCTGCAGCTCTGTGCTGGGCACATGCAGTAGACAAGCCTTGGATCTTACAGACAGGGCTTGAACACTTGGAGTCTATAGTTAGAACAGAGTCCAAATTTAATACACATTACTTTTCTTAGATAGAGGAAAAAATGTAGCTTCTTTTTTTCTCTGCCAGTTGTATAATCTTTATCAAGACTCCCCACCCACGGAGTAATAAGAAAATGTAAATTTGTCAATGAACGTTATTTCTTCAACTATCTCAGACAGAGCTGATATGCAAACCTAAAGCTATATAATCACATTATTCCATAGTCCTAGACATGTAATGTACTGAGTAGATAAAAGACCAAAAGGTGTGAATGCATGGGAAAGAACAAGGCAGAATTTCAAGAAAGTCTATGGAACTTGTAATCCCATGAATTTAGGACTAACGTTCATAGTCTATTTGTTACAGTTGAACTCACCAGTTCCCTATTTAGTCTATGCTTATACCATGCTTGTCTATTTCCTAGGGTTGGATGAAAGATACTCATGAACTTCACGGTTCACAACAGGAGCAGTTTGTTCTCTCACTGGTCTGCTCTGGAGGCTGGAAGTCCAAAGAGAGCGTGTCTGCTGCTCACTTTCATGGCATGGGGATATTTATCTTTTCCACCACTGGCTTCACTGACCTCTTAGCTGCAGGCTGCATAACTCTGATCTTTATTTCCACCTTCACATGGCTTTCACCTCTTTCCCCCCCATGTGCCCCTGCTTTGTGCACTCTGTGCATCTCTTACAAGGACACTTGCCATTGGACTGAGGACCACCTGAGCAACCCTGGAGGATTTCATCCCACAGACCTTAACATATTTACATTTACAAAGCCCCCGTTTTCAAATACAGGCTTAGTCACAGGTCCTCGAATATGATACATCTTTCCCCCACTTGGTCATATGTTACATTTCAGGAGCTCCTACCTGTATTCTGGATGGGCATATCCAGAAAACAACAACAACGAAACAAAACAGGTTAATAACAATCTGTGATCCCGGGAACAGGAGACCTCTTACTCAGGGTTAGATCTCTGCTGCATGGCAGGAGGTTCAGGGGCCACAGGATCCCACAGATTTTTTCCATTTTCTTAATTGAAGCTTTTGTGATATCACACTGTTGATAAGGGCATTCAATTCCTCTTTTCCTCCGTTAGAGACAGACATACACAACTCTATTTTGTGTTCCTGTTTGTATAAAGACTTTTAGAATATGTATTGTTATTGTACCTAGGAGAAGAAAGTGTCTCTGTGTATAAATAATGACCTCAAGATCGCTTCTATCTTCTCTTTTAGTGTTAGTGTTAGTCCAATGAACCGAAAAGAAAAAAGATCTTCCTACAGCCCTGAGTTAACAGAGTCTGTCCTCCTTGTAAATCCAGGCATAAGTGATAAGGTATAGTATGTGTTTGGAATGAAGCCCTGTAATCTGACCTGCAGATCAAAAAAGTGCTAATAAGTGGCAATCAATCCATCAGCCAACAAATGGTTTTATTTTCACCCAGTGTGGGTTTCACTCTTAAAGGAGAGACAGATAATTAAGACTTCGTGTTTCAAAATATTAAATATTGATTTGTAGACATTTAGCAGCAGGCCTAAAGCTCTCCTGAGGGATGACAACAACTGTCGAAAAGATTATAAAAGATTTTATTTCTCTTGGTAGAATTTAGCATTTATTTCTTATTTAAAGGGTGTGAAATGCGAGTTAGTAAAATATTGTATCAAGGAGACAGCTCGGAGCCCTGCAAATGGAGCTCGCGTCTGTACTGCGTGGCTAGCCAGTGTTACAGTAAACCCATTTCGCCAGTTTCGCGTCTGCTTTTGGTTTATTGAAGTGTCAGAAGGTTTATAAGCTCTTCAACTCAAGTTTTGATTGTTTTATCCAACTAGTGTCACTTCTTATCAGTATTAAAGGCAGAAATCAAAGAAAATGCTCAGGGATGGCGGACTTCAAGTGTTGCTTTTTGCTATCACAGTTGTAGCATTGATAATCTCTTGACAGTCCCCCCCCCCCCTTTGATACCGTGGAGTAATTAGAGGGGGTTTTATAGTAGGCTTCACCAATTAGTTACAGTAGTTTCTGATTAAACCTTGCTTTGTCTCAGCCTTAGAGAAAATGCCTCAAGGGTAAGAGCTGGGCTAGAGAATGGACCTGATAGTAGGACTATTATGTGAAGAACCGGTGTCACCAGGACTGTGATCTTCCTAAGACCTAAAATTAGGAGCACTTTTTAGTGTAAGTGATGGGATACTAGAGCTGGAATAATATTCAGACTTCGTATAGTCCACAGAACCCATATAATGTGTGGTGTTGCAGGATCATGAGGAAATTTAATGTCTTTCCAAAGGCTTAGTGTATTAATACAGTCTTTTGGTTAAGGGAGGATGCAGGTAAAGAAAAAGCCATATTGAACAAAGCATAAGCGTTCTACTTGTAGAGATTTAAACAAGCCTAAATGTTCTGGAAGCATCCAAAATAGAAGATCATAAAAATTGTAGAACGTCCCAGCGTTGCTATAGCATTCTCACAGATACAATGTGAATTTCATCTTTATTTATACTGTCTAATGCGCTTCAATAAAAACAAGCACACTACCAAGCATTTTATGCCATTTGCTTTGTTGAATAAAGTTTTTATAGTTGATAGAAGTAAAATACTGCACATTCCAGGGCAGAATTTTTTGCCAAGGGAAGGCAGGAGGCTGTCAAGTGAAGCTGAGGCAGGCTGTGGGGCCTGAGTCTGCTCTTTCCCTTGGTGTGGGACTGGAGTTTACAACCCTTCGATGGCCTAATGTGGAATCGATCTTGCAGGCAAATTTGTTCCTACAGTTCCTCTCTCCTTAATTGCTCGTTTTAATAAGGGCAATAGTAGTAGGATTAAAATATTCAAAATTTGGATTGAGATTCTTATAAACTTTCTTTTCCATTGAAGATAATGCAATGTCTGAGCATGTTGTTTTAAGCAGCTTATATTAATTTCTAAGATTTGGGTAGAAATCATGTGCTTACAGGCATACACTATGAAAAAAAAATGAGTGAGAACTTGAAGTTTTCAAATTGTAGCCATGATCTCTCCAATGGAAGAAGTCCTTGGGTCTCCAGACCCAGAGGCCTGCTTCCTATTGATTTTTATTTTTTAAATCAGTTGCTCTGTGGGGCTTTAGAATTGCTCATTAAAGAGGTTGAGAGAAAAGCAAATTTGGTTCAAGTTTTCATGCTGAAAATTTGTATTCTCTGAATCTGACATACCCAGCTTTGGGGCTTTGCAACTCCTGGATGGCTCTGTTGCATACAATCTATGGCAAAGTGCAAGAGATTTAATGAATAGCCTTGTTGTATATGAAATTGATTTCTTTAGCAAATATTTGTTTGGGCACTCCATGTGTGAAACTGACATGCAGTGTCACAGCCCATTTTATTTTGTTTATTGAGCAGGTATATTCAATTTTAGAATAAAAAATTTTTGTATTTTCGGTTTAAGAGTTTGGAGCTCATGTGGTGCATTTCAGAGCTATCTCTGACTCATAATGAAACACTTAGAATTAAAAGTGCATTCTTATAAAGGCACATCCTTCTTTATTAGAAATTTGAATGCATCACACCATTTTATCAGCAGCAGCAAGTAGAGGCTAGAATAGGGAAGTGAGAAAAAATCCATTTGACAGAGAAAATAGGCTCTCTTTATGTGTGTATGTGATTGCACGTGTGTGAGTAACATTACAGCAATCATAATACAAAGATAGACATTTTTGGCATCATAATGGTGAATCATAACATAAAACACAATTTTAAAAATGTGGTCTGTGTTGGTCACTTGATTATTTCATACTAGTAACAAATAGAAAGTAGGCTGAGACAAGAGAAACCACACGAGATTATAAATTAAGCCCTAGGTTATTTTTTTTTTACAAGAGAAAGGAAATTTGAAAAACAAGTCATCTATTTAGAAAAGCAAAGGAGGCACTATAGTTAGAAATAAGCACTCATATTTATTTTAAACATATATTTTATAAAACAAAGAAGCAGCTGTGGTTTCCATAAGAGAATCATTGAGAGTACATTAAATGGAATATTTAAAGCTATAAAGTTGAAGTGGGAATTTATACCAATTACCATTGCCTCTAATAATTTAGATAGTATTTCCTAGCATGAGAGAAAATCTCAGAAGCATCTGATTGTGTTCACATTTATATTTAGCCTTGGAAAGCAAAGAGGACATAAAAACATTTTTGAGAACTTCCAGGAAATTTTTATTAGACATGGAAAGCCCTTTTGATTATCAGGTGACTGAGGAAATATTTATCATTGCTCAAATACTAAATGTTAGATTCTGAAGATAATCACTCCAAAAAAGAGGACAATGTGACACATTTAATAAAGTATGCTTTATTTATGGTTCTGGGTATGTTCACTCTTCTGGCTCTGTTTCCCCTAGTCATGAGCCTGATATATGCAGATCTCCAAGTACATTTAAATAGAACAACAACTGAATGGTACACTCAACAGAATTTATGAAGAGGAAACAGACATATTTCAGCATGGGAGAATATTTATGCATTATTTAACAGCAATAATGTTTGAATTCATACATTATGCAAATGCAGTTATAATCAGGAAAATGAAGGAACTTGGACTGCTGTACCATCCCCAAACCCACCATTAGGTACCTATTTGTGCATAACATTTAATACTGCACAATGCCTGACGGTGCTGTGGTGTGTCACTTGAAGAGAAAAGTTATCAGAGATTAACTGGGTATAAAATGAAAAGTTGATGAACCCCTGATTGCTATTTTGAAATTGACTTCTACAAATATAACCTCAAACAAGTGTAAAGATGTTAGTGATAATTAAAATTATATTGGAATAAAATGTACTTTACTCAAATGATTCAACTTCCTTGTTTTCAGTCAGGTAAGGACAACTTCTTCTTTTATCTAGAAAGCCCTACTTATGTGAAGACACTGTCCTGAGAATTTTATAAGTGCTTTATTTATCCTTGAAACAGTTGTCTCATGATACTTTACAATGAGGTGCATACTATCATCTTCCCTGCTTTACACATGAGAAAACTAGTTTGTCAAAGCTGAGTAAGCTATGAAGTGGTAGGATCTTTGTTTTGACCCCTGGAAGACTGGATCCAGAGTCTGTACTCTGAGCTACCTGCCATACAGTTTGTATTAGCATGACAGCTATCTATGCTCTACTTTTTTCTTATAGGCTAAACTCATTGTTCTAACGATAATGACTGAGCATTTCTTATACCCCAAGCACCGCATCAGTCCTAGTGGGTACCTAAGAGAAAGCAAAGCTTCCAATCTCAGAGGCAGCTAGCAGAAGAAAAAGGTGCCATTGCACCGTGGCCAAGCGAAGAGCAGTTGGGTATATAAAAGAAGGATGGGGACTCCACAGGGGAGATACCTGATTCCTTTCAAGGAACAGAGGGAGGAAACTGAAGGGAGATGTGCCTGTGACCAGTGCTGTGGTCACGTTTTTCATTCTGTCCTTTCCTTACCATCCTGCTCCTGACACAGGGCTCTACCTCTAGTGAGAACACAGAGAACAATGTGGTATTTTATTTCTTAATTGGCCCCTCTTTCTTGGCACAGGGACTCAGTGACTTCCATGCTGGTGGTTTCTAGGTAAAGTCTGAAGCAGACATACTTAACTGAGTTTAACCTAAAGACACTCCCTCAAAAAAAAAAATACTTCCATGTGAAATTCTGTGACATGTCAAGGTTTTGAGTCCACACAGTCCTCAAATTAGGATCCTGGATTTGAAGGTAGACGTGTTGGGTGAACAATCTACCTACCAGTGTACAACGGTGGTAAGTGCAGATTCACAGTTCTCAACCTTCTCATTTTCAGGACTTTTGTTAAATTTTAAAAATTATTGATGACTCCCAGTTTTTATGTGTAATATATTAATATATACTTTTCACATAGAAATTAAAACTCGAAAACAAAAATATTTATTAGCTCAAAAACTACAAAGGGCTCATTATATGCTAACATAAATACTATAGAAATGTAATCACATTCCACATTTTCCAAAATAAAAACTTAGTGAGAAGAGTTGAATTATTTTACATTTTTGTAAATCTCAGGGTTTTTTTTTTTTTTTTTTTTGTACTGGGAATTGAACCCAGAGCTTTATCTATCAGCTATATCTCCAGATTTTGTTATTATTATTAGTCATGTTTACTTTCTAAGAATCATACAATACATATGTATGAAATAAAATATGTATTTACTGGGTGAGCAGCTCTTAGGAGATGGCAGTAATCACGATTTTTAAACAAAAATATTATTAAACTAATTTTTGAGTATACAGAATCACTTCTTTAAAACATTGACAATTTTATTATGAGACAGGGCTGGCTAATTTGATGAATTGCCCAGGCTGAACTTTAAATCTCAGTAGTCCTACCTGAGCTTCTCAGAATGCTACAATTACAGGTGTGCACCACCACATTCAGTTTGTAAATTTGTTTAACGTCTAGCTCATTAAAGACAGGTGGATTCTCAAGTCAGCTTCTGATCTTCATCTCTCAGGATGTGTTATTTTGGTAGAATCATCAAAAAAAAAAAAAATCCGTTCCCACAGAGCTGTGTAGAAAAGAAGGGTGAATATTTCATAATCTCTTAAAAACGTTGTGGATAGTCTTTGATACTTTACCAAAACTTGGAAAGTGTTGTTTCTTAAAGGTTACTCGCAAATATCAAAGTTGAAAGCATATTAATGAGCATTTCTTATTCTGTTTCATTAAAATCCATGTCTTGTTTTTCATTTTGAGTGGATCTCTTAACCTTGTATCTTTTTTGTAGCATTTCTGCAATGGCCATTTAGAAATATAAATTCACTGAGTTAAGTACATCTTCTAAAGGTTGGCATGGCTCACAATGCAATATAAAAATTCCATTCACTAACATCACGATCTTTAGCTTAAGCTTGTTGTCTGGATTCAAGTTCCCTAAAATTCCAATTTTGACTTTAGAGCTTTCATTTTATCCATGATAACAAAAAGCAAAACAAAACACACAAACAAACCACCCCCCGCCCCCCAACCAAACCAAACCAAACCAAAAACAAAAAACTCAGTCACTTCTTGAGAGAATAGGTTTTCTTCATTTATTTTTGAGAAAATGGTCCTCAAATATGCAAGACTGAGAGATCATAGTTTGGCATTCTTTGACATAGAAATAGTGTTTTAAAAAGTGGCTCATTCAGCCGGTGCCTCACACAGTTGCAAAATACTCGTCCTTGAGACAAAGATTGTTCTTCTACAGGCAGCCAATCCACATCAGGTCTAACTCCTTTCTCATTCCCTAAAGTAAGCATTGGGTGTCTTAGAAATTCTTATTTTTTTACTATTTTATCAAGAGTATTCCTAAGTGAAACTGATTTTTAAAAAATTGCGAGGATACTGCAAGTAAAAACCACAACTGTGTATTGTAGCTGGATGTCATGGCCTGGATTTTGCTAAGATGACCCACTCCTTAACCCTCTGCTTTTGTGCATTCAATGCACACGATCTGCATAGTAAAAAGAGCAAATAATGTTTTTGTGCTATCATCAAAAATGTATTTTTTTTGTAAGTACGAGTAACTGAACGCAGAACATGGAGTGATTTGATAAAAAAGTACTTTTTGAAGCAAGATATTGCTAAATTGTGTAAACTGGATGCAAACTTGCAATCCTCCAGCTTCAGCCTACCAGAGTGCTGAGCGTACGGGTGAAAATAAAAGTCATCTTTCAGTTGCCCTGAGGGTGACTCTCAAGATTCTAAAATTCCGCATCTTGAGAACTACTGGAAGTAACAGCACAGAGAGAAAAACCCATGGAAGAAGGCTGAGGGTTTGGGACAGAGACTCTAGAGGGAGAGAAAGAGATACAGAAAGGAATAATAAATGTTGAAGTGCTGAAGGTGCCGGGAGGAGCTGCAGCATTCTCTGGTGCCCAGCGTATCAGTCTTAAGATTGGGTTGCCCCTGGGTGTAGATGTGAGCTTTCTTTGGTAGTTATTGTTCTAAAAACTACTTTTTGAACTTAGTATTCAAGTGCCACTTCTTTTGGGTAGAATTTGAAGATAGAGTGACTAGGAAAATAGTCTGAGAGAATTATATTCATGTAGCTGAAAAGAGAGATTTCAAGAAATCTCACAAAACAAAGGCCCCTTAAAGAGTGGCTTATGTTGTGCACACGTAAGCTTCACAGAATCCCAGGCTGAGTGGCGTGTCGACAGAGGGAGGTCTAGAAAGCAGCAGAAAGCTGTTCTGCGGTAATTAAAAACTAAACTGAAGATGCTGAAAGACGCTTGTTATTCTGTTTTCGTTGCTGTGCTCTAGAGGTGCCACGGAGGAGGCTGTTCTAGCATTTACATTAGAAATCTCATTTCTTCAGGGGTCATAGCTCAAGCTTAAATTTTACTTCGAGTAGAAACTCGACTTTTCTATTAGCCCATGCCACAAGTGGAATGATTTTTAGGTTTATTTTAGGATAACTATTGTAGGGTTGCCAGCAAGAAATCAACTTCATGCAATATTTTCCTATTTGTTTATCTGTGCCCATCTTGAAACGTGAGGGGTTTCACGCAGGAGGGTGGAATCCTATGTAATACACAGGTCAATGATAAAAAGATGATTTTTGATGTGAAACAGGTTAATAAGAAGTAATATTACTAGTCATTCATCTTTCTGTCTCTAAGACATGAATGTCTTTCAGGGAGATAGCTGTTGATGTCCTTTTAAAAACTCAGTGATAATTTCACCACTAAGATTATTGCCACGTGGATGGGGATGGAAGCTTGTGGTAGGAAATTACCCAAGCTTCAAATTTCATTCAGACTTTGTGATTTTTCTGGCATCACAATTTTTTTGAGTATAGTCAAAGTATATTGTGTAGAATCTTTCATACTGTCCAATATGCATTTATTTCTGAGAGAAAGTTAACATTTGGCAGTGTTTCCTGCCAAGGAATTTTGCAAAGTAACTTGCTATGCTGTGGTAGTCCAGGAAGGAGGTAATCTTCCATGATGAGTGTGTATGTTCAGTAGAATAAAAAAGGTCAGGAGTAGAAAAACTTACCCTGGTATTCTCTCTGGGATTATAGTCATCCAGAAGTGAAGACAAATGCACAGCTTTGGGGAGAAAGATAAAAGACATCAGGTGGTAGTGTTATGAACCTGCTGAGTTGGAAAATGCCTTTTTGGTTTAGAAGAATCTAGACATCCACATTTGGCTTTGAAACTAACATGATAATTGAAGATATTTATACCCATGCAGTCTTTGACTTAATGCTAGTTTTAGCTTTACGCATTCAGTGAAAACTAGACTTGTAATTTTGAATTCTGATGATCTCCAATGCCAGAGATACATGATCTGATCGTCTCTCACCATGCCATTCACGGACAAAGACCCACAGTTCCCAGGAAGCCATGTGGTCAGCAGAGTAAGCAATTGATACTCTACAAGGCACTGTTTGCTGAGTTCTGATGTTGGAAGGTGAACTAAATGCATGTTTTTACTTATGATGGTTTCAACTTACAGTGATTATATTAGGCAGTAAACTCCTCCTGAACTGAGATATATTTGTAATTGTGGACTAAGGTAAGACAATAGAGTAATGGGAAAACTGGGTTGAAAGAATGGCACAGTGGTTAAAGTGCTTGCCTTTCAAATGAGTTTGATGTCCCAGCACCACATACAGATGGGCTTGATAGGACATGTCAATCCCAGCATTTGGGAGGATGAGGCAGGCAGATTGTCCTGAGTCCAAGGCCAGCCTAGGCTACACCAGTGAGCTCAGGACCAGCCTACGCTATAGAGTGAGATCCTGTCTCAAAAGGGGGGGGGTGGGGGAGGGCTTTTGTGAGTGCCATCTGTTAAAATACTAAATAAGTTTTTCAAGTTACTCTCTGGAAATGTTCTGTTTGGAAGTTTGCATAATAATTGTAGCATGAAAAATACCACAACAATAAAGGCAGTCTTAGAGATGGCCTATTGTAGCGTTTGAATTTCCAAGTGAAATATATTTTCAGCTTTTTAAGATCATATCACAAGAGAGTGAACTTCTGGGTAAGAAATGGGCCAGACAACTTGAGTTCCTTTCAAGACTTGAGTTTTCATGATTTAATTATGTATCTACACTTGCATTGAAATAGAAACCCTCCTCAAATTCTAGCTGTTGTTATCCTAACTCTTGGCTATATATTGTAGAACAAAGCAGTGACAATACAACCCGGTCTAAACTAATTGAGAAAAAGCTTGTCTTTCTAGAGTGCTTTCTGCTTCTCAAGCACCTTTAGTTCCCTGACTGATCTTAATGGGGAGCAGCTGAAAAGAGCTTAGAATTTCCAAACTGACCCAAAGCAGCATAGGTGTCACTTCCATCTCATATGACCTTAAAATAGTTGTTACTTTTGTGACTCAGAGTGAACATGGCCCACAAAGAGGCTACGAGAACAAAGGATGGCTACTCCTGACAAAGGCTGTACCTGTAACATACTTACAATTGTGAATACTTTGTTTCGAGGGATATAAAACCTGTCTTCCTCTCAGCCACAGTCCAAGCTGAAATGTGTGTGTTTCATACTGCACAGCTTTATTATTAATAGTGTTATCATTAATGCAAATGTTGGCACATCATCTACGCAACACTTTCCTAGTAAGGAAATCCACAAATAATACTTGACATCTTGTTTACACAGCAGCTACCATGCACATTTTTCACTATTTTTGTATCTTTATGGAATATTGGAGCACCACTTCATTTCGACTTACTTCAAATTTTTATAATATGCAAATTTGGATCACATCGAAGGACAAAGAGGCTTAAAAACAGTTTTCTAGATCACAACTCCTATGGAACTTAAGACGAAAAACAAAGTGAAAGACGGGGGCAGGGTGGGGGAGGAGGGAGGGTGAGGTGGGTAGAGGGAGGGACAAAAGGAGAGTGGGAAGGTACTTGTCACCTTGACAAGATCCCTATGTGCACAAAATGCTCAACTCCATTGTAAACCTTGAATTTTGCACTTATACATATCAATAAAATGAGGAGAAAAAGAAGAACAACAACAAAAACAGTTTTCCATACTAACACTGGGCGTCTCCACCCAATGCTATCTCCTTGACTGTTACACATTTTTTAAGATTTAATGATTTCATATTGATACTCTCTTTTTCCCCATTAATACAACATGTAGGCTTTCATAATATATATTTTGGGAAAGTATCATTTTTACAAGTCCTCATTTTTGCTTTTAAAATATATTCCTCATTAAATGGGTAATTTCTAACATCATCCAAGGTTTTTTAGAATCTTGTTTTTAGTGATATTTCAATTATTTTGGCCACTGTTTGCTATGAAATGGAGCCATGTTTAGCAGAAGGGTTTTGTTCTGCATGGCACGAACCATTACAGAGCTGTTGCAAACTTCCTAACAATCGTGCAGGATTTTAATCAGAAGCCGTCTTTGAAGAGCTATACTTTAGCATAGGACACAAATGTCTTGTCTCACAAGGAAAGTGTCTCAGAGAAGGCTTGCTAATTGATTTTTCCTTAAGAACATTCTGTTTCTCTTTCAGTTTATTATAAGAAACACTGGCATTTGTCATTTTTTTCCAATATTTGGAGCTGCTGCCTTACTTAATACATGCACATATCCAATGATGCTCTCTCGCTGTTTGGTGGGAGGACGGTGTTGGGCAGAAGCAGGTCACAGTGATGTTAAATTTGCTGCTGAGCAAAGGATCAAAGTGTAAATGGAATCCTGAAAGCTGGGAGATGTGTGTGCCTGTGTGAATGATCTATTAATTATTGACAGCTAAGGGCTGAAGATTTCTATTTAATCAGGACATCTTTATGTTCATGTTGACTGAACTATTTCTGGCATTTTTAAAATTAAAGTTTTCTTTTACTATAGACATGAAGCATTTCAATGTGTAGCAAATCCTCGCTGGTGCTTTCTTTTCCTTCTGACATTTTGTCTGATTTCTTTGTATTAAAGCCATATTAGATGTGACTAAAGGCGAGCGATTCAAGTATGAGAAATAAGACAGTGCTAGGAGGATTGTGTACACACTTAAAATTGTATTCCTGCAGAGAAGGGAAATAATCTTTCAGGAACAAAGTAAACATTGTCCGAGAAGCTTCAGGCATGTTAGGTATTTATGGGAAGCAGATGAGGCCCAAGGTACTGACACTCATAAAACCCCTTAGTAGAACTCTAGGATGATAGACCAGCGTTAAAATATTTTAAAATACATGCAAGAAAGGTAAAACAGCAGACATTAACTGTTTTCTTGTCCTTTCTGCACGTTTTTAAGGTTATTATAAATTGGACAATGATATGATGCCGCCGTAGTCTCAATTCCCTATCTGTGCGTTCTTTGGAATTTCTTTTAACAATATCCCTAGCGTTAGCTGTTTGTTTAACTGCAGCAACTGACACTCAGCTCATTGCAGTTTGAGTGAAAAGAGTATAAATTTAGCTTTAAAAAAAAAGGTTGGTACCAGAGCAGAACATTTGGGGACTTCTAAGGCACAGTGGGTTGGTGCCCCTCCATGTGGGGAGCAGCTTTTATTAACAGCACACTTCCATTGATGAGGTGACATGCAGACCTCTGATAACTATAAAGTCCCTCTCTTCTGGGCTTCTTAACAAACTGAAAGGTTGAACAGG
The DNA here is from genome assembly GCA_004027205.1 of Ctenodactylus gundi. Taxonomy (NCBI): domain Eukaryota; kingdom Metazoa; phylum Chordata; class Mammalia; order Rodentia; family Ctenodactylidae; genus Ctenodactylus; species Ctenodactylus gundi. The sequence continues at coordinate 540,148 of PVKB01000372.1, forward strand.
TTCCCTGAAGTTGTGAACCCCTTTTTTGTACATTTGGGTCAAGTTTGAAGCCCAAATGGGCCCATTTATGTTTTCAGGTGAGTTTTGCTTTGAGTTGAGAAAATATGTTTGAACCCTCCATTCAACAATCAAACTCAGGGGGTGTGAATAACAGTGAACTGTTCACATGAGCCTCCACACGTCTACGCTACTGTGTTTCCTACTGCTGGACTGCTGGTCCGCACTGGCCTTGAAGGACTTGACACCCGAGGGCGGGGGGAGGTCTTTCATGATTCGTAGCTTTGATTTCACACTCGTGGCAACTGATCATTTATGATAAACTGGAGCCTTTTGAGGTGGGCGATGTCATGACTACTGACCAGATTTGAAATGACACTGTATTGATGCATTTTATAGCTAAAACATGCACAAAGTATGTGGTATTTCAGGAGAAGCATCTTAGTTCAACTGAATCAGGAAAGAAAAACAATAGCAACACCTTACACATAGAATAAATTTACCTGGAGAGAATTTAATTATATAGTTTTATTAAAAGAGAGAATTCAGAGAAGATATGACACTATCAGATATATATATAAATCTCAAACCACTATTCCCAATAGAATCCCATGGTAGAGACAAGTTTCTGGATTTTCAGTTGGGAAATACGTTTTTCTTCTTCAGGGAGACACTGTGTGTTTGTTGTGTGTTGTGTACTCTACAACAGCAACAACTGAAATGGAAGAAATACAAACCCTATCTGAGCAGGACAGCTCAGTTGAGCCCTCCTGCAATGTGCAATGCTTGTCCTTTCCAGCAGAGGGCACTGGTACCTAGTGCACACCAGTCAACACATGATGGTGTTGATTTCCCATATGGTGAATAACCAAATATTCCCAATACTCTTCCTCACAAGCTGCCAAAGTCAGAAGCACTGGTTCTTATTTTTGTTAACACGGCATAATATCTTAGATTTTTTTCTCCCAGTGAATGTTTCCAATTCCTCTAGCTTCAATGAAAATACCAATATCCAATTGAGCGCAATCTCTTAATGTCTAGAGTGGGTCTGCTAAAACAAACCCACACAGATGTTTTCACACTTCTGAATAGAAGGAACTTTCCTGATTCTCCTCACATGTATGTTTCTACTTATTCAAGCAGGACTCTAAAGCAGGAAGACGGCCATCCTACACACCTGAGACTTTCAGATGAATGTGGTTAAGTGCCACACAATGGTTAAGAGTTGAGTCTCCATTGTGCTGGCAGGCATGCTTGTCTAAGGACACCTGACCGAAGTGTGACCAACCTTGATATCACAGGCACAGTGAAAATGCCACGTATCAATCTCTTTGCATATTCAGACATCATGTACATAAGTATCTTATACATGGTCAAATACATTAATTTAGTAGCTTGTGGTTTATTGGTGTATGATCCCTTGGAGACTAACAAATACTTCAAATATATTATTAAAATACTATTTTCAAAATTTAACTAAATGAATTTGTTCTCTTTTTCTCACTGAGAACAGAGATGTGAAAAAAGAGGGAAGCAACGGAAATGTGTACATATCCTGGTTTCCCTGAGTGAATTTGCCAATAAAAACTAAGAGCAATATGGTTCCATGTTATTGACAAAATGAGTTCTTTGCATTATTTCCATACACTATCATTCTAAAAAATTTAAATGAGGATTGTAAAAAAAATAAAGGTATTCTTTTTGAAAAGAAAACATATAGCGTATTTTATATTAAATTACATTTATATTTGCTCATAAAACATATATAAATAAAACTTCAGATATTAATGATTCTTCTCTTTATTTTCTAGGACTTAAACCTCATGAATATATGTGTGCTGAATAAAAATAAAGAAACACATGGACATAAAGTCATTAAAATGTGTTATTAAAATGACATACTTTCCCGTAAAATTATGCCCGGTATGATTTATGCTGATAGTATAGTATAACATCTTCATCCATCCTTCACTACGCTTTTGATATTCTTTAGTCATTGGCTGACAGTGTCCGTTTTGCTTTCTGTTATAACCATGCCAAGGTGAATGCAGGAAAGGTTGTATTCCAGAGTATAGAAGATGTTACACTAAGATTTATCTCCTTTTGAGTGGATTGTCTCAGGTTGCCTGAATTTTTAATACCCTTTTCTTGTCACAGAGAAGAGGACTTTGTTATTTTTAGCTTTCGTTGGAGTTCCCACTTCAGAGTTGGTTCTGCGGGGGGCTGTGCTTCCCAAGCTGACATTTCTTTTTCTCTTTAGCATCTGTTACATAAACAGGGTGGATGGCTACAGGGTTCTAAAATTGCGAGTGGAACAGCTAACCCGCTGCTCCTCTCCAGCCCCTGTAACTGACATGCCTCAACTCTCCAGCCCTGCGCCCCAGCTTCCGGAAACGCTGACGCGAGGCCCGCCCTTGACGGGAGGAAGGAGCGCTGCTGGGAAGACAGCAGAGGGCAGAGGGCGGAGGTGTGGGATAAAGGTATAAAGGAAGGGATCTGTGCTTCTGTACTGTTTTGTGTATTCATGTCGTGGAACCTCACACAGTCCATCTGAGAAATACACAATTATTGTTATCTTTCATTTAAAGTGATACACATACTTGTAGAGGTTTTTTTTTTTTTTCCCCCTCTTTGGCAGAAAATACGAAGGCAAGAATTGGATTGCTCAAAATGCCTTAAGTACGAAAGAAAATAATACCTCACACAAGAAACTTCAGGGCAGGGTGACCCCAGGGCACAATGATGTTCTCAGTACCCAATATCAGCTGCCATCTTTCTGTTCCTGGCGCCAAAGACGTGTACATGTGTCCTCAGCTTTTGTTTTCATTGTAAGAAGCTAGCTGCTGCGGTTGCTGGGGTCACAGCCACAGTTTCAACAGTGTAGGCTTCATCAAGTCCAGGCTCTTGAAGACACAAAGACTGGCGAGCTTGTTGTTGTATCAGATTGAACTGTTTCACCTCTGCGTTCCAGGCTTAATTCTCAGGCTTCACGTGAAAGCAACATGGCTCTTGTTGCTTCTGCCTCTTAGGCTCAAGTGGCGTCATAAAACAAACAAACAACTGCAAAGGCCCCCGGGGGCACGGAAGGGTTTACATAACTTGTTCCAGGATTTTGAGGCATTGGTCTGACGCTAAGTCTGGTGCTCAGTGCAAGGGAAGAATGGGAAGAACAGCGCCCCCTCAGGTCATCTGTTTGTGCATGGCTCTTCGTACATAGTAGGCTCTCGATCAGCATCAGCTGATTTGATTTTGGGCTTAAAAATGAAATTAAAGTGGAGCTCTCTCAGGCTATTTGGCTTTGTTCTGTCTCTGGCATTTTCCTGTGTTCAGTTTAATTGAATTTGAACCAGATTCAACTACTCTGGTTCAAGACAATGTCCAGGGCCTGGATAGCTTTTCTGCTCTGTTTAATTCTGCACTACATCAGCATAGATGGAGAAAGTCATAATCAGTGGACTGTGGTTTCACTATCCTCGCTCTATTCTGTAATCAGCCAACTGATCTAGACTTTTGAGCCCTTTCACTAAGAATTGTATTCAGCTGTTACAAAATATTAGGGTGTTATAATATTTACCAAGACGCTTGAAATGTATATGTATGTATGTATGTATGTATGTATGTATGTATGTATATACACTTTATGAGGATTTGGTGCATTAAAAACACATAAGATCTGAGCTGGCCCATGGGAGGTCAACTGAGCTCAGGGAACAGAATAAAATAACCTTGTGGAAGAAGTTCTACTCAAAGCTTATCAATGTGAAGTTTCTGGTATCTGCAGCTATAGCACCTGGTGGAGTTGCAATACAGTATGTTCCAGAAACATACCAGGATCTGGAAAATTGGGAGCAATTGTTTAGGGTTGGGAACTCTGGGCAGTGAGAGCGTGATTCCAGTCAACCTTGAAAGACAAAGAAAGGTATTTTTATTTAGGTAGGTTTGTTTAACTAAGACACAAGAATTTGAGGGATGTAGCCAAAGGGTAAATGAGCCAATATATATGTCCTAATTATTCCCCCCAACATACAGCCCCACAAGGTTCACAGTCTCCTTTATGACTTAGATAATATTGTTATCTCAACTTGATTTTATTTGCCTATGAAGCTTATCAGGACTACAGGTTTATTGGATCTGACAATAAGAATTCTCTGTTGCTGCTTCTTTGTGCAGAGCTTCTGGTGCTTAGATGAGGAATAAAAGGTAGATTTGGAAGCCACCATTATAGAGGAAACTGTTAACAAGAGAAGAGGAGGTGGGATATGTGGGCCAGACATTTATACAGAGAGCAAGGCTAAGGGAAGAGTCTAATGAATTGTCCACTAGACTTCACCATACTATGACTCTGGTCTTTAAGCTGATCTTTGGCATACTATGGCTCTGGCCTGTGTCAATCGGTTTTCCATTGCTATGACCAAACATCTCAGTATAACAAAGGAAGAAAGGTTGATTCTGGATTATGGCTTCCATACATGGTTTGCTGGGTCCATTTTGTCCCTGGGTCTACGGTGAGGTAGTACATCGAAGTAGAGGGGATTTGGTAGACTGGGGCTGTTTACTTCATGGCAGCTGGAAACAGAGGGAGACAGTCTGAGAGGAAGGGTTGAGTACAACTGTAGTCCCCAAGGTCAAGCCTTCTGACTTATTCACCTCAATTAGGCCCTACCACCTTTTTCTATGACCTTCCAACTATTCTATCAAGATATAAATCTATCACTTATGAAGTTAGAGCCCTCATAGTCCAATCACCTTTCAAAAGCCTTACTTCTAATTAGGTGAGCTTTTTAGGAACACTTTAAATCTAAACTATAACAATACCACATTTGTAAATTGAGGATGACAGTAATATCTATTTACAGAGTTAGATATAAAGTATGGGGACATTGATTGGCTGTTAAGAAACACTCAATATTGTTGGTACCATGACTAATAAATAAATAATAAAATTTTCTCACCCTTTTCCCATGATCCTCCCTTGGCATTTGTCTGTAACCATGATGCTGTCTGCAAACTCTCAGTGAGCCCTTTCTGCACACTGGGTCGGCATACACTCTCTACTTTGTCTAGGCAAAACTTACCTGTTGCACTCTGAGCCCACCTCGTCTGCCCAGTGTTTGCCTTTTAGTCAGAGCAGGACTTAATGTTATAAAATGTCCACATCGCGAGGTCTAAGAACTCAGCCATGATTCCTAGGCATGCAGCGTTCTTGGTGTCATCCTCAGAGCATGACTAAAAGATGCTCCCTACCCCCGGGACACCCAGAAAACCTGAGGAAAGATGCTCATGAGGATGATGAAGAAACAAGTGGAGAAATGAGCCAAAACACCACTGCCATCAAGCTATCTCCACAGATGCTCAGAACTGATTGAAAGAGTGAAGCAAGCAAATGTGTGGTCATTTGAAGCCAAAAACCACATTTAATAACACTTCTTAATTTTTTAAAATTCCTGTCTTTTTCTTCCAATGGAAGAAATTTGCCCAATAAGACATAAACCACTAATATTGTGTTCTAGGCAGAACATGGTTTCTTGAGCCAATGCAGGCTGGTTTCAGGGAAACTAACACATTATTGATTTTAGTCAGGCTTATTAGAATCAGTGTTACATGCCCTCTTCCTCCACAGATTGTATTTGGACTTCATTATGAAATCTCATTACATTAAAGGGAGGCAGCAATGAGTTCTGTAAATACAAAATTTCCAAAGATGGATTTGTTAAAATCAGTATATCCGTGAGACCTGTTTTGGGTATCAATCTGTCAAGAAACAAACTCCTGCATTTTCTGAATCAATCTTGCTTTCTTTCTTTCTTTATTTTTCGTATTGGGAATATACACCAGCTGTAGCTGTGCACAGGAAGGCCTCTCTCGTTTCCCTGTGAGCAACCCCTGGGCCGCATGTTAGCGTGTAACCGAGGTGAGACATCTCGTTCCGTAATGACCACGGGCAGCAGGATAGGATGGACACGGGCTTCTTCCCTTTCCCTCCAGCTCAGGAGCATGGTCAGCCCGTGAATCTCAAACCGAGTCTGAGAGCTGTGAAAAGAGAGTTAAGTCTATAGCCACCCCTGCCTCTTCCCTCCCTCCCTCTCTCACTTCCTCCCTCCTTGTCTTTCTTTCTTTCTTTCTTTCTTTCTTTCTTTCTTTCTTTCTTTCTTTCTTTCTTTCTTTCTTCTTTCTTTCTTTCCCAGGCATATGGGAGGCAGGAGATTTGAAATACCCTTCTACCTCTGCCTCAATATGCTACTTGTCATTTGGATTGGGTGGCTTATGTGAATTGATGAAATTGATGGAAATGAACTCACACAGGAAATTACTTCTCCAAAGCAAACAGCTACAGTATGTACTCTCCTCCTAGCCACTCACTTCCGTATCTGTTTATGCAGCATCAGCCTGGACAGCCTCGTAAACACTGTAGAAAATGATGGGTACCAGGAAGCTCAGTGCTTCTCATCCAAAATTCTAACCACAGACCTACCACTAGTCTATGCTGTGTGGTTTCAGTGAGCTGGAAGCAATTCTGGAGTAGGAAAGGTGGGACACCGAGGGTGGTCCTGGAAAAGCCAGCAGGAAGCCTCTTGCCTCCATCCTTCTTCTGCTTTGTGCCTCTCGACCCACATTGTCTTGTGCTTCTTTTGTCCCAGAATGCCTCACTCCTTTCCAACCAGTTGACATTTGCAATCTCTCTAGTTCAGGGCATCGGTCTGATCAGTGGATTAATACTGATGTGGGGAAAGACCTAAGCACCCAGTTGCTAGGAGTGTTTGCAATGTGAGGAATTGCAGAGAGCAGTTGGGCGAACTCTCAATCCTCCTGGTATATGGTAACAGTTAAAGTGACAGGCTGATTTCTCTTCTGACATGTTTTTTTGTTTTCATCCATTGTGCCCTGTAGATCTGTAGGGGGGACACAACCATATCCGGAAGTGTGGTGGCTTTACATTCTCTAAGCTCTCTTTGTCATTCTGTGAACCTGCTGTCTCTCGATTCTTCAGAGTTGCCAGCGAGCAAGGTCTCTGCCCCTCTGCTTCGCATAGGCTCCTTTCAGCCTCTGGCTCCTCCATTTGGCTCCTCCTACGCTGGCCTGGGTCTGCTGTTTCTGCATTGTGGGAACCTGGCTTGATCCCAAGGGCTGGGCACGTCCTGGGGCCCTGCAGCAGTCAGTGCACCCTGTGCCAACACCAGGCTCAGTGTTCCTAAGTCTGCCCATTACCGCAAGTTTTTAATTATCACCCTCTTTTAGGGTGTGGCTCAGTGGTGAGAAATGAGGGTCACTGTGTGGATAATTGAATGCATACACAATGCTTCCTGCCATTCCTTATTGCTGGCCAAATTGGGCTGAAATTTCACTTTTCTTCCTGTTTTATCAGAACTTTTTCTATGTGTTACATTCTTCTGCAAGTCCCAGAAGGATATCTCGTTCACAGAGGTCACTGAGATTTAAAAAGAGAAACTGGTTTACAAATTCCAACTCAGAAGAATTTTCATTTCAAAATATTATGTCCCGTATCCATTATACTTACTTTGATGGAGGTGAAACCTGAATACAATTATTGAATATTGGTTCCTACTATTCCCTAGATAGGCTTTCCTTAGAATATCTGTTCCAGAGATAGAAGGAGCCATTTGTTAACCAAAATTCCATGATGTTTAGCCAGATTATCTTGATGTCATTAAACTATTCTAAAATACTTTAAATTTTACTTTTGTTTGTGCCGCCACAATATGCATGGGAAAGTGCACATGGAGTTACTAGGTTGATTGCTATCAGTGTATCTATTTATACCAAATTCTTTTGTAACAAGTTCTATAAGGCCCTTCTGAGGAGAGAGACCCCACACTCTCACTTTATAGAATTATATTCAGAGTCGAGAGCTCTGTAGCTCAGCGATTAGAGTGCTTGCCTAGGAAGCATGAGACCCTGGATTCGATCCCCCAGCACCACATATAACCTAGGAGTGGTGGTACACATCTATAATCCCAGCCTTTGGGAGGCAGAGGTAGAAGAATTGCTGTGAGTTCAAAGCCACCCTGGGCTCCATAGTGAGTTCAGGATCAGCCTGGGCTACAGAATAAGTCCCTACTTCAAAAAAAAGGGGGGGGGAGGGGGGAGATGTCAACCTAGAGGAATTAGAAGATAAAATTAATTTCCTAAGTTTGTACAGAGAAGGAAAATGATTTTATTGTACTAGATACTAGTCAAACCTCCTTTATGTAGAGCATATAATATAATTTAAGAGATGAGGCATCATGAATTATTGCATGTGCCTTGGAAGGCAACAGAGGTTCGATCACACAGTGTATTCATTTAACACACGTTTCTTATACTTTCAGTGGCAGCTCTTTTTTGAAGTGGTAGGTACACGATGGTGGTTAAATAAAGTAGATAAAACTGCACCAAGAAGTAGCTTGTATTCTGAGAGTCAAAATAAGAGCTAGCAGTGTAGGCAAATAGCCCAGGACCTTCCGGAGTAGAACAGTAGGCACAAGAGAATCTTGAAGAAGGGAAAAGGAGATTTGATGAGTACATATTCAAACTGTATTTCTGAATTTCAAAAGAGGAAGAAATTTACATTTTCATTCAGTGTTACTCAGTAAAACAGGAAGGACTAGGATCAACAGGGCGGCTTTGAGAGGTTGCTCTTGTTCAGTAAAAGAACTTACTAACAGAAATTGCCTACATTTAAGAGTAACGTGCTCATGATGAAGAAAGTGTGCAAAATAGGGAGGGGCGGGGCCGGCCTGCTTGTAGAAGCAAGTTTGAAGACGGTCAGAATGAAGTCATTTGGATCCATATTTCTGTAATGCTATTCCTTCCCTAACCAACTCTTCTTTGTGTCATTTTAGAACTGTGGTTCCTATAAGAAGAGTGTGCATTCCTCCGCACACAAGTAATCACGTGTAGGTATTTTGGACAAGCAGCCATCCAGCACATCGAGATCGGATGGGGCCTATTATCAAATCTGATAGACCAAAGGCTTCGCAGGGGCTATCCAGGAAAGATGGCAAGTGATTTGGAGTAATTGGGGGGTGGGGGGGGGACTTGTCAGTTGGGATCTAATGGAGACAAGGAGTAAACAGACCCAAGTCAGGAGACTTTTCTTCTGTTCCTAACTGGTCAAAGCAAATCACTTCAATTCCCTCATTCTCAGTTTCTTTATGACTAGAAGAATGTGTCATCTAAGGCCCAACTTAGATGTGGGATCGTGTGCGTACTGGAAATGGGAAGAGACTTGCTACTAAAGTCTTTCTGACTGGAAGGGCTGAGAGGTAGGTAGGTAATAGTTTCCACATAAATTTACTCTTATATCTAACTTTCGGGTGTTCAGAAAAGAGAGGTATTGATAAAACTTCATGCGTTGTGGCTACCTGGTGTTGCAGGTTATTATTTAATTCTGTGAGCTACTAACTTATCTCTCATAATAACGATTAAGTCTAAGATGCAAATGACAAACCAGCACACGAAATGATGATCAGTGTCGACACTGAGACATTACTTCACACTTGCTTGGATGGGTAGAACCAGTCAGATGACAAGTGCTGCAAAGACATAGAGAAATCATAGGGAACTTTTATCACTGCTGATGAGAATGTGAAGATGAGAGCTCCTTTGGAAAGTAGCCCAGCCTTTCCTCAGAGGATTCCATATACAAATACCATGTAACTAGCAATTGCATTCCTAGGTACTTACCCAAGTAAAATGGAAATGTATGTTCATAGAAAAACTTGTGTATTAATGTTTGTAGCACCAAATGCCATATATTGTATTATTATACTCATATGAAAGTACATCATTGAGAAATTTCTAAGATTAATTTTTAAATGATGATTCTTCAGGGCTAGTGGGAGGGACCACGGATAGGTAAATGACAGCTAACTGGTATAAGATTTCATGTTCAGTTTATGAAAATGTCCTACAGGTATGGATTGTTGCACGTATTTGTGATTACAAAAAAGCCATTTGATTATATACTCTAAATAGATGGTTTTTATGTCTCAAAAAGTCTCTTTAAAAAGTAACTTTGGAATTTGAGGCTTTGAGATAGTCTTAACTAAAATGTTTAACTTTTCACACTGTGTCATGAGGCAACCCAAATTATAGCCTTAGCTTAAATTTAGTCCATCTTAGACTCTACTGGAGCCTCTTAAATCTCTATTTGAGCAAGTAAGGAAACCACATATTCACTCTTTAATGATCTGGGAAAACTGGATTGCCAGAAAGATAACTCCTATCTTTTCTAGCACTTTCTGTGTTGTTTGTCCCAGCTCCTTCCTCCCGAAACTGCAATCATGAGATCAGAAGGGCCGAGCACCTGGGACAGACACACAAGCCAGTCACTGTTCTTCATCCTCCAAAGAACTGCAACCAAACGGCAAAACTTCTAAAAGAAACATAGGATAATGACAGCTTTTCTTAAGATCAACATATTCTTGTATTTTATAATGAGAACAAATCATAAAAATGTCACAATTTTAGCTCTTAATAAAAACTTTAATTATTGATATTTATTGAGAAATCATTGTGTTTCTATGCTCAGATGCCTCTAAATGCATAATCATACTTAGAGTTAAAGAATAGAGCTTACAAAGACTGTAATATGCTTCAGACAACTCTGTTTTTGGTAACGGGCAGAACCAGGATTTGAAGCTGTATCGTTCAGACATCGAAGTCTTTGGTTCAAATTGCTTCTGAAGAAAGTAGGCGAGGATTACCATATGAGTCTCTTTAGTCCTTAGAAGTATAAAACACTACATAGTAAAAGATGAGTTGGTTTCTCAGAAAGTCCCTTCATAAAGTCTTCTTAGGTGAGGCTGCCTCCTGAAGCGTCTACCTACCATTGGCTGAAAGGTTGGCATCATTTATGCTATAAAAATCTTCAGGACCCCAAATTTGTTACTGTTATGATAACCAGATCCTAGCAGCAACACTTTCTCCTCTTTAATTTCTTCTTGCTCTCATCCTACTCAAAGTGCGAGTGGTTTTACTGCCAACGAGCTCGGGCTCCCCAAGTGCTTCTCACACTGCTCCAGACACGATGTCAGACCAGCTCGGCTAATGTTCATATTCTCCTTGGCTGATAAAATATTTAAACCACGCTGATCGCCTCAGATGGCATTTTAGATGCCAAGTACACCACCCAGTAGGTTGCAGTGCCCTGCTTCCATTTTTTACCCCACATTTTTGTTAAAAAATGACACCTTTCTCTAATGGTGTTTTAATCAAAGGCAGCTCATCACCACTGTTGAAAAAAAAAAGGAGCAATTTCTCATAGGTTTGGCTGGCCAAGTGCACACAATTAGTAAGACCTTTTGGAAGGAGAATTCACAGAAACTGCTTTATTCTTTGACTTTTAATTAAAATGGCAAGAATAGCAGCTCGAGTGAAAGGAGACCTGTGGCCGTTTATTCTCCTTGTCCTGCGGTTGGTGTGTGATGGGAGAATGAGGTCCTCTTTCTCAAGCACAGGGGAGAGCAGGCTATCCTGAATGCAGTTTTTACACCCAAGCTAATTGATGAAGACGTTCTCATTTTGATCTGATCCCACGGAAAACATACAAACCAACCAAAAAACACTTGCCAGAGAGCTGTGCTAACACAGGTAAGGTTAATAGGTGTGAGGGCTAGATTTTCCTTAATATTAATCAAAAATAATTTAAGCCTTAACACGGTGCCCTTTCTCCTTAATTTTGATGGTAAAAATCAGAATGTTTCCCTTCAGGGCTGTTAATGGGGTCAGTCTCCGAGTGGGAGCTGGGTGGCACGCCGTCAGGCCCGCGGAATTGTAAAAACCATCATCATTTGTTTCTAAACAGATCAAGAGCTATTTACCATCTCAGTGTTTTGTGCACAGCTGGGAGTCTGGCAAATGTCCAATATCCATTAACATTTAAAAATTAGTCCCATAATGCATCTTTTCCAGGGCTTGAGAAGTATATACAGTGACACATGTTGGGAACCAATTACACTTGCTCTGCCATTAGTCTGGCTGCATTCAACTTCCCAGTAAATGCAAGCTAATTTAGTTTCCAGAATGGTGTGTCTAAATTCATACAATAACCTTAGAGGAGGCTGGGCATCTAAGGATTTATAGTGGAAAAAATTGTTCGGCGAGAACATTACTTCTCCTAGTACAACGTGACAGCACCTTACACGATGGTTCTTTGCGTTTCTGCAAGTTTCTTTTTAATTCATCCTCACTAAAACTTCCAGCCAGGGTGAATCAGGAGAGCACCCGGAGACCAACAGATCTCAGAATTCATTTCTCACATCGCTTCATACATTAGCAAATGACTTTAAATGTGTCCGTTTAGTCTTATTCCCTGGGTTATAGCTGAAGCTCTTTATTCCAACACGACCAGTAGAATAGGACAATTTCTGCCTTGCAAGTGGAGGACTTAAGACATTTTGGGGAGTTTTATTGCCTTATGATCTGAGATGACCAAAGAACATTTTATAGTGTTTTGGTGATATGGTAAAATATTGAAGATAGAGAAATTCCAAGGCCAAGGGTTGGTCTGTACATTTCCACTGTGTATAAAAATTCTACTAATAGCGAGAGTGAACTAAGGAGTTGGATCCATCCTAGAAGCAGTGAGAAGAGAATAGCTGCTCCTAGCCAGGTGTCCTTTCAGCTTGCAGAGATCAGGGTAGAGACTGGTGAGCTTTGCTGGCTGACGGTTCTGGGGCACACACTGTACCAGGCTTATCTTAGCTCGCTTAGTCTATGTCATGCTGCTTAATAAAGCTAAATTGCTCACATAAACAGAATACTGTGCCATGGGCTTTTAGGATTCAGAGGTGGTTTAAAAATATAATTTTTCACTAACATTCAACAGAACAATTTAGCAATAGCTTACAGTAAATTGCAGGAAAGCAGTAATTTTCCAAATGTGCACAAACTGATTCAGCAATTTACAAATTAGAGACTTTGGGGGTGGTTACGGGTGTGCAGTGAGCTAGCAAAGTTGTCCTCCCTGGGGGGAGATTTCTCACACCTCGGGCCGGGCTGGAAACATTATTCCCCTGTTCTGTGTCACCTTGAAATCCGTCACAGTAAAACTTTTGGAATTTATGATTATTAAGTTAAAACTGCATTGGTAGAATTGATTTACATTGGAATTCATTCCAGGGAATGACCTGGCCTCTGAAATTTTAAAAGTAATTTTTAATGTGCTGAAGGTGTGTATTAGGTTTTCTTTCAGTGTGCTCTTATTTTCAGAAGACTACATATTATAATATTTTGGTAGACATGCCTTTAATCATCACTAAAGGCAAACTATCTTATCAGGGCTATGAGCCTGGCTTCCTACTGAATTAGGAGTTTGGGTGTACTATCTTTCTATTTAATTGTTGAAAAGCATGAATCACTGTTCCTGGTAAAATGTATAATATAGGCAGTTAAGCATAGGGGGTTAAGATCCTATGGAGAAAATATGTCAATTGAAGCAAACGATTGAAGAAAACATCTAAGCTTATTTTATAAAACCGTCTAAACAATATGCCCCCAGATTGTTCTTCTAGTGTAAGGATGAACCCCTAGGTGAAGGATTCTAGGAGGAGAGATCAGATTTTATTGAGAATATTTCATTTTAATAACTTGACAGATACATGTTTTTATCTGACATAGTCACTCGGAAGCATGCATTTCTTAAAATAACATTTAAAACAGGCAGAAGGAAAGGGGCGTTCATCCTTTGTACAAAATGTATTCAGGGTTATGATCTCATCACACATCCAAAAAACCCCTTCACAACTGAAATTGTGAACAAGAAATGTATTTCCTTCAACTTAATTATTTAGTTTCCTACTAAGAAGTTGCTCTGCAGAGGTCAATTATCCTTCAGAGATATCCTGGAAGAAATGAACAATTAGCTTGATTTTCTGTTGAATTTGGAGCTTGAGACTCAGTATGTGATCTATTAAAAAAGGGAGATAATTCCTCTTAAACCATGTCCTAATCTACATGGGAGTCTTACTCTGCAGGTAAGAAATCAGCGAAGTAATCCAATCCACCACCATGGGGCCTGGACTGAGGCTCTTGATACACACAATCACGGCTTCTAAACATTAAAAGAAAAATCTCTCATGGGGAGCAAGGAAGGATAACAGAGTTTACTCCTCTTATGAAGAGCAAAGCCTTATGAAAGGGAAATGCCATTTGACTTTTTTTTTTCTCTAACTAAACAGAATTGCTCAAATCTGATTAAAGACAGTAGCAGCAAACACTTTAATTTGGGGTAGACAGAAAAAGGTACAGATTTATGGAGAGACGAAAGGCAACAATGAGACTTTCATGAGTTTCAACCTATTGAGGAGGCTATTACCTGGCTCCACTCTGAAAAAAAAAAAATGTTTTTTTTTTTTTTTTTTTTTGCCCCAAGAAACAAAATTTAAAGTGGTGACTAAAGTGAATTAAAAGGAATCCACACAGAGCTTTACTAAAAAGCACTAAATTCGCCTATGCAATGATGCTGGGAACCGAAAAAATTTCCCCTGAAGATATCTTTCTCTTTCTTTTTAAGTTTATTTTAGCTTGGGAGTTATAAATACATTTATTTTATTTTATTTTTTAAATCTGAGGATGCTAGTTTCAGCTGAATGCTTCTGCTTGGAAGTCAGGGTCATGCTTTAAGCATAGTGATATCAGATGACCTCCAAGACCTCTGAGTCACTTTCACATTACTGACTTAGCATGTCCCCAGAGAGCGTGTTCATTTGTTCTGTCTCGGCCCTGAAAGAGAGGCTTCAACACACACACACATACTCACACGCCAAGGAAAGAAATAAGGCTATATGGAGGGGTAAAAGAAGAACTGGAAAGTATACGATAGTGTGAACTTGCTTGAATTGTGTCATTTTAAATATAATCTCAATCAAATCATTTTATAAGCAGCAGCTGCTTTTTAATTTTTTTTCAAATGGAAGAACGCTTTCATCAAAACCACTGAGTGGGAGGCAGAAATAAGTCTCTGCAGAGAGAGAGAGCAGAGCCTTTCAGCTACTTATGATACTAAGGATAATTTGTAATAATACATTAAAAAAGAGCACCCTGACTTCGTTTAACCAATGTCAAAGAGATTGTAGCACTTTTTGCACAATTTCATTTACTTTTGCAGTATTTTCGCGAGGTCTTGGGGGCAGATCTGAAGGCAGAGGGTACATAGTAGTGTCTGACGATGCAAGCTTAGCTGCTTCTGCACGAACCTCTTAAAGTTATTTTTAAAGTATATTTGTTTCCCTTTCAACAATTTTCTGTGTTCGCTTTCACATTGATTCCCATTGGACTGAGTGGAGAGAGAAGGGAGGGCCTCAGGACTTTGCATTGTCCGAAAAACATGAGGTTTGATTCTGATTTCTTTCCTTCCTTCAACTCAACCTGCCTAGTCTGTGAGTAATCAGACGGGCATCTGATGTGGCTGCAGAGATTTTCTGAGGAAGTGTGTGGTTTGACCACTCATTTTGAGTCTGTATTTCTGAAAGCACACTCCAACCTACTCATCAGCTAATGAAGAGCAACTTTAATGTGGAGAGGGACCTACCTTAATGGGGAGGGTCTATTGTGGCTTTTAGTTCAGACCCTCCTGAGGTTAAATCACGGCTCTGGCGGTCAGTGTGAATCTTCACTTTATCCTCTGTGGAATGGAGATCGCATGAGTAGCTACCAACTCGGGCTGTTTGTTTATTGGTAAGAATGAATAAGATTATGCAAAAAAAAAAAAAAAAACAGGGCTGTGGTTAGACCAAACCCTGCTCTGGCAATTTATATCTCTGAGATGCACATGAATTCTTAGTATTTTTTTTTTCTGCGCTATCCTTTCTTGGTCAAAATCTGCAAATACTAACTTTCTCTTATTTTATGCTGATCCTTACAAAGAAACTTTCCTGAGTCTAGTTTTTTTTTTTTTTTTAAATATACTATAGGACTCTTAACACCAGACAGTTTTCTAGAGCTATGCAGGTTTCTGAGGTTTTTCTACCCAATTTCCCTTCTAAATATGTAAGTTGAATTACATGAACCTGACTCAAGAAGCCATTTTCTGATCCCTCTCCTACTGAGAAGTGATTTTGCCATATGATAGTCTCATAGCTCATAAAACTCCCTGAAAGAGCAAAATGTATGCCACAGAAGAATCCAAATGCATTTTTGTGCTTTTACCAGCAAATTGGAAGTAGAAAAAAAGGTTAAGTTCAGAAGCACCTTAAAGCACTAAACTCAGTGTTTGGTTCATTTTTCTGATCGGAACCCTGGAACACCGGGGTCACACAGACCTTCAGTTACCAAGCAAGGCAAGAGCACTAGCCTACTGACCCCCCATATTGTGCTTTTTATATCTCATAGAATAATGGACAATCTGTAGTATTTCTGAATACAAATTTGAAAGCAATATTTGCCTGTTCATAAAACAAGTCAGTTCCTTAAACAAATATTTCCTTGACAAGGGAGGAGAAGGCATGTTGCTGATTAAGGAAGGAAGGGTCAAACATAGCTGTCTGGCTATCTGTTTTATGAAATCACCTCCACCTCAGTCCAATTGCCAATGGTTTCTAGATAAAAAAGGGTCAAGAAGATAAAAAGAAAATTATCTCTCTTGTGTCCTCTTCACTGTTGGGCTTGGTGGACAGAAGGCAGTGGTGATGGTGGTCAAGCACCCAGCTGAACAGAGTAATCTGTTTTTTATTCCTAGGGATTCTCAGGGTGAGTGGCTATGACCAGTTGTTCAGCTTGTCTTACTCGAATGGAGTTTAGAGCTATGCCCCCTCCATACCGACTTACTCCTGCCATCCTTTTTTCCCTTACAAAGCCTAATGGAAGATGGACAAAATTCGTGCGGAATGAAACAGCTCAAAGACCCTTCTCTGGAAGGCCATTAGGCAGGTGTCTGAGCAACAGCTAGGAGGACACATAAAATCAGAAAATGTGACTGTAATTTTTTCCTTTTTGTTTGCTTTCAGAATTATATATTTTCTAGGAACAGCTGTTGAAGCGGTCTCCCTAGTAGTAAGTTTTAAAACACTCAGAAACATGAGATGGATTTGACTCGCTTTCTAATTTCATCCCGGCCTTCCTTTTCTTTTACAGACATATTTCATCCATGTATGTCTCAGAAAGTTAGAAAATACTTCAGAGGCTAAAACATTAGATCCATCCGCATTATTCCCCAAAAGGAATCAGCTCCACTGAGGTAAAGGCCAGCGAAGAGTTCTGCTGCATCCACGTAGGCCCTTCTGCTCTGGGTCTCTAGCTGCTCGTGTAATCTAAATGCTCTGCGTCTTACACAGTTTCATAAACATTTCTGAAACTTTGCTAGCTGTGTCTGCATTGCTCATTTGGGAACTTCAGTGCTTTTTCCACTTGATCCTCCAATTAAACAGTGGACCACCCAGGGTGTGTTCCCTTAGGATTTAGTCTCTCCCATTCTTTCAAAGGAGCTTTGCAAGCCTAAGCAGCGTCCTCTGGGAGAAGTCTGCTCAGCACAGTAGTTGCTATGCGCTGGCTCCCACGAGACTTAAGTGACCCAACCTGCACTGCAGTGGCAGTGGTGAAGGGCTGAAGACCCACACAAGCAAATAGAAAAGGACTCTACTTGGTTTTGGATCCTGAGTGTCCTCCAAAAGCCTCCTGTTTCTTTATGTAGTGCAATCATTGTGCAGCCTTGTGAGGTCTGGGAGGTAGGGCTTGGCTGGAAGGAATAGGTACTTGAGGTTTGGTCTAAAACGATTGCCAGAAACTGTGGGAGGGGCACCTGCTAGAACATCCACCGGGAGACAGCCAGAACAAACCTGTCAGGTTTGTGTTACTGACTTGTGGGCCAGACACTGTGGGAGGGGCACCCATTTTGGTTGTGGAAAACCCAACTGGCAGTTTGAAGTAAGTGAAGAAAGGAAGAAAAAAAACCCTGTTGCAGCTTCTTCCTGGGGAAGTTCTTGCCTTGCCGGAGTCTCCAAACATTGACTTGTTCTTGCTTGACCTGGTTTCTCGCGCAATGCCTTGAGCAGCTCTCTAGCCTCTGCAAGGTGTCTTCATGTTGACAGCTGCTCTATTAATCGACTGTATAAGATCTTCTGAAACTGGGAGCTAAAATGAATATTTCCTTTCTTAAGTTGAGGATGTTGGGTATTTTGTCACAACAATGAAAAAGCAACTAAGACAGCCTTCCTCCTAAATCTGTGGTGTGCTTTGGCACCCAAGTAACTAATTTTGAACCCAGGACTCAAAGTATGTTCCCTGAATAAGACTCTGTAAGCCTTAACTTGTTCTTCTTGGGTTCAAAACTGCTCTCTGCTGGACTGGCACTGGGAGATACGGGGTGGGTGAACAGGTGGACATCATGCCGTTGCCTCCATTCTCTCTTTCCACTTTCATAAAGGCAACCACCGCGACCACACTGCCACCCTCCCCACCCCTCAGATGCCTCTTTCAGTTAAAATGGAAGCCTCCTTGAAGATTAACTCACGGGAAAGTGTGTCTCTGTGTGTGTGTGTGTGTGTGTGTGTGTGTGTGTGTGTGTGTGTGTGTGTGTGTGTTTGTGTGTGTATGGTGGATGGTGGGTAAGACAGAGAGGCAGATGGGTGGGGGTGTTCTCCTGTTGGAATCCTTGAACTGAATGGGATAGGAGATGAAACACGGGGGTCACTAAGGTAACGGTGCTCTTCCTTCCTGCTAGAACATCCAGCTCCCTTGTCCTAAACTGGGTGATTGCTGGGGGTGGGGGGATGCGGGGTGGGGAGGAGCGTCTCCTCCATCTGCTAGTTCATGAGGGGCTGACTCTAGCGTCTGCCTTGGCTGGCTTCCAGAACAGACATAATGAATGTTTTCAGTGATTCTTCGTTGAACAGTTCAAACTATTGCTGCCAAACTACTCAAAGTCAGGGGATAAGCGTAGTGAAATTGTGGAGCTTCTGTACTGTACAAGGGAGTAAGACCTCATGATGGTGGCCGTGGGGGATAGCGTAGACTTTCTTGTCAACCAGTTCTCCCTATTCTTTCCTTCCAACATTTTAAGGTCCTTTTCCGTCTATGTTCTCCAAAATACATCTACTCTACTTCTTCCTTCTTTCACCTTGACTTCCCTGCTTTCAACATCTTCCTCAAAATAATGGAGTTTCTGTATTGCTTCTTGTGTCAAACAAATTCCAAAACATGAAGCTTTAGGTGTTTCCTATATGCCATGTCATTTTCCCTATATCCATATGGATTTTGTTTATCAATAGATGAACTCTGACTTGGAGCCTGTTGGTTCTATGGAAAACATCCAACCTTCCCTTTGGCCCAGCTTTCCCGTGTGACACCCACCGTGCCTAACCTGTGGAATTTCCTTTTCTTCTTATGAACACGCCTTTGAACTTGTTTTCTAAGATTCACTAAATCCCTCCTAGCCTAGATTGTATCTTAGAATTTTCTTATGTTAATCAACATGGATGGCACCAAATCCGAATCTCTTCATTTTCAATCCCCAATTTTCCTTTTACCCAAAACTTTGAGTGAGAACTAAAGAGCTCTTGAAGAAGTACAGCTTCACAGAATACCCCTGGCTGGGGGTGGGACCTGTGTCTTCGAGCTTGCAGGAAGTTTTCCACATGTTGCTTTGTTTCATAAAATAACATACTGAAGACACTAAGCCTTTGTCACAGGTTGGGTCTCTCGAACAAATTCTGAAACAAGGATTTGAGCAACATTGGTTTATTTGAAAAATGATCTTAAGAAACACCAACAGGCACATTAGAAAGTGAAACAAGAAAGGAGAAAAAATGCTCGTTCAGTGAACTACTGGGGTTCCGTCCCTTCTCAACTTCTCAGAGAATGTGAAGAACTTATTTCAAAAGTATTCTACTCAAGAAGGGAAGAAGAAGGGGAAAAAAAAAAAACTCTTCATTCTACTCCAGGAAGAATGAACTCTTCAAAATCTCTGGCAAGCTCTACTCTGTTAGAAAACAGAGAAAAGCAGGGCTGGTGGTACAAGCTTGTAAACCTAGCACTCAGGGAGACAAAAGCCGGAGGAGTACCAGCTTAAGCCCAACCTGGGCAATGTAGCAACTTCATGAAACCTACATTGAAATAAAAACTGAAAAACAGGCTGGGAATGTAGCTCACTGTGAAGACCCCAGGTTGTATCCTCAAAATCAGAAAAATTAAAAAAATATACATAATAGCTAAGAGAGCAAAGATAGCCCTTGGGGCAGTCTTCAGGGTAGTGTGTTCCAAGATCATCAGAATCAAGGGGAAATGGGCAGTAATTTTCCTTATACATGATTACTGCAGTACTCAAAGTTAGGAGTGGAAAAACATTTTTGTGTCTTATTAATTAGCGATCCAGAAAAACAGAAGATTCTCTTCTGTGCTCAGAAGTTGCAGTTGGCTGATGTGGTGTTTGACATAAAATCCCTTCTGACACCAGCTCTGCAGAGAAGAATCCAGGAAGGGGAGAGAATCTGCTGGCCACTGGGGTCATGTGCTGCCAGTCCCTGACATGCATTTTAATACCCCCGAAGAATATGACTCTAATGTGTCTAATGTAAATATTCATTAATGAAGAAACTAGAAATGGAATCAAAGACATCCGATCTCAAGAGTTGAGCTCTTTTCATTTGCTTCAGTCTTTACC
The DNA here is from genome assembly GCA_004027205.1 of Ctenodactylus gundi. Lineage (NCBI taxonomy): Eukaryota > Metazoa > Chordata > Mammalia > Rodentia > Ctenodactylidae > Ctenodactylus > Ctenodactylus gundi. The sequence continues at coordinate 560,741 of PVKB01000372.1, forward strand.
TTGTTAGGGATTCCTGAGTGGGGATAACTAGAATCAGTAGCTGCTACCAACCGTGGCAACACGAGGTCTCCCACTTGGAATTTTCAGCAGTAGCCGATAATAGGTTTCTGTGTCTAACACTTCAATCTGTAAATTGGATAGTGAATCTAACCAGAATGCCACCCCCCAACCCTGTTCAGACAACTCAAAATCAACCAAAACACCAACTCTCTTAAAAGTGGGTCTATTAATATTTCTAATGGTTCGGCAGCAATACAAACATTTTATCACACATTATAATATTTGTCAATAGCTGCATATTTATAATTATAATAGATTTATATCTCAGAAGTAGTGTGACTGTTTGCCCCTGAGGCATTGCTTCTGCTTGGAATAATCTGTTTTCAGGAAAATTTTTCTAAAGCCAACAGCTCTCATTTCAATAAATAAAATTTGTCTAGACAACCTCTGAATTAATGAGCGGAAAAGTAAAACTGTGTGTATCTCAGAGTTAGTTGTGTTTAAGTGTTTTCATTTCTTTAATTTTTAAAAATAATTGATTATGGCTGATAATTTCTATTTAGGATGCAGATAGTAGAGTTTCTCTGGTGCAAATACAAATGTATGTTATTACACAGGCATGCATATTTACACACCTCTTGTATTCTGTCTTAGTCACGTGCTCACTGCTGGGTCGCAATACCCAACACCCCCAACTAAAGGGAAGGAAGATTTATTTCAGTTCACATTCAGAGGTTCATGGTCAATGGGGAGGAGTGGCATGGCAGAGGAGTCTGGTTGAGAAAAACTGCTCAAGTCATCACAAGAGGAAAGATAGGGGTTGAGGAGAAGCCACGGCAAGTGTGCGTCCTTACACAGTATACACTCTGTGATCCGTCACACTCTGAACACTCTGTCCGCCTCAGCAGGACCCATGTGGAATCCACAGATAATCGGCAACTTCCAATATATGAAATTTTGGGAAGACATTTCAAATCCAAATCATCGCATATTTATTCCTTCATTGATTTATAAATACTTATTTGTGGATTGATTTATCTCTCATCAAATAAATATATGAACTTATTTGCAGGCCCACAGTGCATTAATTGGTCTGATAAAAAGGACATGGTATTTGTCTTAAGAAAGACCTTAATTACAAACCTAGTGTTTACCAATATTGAGTAAGCTAATTAAGCCATCAAGTGTCAGTTTGTAAATCTGTCAGACTGAAGTAAATACTACTCAATTCATGATTGATGAGGATTAAATTTGGTAACATTTGAATAAATTAATATTTCATCCTATAGATGACCAGAAGATTGATATTACCTTGAACATATTTATAGAGGAAGTAATCAAGATTATCCCACATAAGTCACCCTATTTTTACAGGATGAAATCTCTGTGGTCAGCTCTCTGAGCACACGTTCTGATTTTTTTTTTTTTTTTTTTTGAGTCTGTAGTCTAAGCTGGTCCTGAACTCACTACAGAGCCCAGGCTGACCATGAACTTGTGGCAATTCTCCTGTCTCAGGTTCCCAGGTGCTGGGATTACAGGTGTGGGTTACCACACTCAGTTTATGTGGTGCTGGCAAATTGAACCCAAGGCCTTGGGCTTGACATTCTGACTCCTCTACCTGATGTTTCACCTTAAAGTTTTCAGGATTATATGGAATTAGCAGGAAGATTCCTCTTACCTCGGGTGTCACTGCAATAGTTCTTATCAGGTAAGAGAGGTTGTCAAATCTCTTTTTTTATCAGTTAGATACTCATTAAGGTTTCACAAACTTTTATTGATTAGCGAAGAAGGGTGTGAATAAAGGGATCCTAGTAGTTTTACTCTGAACTACAAAGCAGGGATGCTCAACTACCTCTGTGAAAGTATTTTCATTCATTTTTAGTGGTTTAAGTGAAACATGCAGGCCTGGGAAGGCTGTTTAAATATTTGAAAGAGAATTGATTGTGTGTTTTGACATAGTTGTGCTTTTACAGGAGTAGCAATGATCACACGAATCAGCTGTCCATCTGACAAGTTTGTGTGAGGGGTGTTGACAAAGCCAGAATATTCCTCCAGGTACACATTTGTCTACACTGGTGTCATTTTTGTAATATTAGAGCAAATCGTTTTCTTTGTGTTGGGAACACATTTTGAAAATCACAAAGGAAGGCAGTGGGAATATGTGAATTTTGTATACAAATATTTATTTTATAGACAACTTTTCTGGAACACTTAGTGCATAAAGCCAAGTAGATCTATATATCGATTCAGGCTGGCTGGTTTCCACAGAAAGAGAACTTGATTCATCTCCTATAAATTCACTATTCTCTTTACAGTTTCAGGGTTTTTACTGACAGCATTTACCCCAAGGCCACAAGGCCTTTGCCATATACTTGGGCATATGCAAAGAAGAAGGAGAAAAAAAAATAAGGGAAGAAAGAATCACATACAGAATACTTTGAGGACAGACTTAAGTATAAAAATGCTTATCTTTGATATCTGTAAGAACCCTAGTAGAAGTAATCTTTGTGCTTTTTCTTTAATTTTTGGCACACTAAGGAGGATGAATAGAGAATAAGTCAACAATTTGATGGAATTCTGGGATATGATCCACTTGGACTGTCCTCTACCCTTCATTTTTCACCTGTGTGACCAGAGGAAAGTACCTTACCTGCTGAGTCTCAGATCACTTACATGGAATTAGTACAATTATAAACACCAGGGAGAGTTGTTATGAGGATTAAATAAAATATATGCAAAATATCTAGGAAATAATGAGTAATTAGTAACTTTCAGCTATTTTTAATTTTTTAACAAGAATTTACAGCTTCCAGGAGGGCAGCTTACCTACTAGTTAGAATGTAGTATTAGAAGTGGGCAACATGCTTAATTCTGTTTTTAGCTTTATTCTTGACCTGTTATAACTTGATATTAATCAAAAAGACATTTAACTTTAAACTATACAAAAGTATGTGTTGAATATTGGTGAAAATAAAAGAAATTAAAGAGTTTTCAGGGAGGATGTTGGAGATGACAGAGAAAAGAATAGACTAGTAGAGAGCCTGTTGAGTACTGTGAGGACTTTAGCTTTGACTTTTACTACATCAGGATTTAGCTAGAGGAAGGCAATCCTCCTGTTATTTTTATTTATTTTTTTTTTGACTGCTCTGATCACTGCCTTAATTGTAATCTGTGGAATATAGATAGGAAGAGAAAAATGAGGGAGGAAACATAAAAATCTGTGTGGCAGATATAAGTCATCCAGGTGAGTGCTGATGGAACCTCGGGTCAAGATGATTGCCACAGAACTTTTAAAATAGTAATCACATTCTTGGTATGTGTTTAATGCAGACAAGAAACAGCATTGCAGATAGATTTGCCACAGAGAGTAATAGAAAGAAAGGAATCAACAATCACCTCTGAGTATTCAGCCTGAATCACTACACAGATAGAGGTACCATGATTTGAAATGAGGACAGTTAGAGTGGAAGACCATAAGTTCATTGGGGTGCATGCTCGATTTAAATATGTTTATTTAAGTCAGTAGATCTATCTCATGGGGAATTAAAGACATGAACTTTGAGCTGAAAAACAAAATTAGGCTGAAGATACAAATTTGGAGATTCTCTGCATAGAGATAGGTATTTAAAGCCACAGACTAGGTGAGGTCACCAGACAATAAGTCTGACAGGAAAGGACCAAAGTGTGAGCCTGGGGGAGTTGGCATTCATGTTTCTGGAAGATTAAAGGCCGAACAGCATTCCTCATGTCATCAGTTTGAGACTTTCTTACCATAAAGGTATAAGTCTCTCTGCTACTGCCATGCTTCTCCTGAAAGGGATGGCTTGGTATTAAGGCTCAGAACACAACACCCCTAAGTAAGGTGCTCTGATATGCTAGATTTCAAACTGATGAGCACAAGAAGGGCCTTATGACCACCTGTAAGATTTCCCTGATCTTCTGTAATCGCTGCATCCCTCTTTCTCATCCAAGATGAGTCATAAAATTTCTCTTACCCAAGGTGAATCATAGGAATTGGGACCCCTCCCCCACAAGGCATCACTAAGCCTAGAACAGTTGCCCTCTCCTTCTCTCTTGGAGACCCTCACTCTAGAAAGGTGCTGCCCCACAGCTGAGAGGAAGCAAAGTTACACTGACAGGCCAAGAAGAGTTTGAACAAGCAGTCCTGGCTGGGCTTCCTTCAGTCTATTACCATTAGGTTGGACTCTTACGTCCAGTCACTCTGCCACATGGCTGTCCACTTTGCGTCAAATATAAGCATAAGAAAGGACAACATTTCTTGGGCCTTTGGATCTTTGTTTATGAAATCTTCCATGTATAGCCTTAACTAAATAAAAATTTTATGACTTTTCTCTTGTTAGCAAGTATTTTGTTATAGGAGTTTCAGCTATAGCTCTTGTGATAGATGAGGACAAGTATCACCTTTTTTTGCCACTACAGTAATTGCCATGGCATGTAATCTGACCTGTTAACTGGACTTTTAATTTGAATATACAAAGAATTTTCTATCTGAATCCTCAATTAAGCCATGTGCAAAGATTTGAGCTGAAACTTTACCAAAGAAGATATAAAATGGCAATAAGCATCATTACTTTTTACGGAAGTGCAAATTACAATCTCAATGAGATATTACTTCACAACAGTTAAAAGTGTGAAAAACAGAACCACAAACAAACCAAAAAAGCTATAGTGCCAAATGCCAGAGTGGACACAGGATAGCAAGGACTCTGATACACGATGGTTAGGCATGCATTACAGGCAAATTTTTCTTTGAAAATCTTTTGAAAAGTAGACGTATTCTTATACATTTAAGTAATATACCTGGCAATAAAAAATTCATATTTACCCAAAGGAGGAAAAACTATAGTCAGATGAAAACAAACAAACAAAAACTTGTTTATTCTGTTTAAATTGTCTTTACTCACAATTGGTGAAAACTGGGAACAACCCAAATATGCTTTACCAAAGGAGTAGTTAAACTGTAGCAAATCCTTACAGAGGAAGATAATTCAGCCAAACAAACAAACAAACAAACAAACAAACAAACGACAAAGCTTCAATCTAATCCGCACTTTAACATGGCTGCATAATGAGTGCACTGTGGTAAGTGGAAAGGCTCATCATACATGCTTGCAGAAGAATAACCTAAGATACAGAGACCAGATCAGTGGTGTCAAGGACCAAAGCTGTGGAGAGGGATTGGCTATAAGGGCATTGGTAAATACTCTTTGGTGTGTTGATCCATGCCTTGATGGTGGTAGATATACAGTTACATTTGTTAAGACTCATAGAACCATAAACTAAAAAGATTAAATCTTACTATGTATAAAATATACCTCAATAAAGTTGATTTTTAAAAAGTTGATAGCATTTCTTCATAGTAGCAGCTAAAAGAAATCACAAAAAAATCAGCAGAAACAAAAAGCCATATGCCGTCTTAGTGCTGAATTATTGGGTAACTGCCTCAAAAAGTCCAGAGGAAGCCAGTTAACATACTGAAGTCATTCCCAAGGACTGGGCACATGGTGGAGAGTCATTCGGGTCCTCTTTTATCGGCTTATTCCAGGGCCCTTTGAACACAGCCCATGATAGACTTGCTGCAGACCATTTGGGTAACACGTTTGCCCAGGTGGAAGATGACCCACGCTGATGGACTATAAAGTGGCTGCATAAAACATGCCTGTAGTATTTTTAGATCCCCGACTCAAGGACTCCATGTACAGTATTTTTGCACAGGGTGAGGTTGACCTAAAACACCACAGGCAGATTCTCTGGAGTAAAAGATTTGTAACTACATGTCAGCAATGATTAGTTACAAAGGGAAAGAGAACTTGCCCTACTTGACACTAAATGACAGAACAATGTGACAAAAGCTAAAAACACGGGGAAATCAGACCTTAAGACAAGAGACTGATCCCCAGTAGTGTTGGAAACAAGTCTTTTGATTGCATCTTTTGTAGTACAAATAATAAATTTCTACCCTCGAAAGGCTTTTTAGGTTGGTTGCCTCGCTTTTGGCCTGGTGACCTCCAAAGTACAATTTGCAGAGTTACAGGGATCTGACCTGCATGTAATATTTAGTTTTCGTATATCTCCACAAGGTGTGTTCTAGAAGATATCAGAAAATCTCATTATCCACCCCAAGTCAGGTAGAGCACAGACAACACATTCTACAGCTCTTTAAAGACCTGGGTAACAGGTTAAAAGGCTGATTAACAAAGATGGTCTTTTAAATCTTGTGACTTAGGCTTTTAGCCTAAGTGATGCTGGCTTTCTGGGAGACCTCATCTGCAGTAACAACAGTAACATGCAAGGTTTAATAGAGCAAATATGCAGAAGTGTCGAACACATCCTTACCAGGAAGGCCAGGGCAGGTTGGGAAGGAGCAGTACTTCACGGTAGTCATCACCACCGCTACCATCGTCACCATTGTAGTTCTAAGCAGCATATGCTAAACTATAAATGTGTGAAGGAAATGGTAAACACAACAGAGAAGTCATATAGCATCATTGAATATTTGAACAGCAACCAGAACCTCCTCTTGTCTGTGTTCCCTCCTGTGGTAACTAAAAAACTGGACAACTGATATAGCCTTCAGGTCTTTAGTAGGTAAATGAAAAATCGTTACAATTTCTACCATTTTGATTGTCAGGTCATGTCTATAAATGCTTTTCTGTGTAGTACCTGCCATAGAAAACACTTAGCAAGTGTTAACTCGGCACAGTCGGAAAGGCAGTAGCAAGAGTGGCGTGCCGCAGTGGTGAACCAAGGGGGCTCTCAGGAGGAGGCGCAGCTGGAACTATAGATTTGGAAGCATAAACAGCATTTAAAATTACGAGGCAGAGTGAAATATTTTAAGGAGAAAATATAATTGATAAAACGAGAACAAGTTCTGGCCTCGAGCCCTGCAGCTGTCTGAAGTTTAGCAGAGGATATGCTCAGACCGGCAGCTTTTTTTCTTTTCATTCATTCATTTTGGAATTTACCTATATAACACTAAAAGCATCCCCTCAGCCCCACAGCGAGGAATTAGGGGCCTTTGCCTAAATCCTGACAGGGATTTCCGCTCACTTTCATTTCTGTCATTATCACTGGAAGGTGGAAAAAAATAAGTTAAATAAAGTTTTGTCGGCTTATGTCATTTCAGTCTGGGTCTCCATTGTCAGGGTAAAGGCTGAGGCAATTATCTGGATAATTCAGGCAGAACCTACCAGGCCCCTGGGATCCCTTTCTCCTCCTGCTACGTTTTCCTGAGTAACCTGGAAATCGCTTCAATCCTTTCTCTGCTCGCCTGACTCTAGTCTGACATGTCTTTAACCATCGGTCCTTGTCTCGGAAAGAAAGACGTCTTATTGGAAACAAACACCCGTGAGGGAAGGCACTCTTGTTTCACAAATGTGGGTGTATTTAATTTCCATATAGACCATAGTGTGAGCCGGAGCAAAAGGCAGACCCAGCACGCAGAGGGTAAGTGAAGGCAGACAGGATCGTAGTCCTTGTCAGCTTGAAAGGAAATGAGGCTCACTCCGGAGAAAGGAGCTGCATTTTCTCACCTGCCTTCTGTAATATCATTTGTTTCTATTTATGACCCTGTGGGAGAACAGCAAGGACATCGAAACAAAGGAGAACATTTTGACCTGCGTCACCAAACACCGTGTGAGGTCAGTCTCCTCATTAGAGATACTTTTCTAATCAAGAAGTGGCACTTTACCTTCATGAAAAAGGAAATGAGGGATTTGAGATTCTTTAGGTGGAGTAACCTGGAAAATGTTACTCCTTTAAGGGCCTAGAATGGGATAAAAACAAAGAATAAATGAGAAATCTTACTGGCAAAGGACACCTTCTCTTCTGTGCAACTGAACATGAGCCCATGGAACTTGCGGTTGCGCCCAAATAAAGAGAAGCCACCAGCTCTCAGTCAGCAATGACCGAGCCTGTCAGATCTTACCTTAATGAGCTCCAAATCCTAAGACAGCAGAGGAACAAACAAAGCTGTGTGATAAGGCACACGGAGCCATAATTGGATCTAGCTGAGGCAGTGGTGGTCCTTAGCAGCAGCTGTGGGCACAAATGAAAGGGCTGTCACTTGCAAATAATTTGCTATGTTTTAGTTTTCACTTTTGTCCATACAGCTGTGTGTCAGAAGAAAAGTCTAAAAGCATAAATTTTCCTTCCTCACTTGTCTTCCAGAATATTCATTTCTATTCACACTTCAGCAAATTTAACAACATGGCGAATCTCGAGATGTCTGAAGTTCTTTCTTTACATGAATAGAATGTACTTTCTCAGATCTTACAACCTGACTTTGCACCTAGTAAATTCTCCACGTTGCCAGCCTAGTGTTGCAATCATTGCGTTTTCCACATTCTGCCAGTGTTCTTAAGAAATGTTGTGTAAATATTGGGGCTACGTGTTACGAAATTAGCTCTCAAGAATACAGTGAGGTTTTGTTTAAGAGTGAAGAAGCATTTAGCTCCTCTGTAATCCACAGCAATTCCATGGGTATTGTCTTAGTGATCTGTTGCTATGTAGTAATCTATCCCACAATTTGGTGCCTTAAAACAGTACTTTGTGAATTTTCGTTGTTCTGTGATCTGATGTGGGCTCCGTGATGTGGTTCTTCTGGTCTTGTGGTGGTTTTCAGGGCGGAACATGTAGGGTGGGCTCTCGACTCTTGTGACTGGTGCTGCAGCTGGACTGTCTGGGACAGGTAGAGGCTGATGAGGCTTCTTCTGTATGGCCTCTTCCTGTGGTGAGTGTAGGCTTCCAAATGACATCATGGTAGTGGAAGGGTCTGACTTCTGAAATGGCGGTTGGCTGTCAACAAGGAAGAGACAAGAGCTCTCTTGACCTCTTAACACCAGGGCTTGTCCCAGCACATGAACAAGCCTACCACAGATGGTAGGAGAAATAGCTTTTTATTGGTTTTTTTTGTTTGTTTGTTTGTTTGTTTTTGAGGCAGGGTCTCACTTTGTCGTCCACACTGGCCCTAAATTCACTGTTAAGCCCACGCTGACATAGAACTTACAGCAATCATCCTGCCTCAGCCTCCAGAGTCCTGGAATTCTAATGTGCACAGCCATGCCCAGCTACTCTGTGGTGCTGAGGAATCAAACTGAGGGCTTCATCCTTCCTACACAAGTGCTCTCATCACTGAGCTACATCCCCAATCCCAGCTGTACCTCTTAAAAGATGGAGGATAGAGAGTATACAGAGAAGACAGGGACAAAAAGGAACCATCTTGACAGCCTACACTGCTCCGCTTGGACTGAGGAGTATGGATTGCTGAATTCATTGCTTATAAAGAGCTTATTTCTTATTTTGAGCATGTTATTTGAGAGCTATGTAAAAACTTAGTCATCATATCAACAGTGATTCTCTAACAATTTTATGGACATTCATACTAGTAAGCATTTTATATTATAATCCAGCACACAAAAACAGTAATTGCCAGCTATATATTTCTATACTATGTGCATATACAAGAATCTATATGAATATAAATAGACATAAATATATACATAAAAGTTTCATAAAACAATGTTGATTTTTAATAGGTACACTGAACTCTGAGAAGTTTTTTGTTCTGTTTTATTTTAAAGAAAGTTGGCCGTGACCCATGAAATTGATTTCATGACCTACCAATAGGGTAACACTGTGATTTAAAAACTACAACTCCAATCCTACCTACTCACTTAATGGATGAAGATTCGTGAGGCTGAGTGACTTGATAGAGGCAGATCTCAATGTGGGTACATCGACTCTGAGGTCAAGCTCACCATGGTGCTTCTGGAGTAAGCAGTGGTATAATGGATTTGTTAATTTTTTAAATATATACTTTATCACCCTGATCTTCACAAAAATGTAAATAATGGAAGTCTGGGTTTTTAAAGGGCATTTTCTTTCTCATTCATTTACAACATAACAATGCTTAGCACAATTCTTTTGAGTAGTAAGTCACAACACTTTGCAGCAAGCTCATAAAGCATAACCTATTTTCTTCTCTTAGGCTAAGATTTTAAGATTTGTGTGTGTGTGTGTGTGTGAGAGAGAGAGAGAGAGAGAGAGAGAGAGAGAGAGAGAGAGAGATGGAATGTCTGTCTGTATTGGTAGTTTCCTTACTTCACAGTCTTTAAGGTATGTCAAAGAAACAGAGTACATAAGGTCATCACATTTATTTATTAATACAAAGAGAAGATATTCCTTGACTTTTTCGTGCTGTGAACTAGCAGAGCAGTTTCTTAAGTGAAGTAGTAAAAAGGTTTTCAAAAATTTTTGAGGAATAGTATTGTCTTTCAGGAAGAGTTTTAATGTATTTCTGCCTAGAATCACGAATTGACTAGATGACCTATGAATCCAAATCATTACTCACTTTGGCTAGTGGTGTTATGGGCTGCATTAACCGATGGCCCAATTAGCTCTCAACAATAAAACTGCTTATTAAGTAAACTAAACTCTCTCTAACCAAGGGACATAATTGATGGTGTTGAGCTGAGTAGATTTACTTTGGTTAGTGTTGTAGTTTGATGTTCTGCTATAGCACTGACCAGTAGAAATGTAATGTGAGTTGTACCGGTGGCCCCTCTAAAATCTCTAAAAACCACATTTTTAAATAAATACACAGAATTTGCTTTTAGCTATATTTTGTAATAAATTGAGATTTGCAAAATGCAAAACTACTATAGTATGCTTCTCCACCTCTCATCTAGTTACTTTTCATTTTAGCACCTTGCATGGTAATTTTAGCAAAACCAAAGAATTGGCATGGGTATTGCACTGTTAAATGAACTACAGAATTTATCCGGACCGATGAAACTGTTAATCCAATATACCCAAAAGATTGTCTCAGTACATATAATCAATATTAAAATTATTAATGAGACATGATGCGTTTGTTTCCAAATTTTTAAAATTTTATGTGTATTTTACCCTTACAGAATATGTCAGTTCAGGCCAGCCACATTTCAGTTACCACATGTGGTGTGAGTTGCTACCATGTTGGATTGAGAAATTTCTATAGTAACAACTTAGACAAGGGCTGTCACCAAAAAAAATCTACATAGTATGTGTATGAATCCTATGCAGGGTGCTTGAGTTCACAAGGCACTTGTGGTAAAGGAGAGATAGCTTGCTGTCAAGAACATTGGTTTAATAGTTAAGGTAGACTAGAACTTCGACTATAAAATTCATTATTGTCTGTGTGACCTTGACACAAATACAAAATGTCTGGGCTTCTTTTTTTAAATGTGTTTAAAATATGAAAAAAAAGAGGAAAATTGCACCAACTTCTAGGGTTAGCAGACGGATCGAATGAGACAACACATGCTAAATGCAAGCGAAGAACCTTCCCTGGAGTTGGTACACAATGGATATTAGCTTTTAGTGGTCATCTGTGTCACTACCAAAAGATCAAACACATGTGCACTTTCTTTGTTGCCGAGTGATATTAAAAATTGGGTTAGGGCTCCGGTTAATATTTTAGAAAGGCTCAACAAATGTTTATTGAGTACCTACTGTTTGCCAGGCATTGGTCTGAATGCTAGGGGGATAAAGATGAATAAAAGCCTTTATGAAATTTGTTTTTTAGGTAAAGAACAAGAAGCCTGCATTTGGTACATGCACATGTTTTTGTGTCTGTGATGGGATGGGAGGTGGAAATTGTCATTTGTCTAAATTACGAAGTAATCACATCTTTAAGAGTTATGAAAATACAGTTTAAAGAACTAAATATTATTGGTAATCTTACCATCCTCACAATTAACTTGCTCTCTTTGGGTGTTTTCAATATTAATTTAGTTTTTCATTGCTTAAATTTGTATTTCTAATTGTAATGTAGGTATCTTCACTTAACTCTATATTGCTACATATTTGCTGCAAACTCTGAAGGACTTTGGTAACAGAGACAGTTACCTGAACTATTTTAAAATAAAAGGTTGAAGGTTCATTTATTTGTAGAAGTAAAATTTATTTACATCTTAATAGAGAAGAGGCAGCCAATGCAGGAGGTAGTTAGATGTTTTAAAGAGAGCTAATAGCAGTAACAACAAAGCCAACATTTTCTGGATGCCAGCATGTATGGTTCTAGAGCTCAGTTTCCATGAATACTCTATATATTCTCCAACAAAGTTTGTTTAAATCTAGGAGTGTAAAATAAGCTACTTTTAAAAAGTCTGGCTTTAAAAGAGAACCAGAAAACTGTAATAATATCTACCAAACTTGTAATTGTATTTGGACAATCATGCTATGAGTCATATATTAACAATATATTCTTCCTTCTTTTTCCTTTCTTCCTATGAACAAATTATTTAACTTTTATGTTATAGATGTGATTTGATGGGTGGATTTTCAGTGTGTGTCACGGTTTGGATTTGGAGTGTCCCCCAAATCCTTATGTTCCTATAGACACTGTGTATGGTTGGGATGTGTACCCTGGGTGGAGGGGGAGGATGCTTGGGACATGATCTGGAGAGGCATGTGCTGTTCTGATCCTCCTCCCGGAAAGCTTCTCTCTGTACCACTATGTTGTGACAGTCTCTGCCACTGGAGCTCTGGCTCTGCCTCAACTCCAGTCCTGCCATGTGCTTCCACCACTTTTCAGCAGCCCATGTGTGAATGAACTGAGACCTTGTGAAACTCTAAGATAAAATAAATCTTTCCTCCCTAAGCTGCGGATGTCAGGTATTGAATCTTAGCACCAAAACGTAACAAAGACAATGCAAAAACTAATAGCTCAATGCTATATTTAAAAATATGCTATTCATAGTGCAGTGGCCACAAGATAGACCTGGTCTGAATTCTGGCTCTTTTATGTGCTGATATAAGAAAAAAATGCTTTTCTTCCAGGATTGTTTTGAAGATTAAGAAGATACTGCACATGAAGTTCATACTACAACGTATGCCTTATGCATATTGACCACAGGATGGTTTCCACAGCAGTCAGTCTAAAAAGCTAAAATACCTGAGGCTTGGTGGGAGTGTGGCACGAGGACAAGTATAGCAAGAAAACAGAAGTCTGTTAGCTTTTAACTATCTAAATACGGTCTTTGGATTCAGATGAACATTTTGGAATCTTTGCTTTATTAAACAAGACAAACTGCTTTAGTTTTGGCCACATTCTTTCATCTGTCATTTATCTTTCCAAGAAACAAATCTAGAAGATTTAAGACAAGATGTTTATTTGTATGTTTTGGTGGTGAGAGTGGAATGCAAGGCCTTGCACAGTCTAAGCACATTAAGCACATGCTCTACATTGAACTATACTCCAACCATCAGTGGGGTTTTTTGTTTTTGTTACTTATAGAAGATTGCCCTTTGTACTCTGTTACCTGGGCTCAGAGGTTTGCTGCTTTAATGTGAGAGGAGTTCACAGGGAATCGAAAGCAGAAAGTCAGAAACTGGTCTCTTCTGTTCCTGGAGGACATGGGAAGGGAGCATCAGAGATGGATTGAGACTCTCCTTCTGACTGTGGGTAGCTAGGTTCATATCTCATGAGTACAATGAAGCTTAGAAATGGTCCAAAGTTCCTGAAAATATGAGTACTGTGTAGAGAGAATGTAAGCTCATATGACAACTCCAACCTCTAAGACACTCAAATTGGTTTGGAGTGATGACACCACGACTCTTCATGATGAGCCCAAGGAAGCAGCCCTGCTTACCCTTGGCCATCTTAAAGCCTGAAGAAAGCCAGAGAATACAGAGACCAGAGAATCGAAAGATGGGATCACAGGGAATGGATTTGAATGATCAGCACCGTGGACAGCAGCAACAGACGCTGGACTCACATGTCTTTTTATCAGAGGACACGCGAATTTACAGCTTTTGACCCTTCAGGATTAGGTCTGGGTCACATTAACTATATTCTTCCACATATCCTGAACACATTTTTTTCACAAACAGTGGAGGAAGGATAAGGTAGTTTGAAATCCTGAAAAACAGACTTACAACGGAAAGTGTAAGCCTTCTGAACAGATCCTTTTTGTTATAATTTCTGTAAATTCGGCCTTTTGAAAGAACCCAAACTAATACTGTGTCGCTGGGGATACATGCCCTCTTCCCACGCAGAGGCATCTGACCCACTCTTCTCTCCCTCACTGTCACCATGTAAAACTCCCACTCTGTTGAGGTGTCCATTGTCCATTGTCATGCCTGACTTGTTTTGAGATGCTGGTTCTACAGTCTATCTTGTTCCGGAAACAAATGTAGTTTTCTTTTCTGAGGAGCCTGAGCAAGTTACAGTAGAAAGGTTAATGAGGGGAATACTGGCAGTAATGACGTTATGATTATAGTATTGATAGATAACGTTCATTGAATTATGTCTTATATGCTAGGTTACTAAATTCATGTCTTCACACATACACCCTCGGATACATGGAAAGCAGGGTAGAAGAGGCAATGTGCATAGTGAGTGGAACCCAGGGCCTGAGGACAACGGGTCTGGGTTAGAATTTTGGTGGCATAGTTTAGTACTGTGTAACCAGGGTTCTTTTTGCCTCAATGTTTCAATTTAAAAAATAGAAACCAGTGGTAGGGAGGACAACAAGAATATCTCTTGCATAAATGTATTATGGACTAAATTTAATAATATGTATGAAAATTAGAAAACTGTCAGGCACTTATTACATTATTTACAAATACCAACTTTGAAACCACAAGTATTACTCCTGCTATCAAAAATAAGAAAAAAAATGAAAAATATGATCCTAAACTGCACTATGATACAAGGGATATCTAGGCTTAAGTTAAATTTTTTATAAAGGTTATTCATAGTTTAATAATCCAGAAGCTTTGCTATTTTTACTAATCTTGTTCCCATTTTTCAGACTGACTAATCAAGGAAAAAAGAGACACAGGTTACATAGTGGTAATTGATATTGCCAACACGCCAACCCAGACATTTTGACCATGTTTCTGATAATTGTATAAAAATATCAATGATAGCAGTAAACATATCACAGATTATACCACATTATCACACATGATACTGTCTTTAGGAGAAGACTGTAATGTTTCCATTCTAACTGGACTTTGTTTGTGCTAGTTCAGATGACTCTGGCCCACACAGAAATAACAAGAACAACAACAAAAATGGGCGGTTTGGAAGGATGAGGAGAGGCTGATAGAAGGGTACAGAGTGACAGATGGAAGTCAGAACATCTGATGTGCTACTGTCCAGTAGGGTGACTATAGCTACTGACTGGGCACAATATAATTCAAAAAGCTAAAAAGAGATTGTGAACGTTTTTACTGTAAAAAATGATGAGTGTTTGACAAGATGGATACATTTATTCTGACTTAAGTGTTATGCAATGTGTATATGCATCAAAGCATCACGTGGCACTCAGAAATATGTACAATGTTTGTGTTTTTATGTCGATAAAAATAAAATCAATCTGAATTACAAAATAAGTAAAAGGAAATCTGTTAGCCACCTTTCTGTCACCGAGACAAAATACATGATAGACACAACTTCAAATAATAAAAGACTTTGCTTCACAGCTTCCGAGGTTGCAGTCTATGACTATCTGGCTATAAGGAAGGAATCTTATCACCTGGTGGCAGCCAGGAAACAGAGAAGAGAAAACAAAAGAGAGAAGGGTTCAGAGACAAGAATCCACTCTTCTAGGTAGCCCATAGTGACCTACTGCCTCTACTGAGCCTTTCTGTCTATATGCTATGATTGGTGATTGATAAGGTTAATATCTCACTATCTAATTGCCGTCTGAAAACTCCACCTCTGAACACATGACAGTTGGGGAGGGAGAAAATTTTAGACTTGCATAGAAAATTCAGTTCCTCTGTTCACACCCCCCAGTGGAGCCTATGGGTGTCAAAGTACTTTGTAAACTTCAAGACTCTTACAATAATTATCCTGTGATATCTACTGTGTCGGTACCAATACCTAGAAATCTTTTTGTCACCTGAGTAAAAAAACCTCAGGAAGTCGATGTTATAGCTCTCAACTCACTTCTCCCTCTTCTACTTTCCCCAGCTCTGATGTTGACAACCTCCCACATGGTATTCACTGGTTCTCAGCGTAGCCCACAGAAATGCCAGCTGGCTGTGTGCCAGTGCCGGGAGGATGGAACCGTTGAGAGCTTCCTCATGGCAAAGCCTTGTCAAAGACAAGCATTATTTCAGAGTCTGAAGTCCCCTTCCTTTTCTGTCCCTTTGATTTTTCTTTCCACCTGGGAATGGGACTCAGAGCGGGTTGCTAATTATATGGTGCACGCTGTGATTCCTCGCCATACGAGGCCTCATATTTATGCGCCATCACTCGCTGAGCTGCCCGAGAAGAGTACGTGGAGATGGGCGAGGCTGTCAGCATCACCCACGACGGCGCAGGCAGCGCTGCTAGGCCTCCTTGCAGCGCTAAGCTCGCTTTTAAAAATATGATTTGTTTTCTCCAAATCTGTCCAATGCTCTACGTCCAGCGAGAAGCGGAGTGAGAACACAGACGCTGACTCCTGCCTGATTTGGGCAATGATAACAATTTTTGTCTTCAGTTAATAGAAATGCTGATTTCTTTTAAATGGTGGAGAAGGAATGACAGCCAGAGTTCAGACATGAATGAGAGGAAAGCTTTTCTTCTCCCGGACAACACCTTTGGAGATAGCCTCACAGACTCAGTCTAAGCAGAATCTTCTATTTGGAGTCTGATCTTGTGCACATTGGATTGCTGATTAGAGCAGTAAGTGGAAAGGGCTTGCTGGGTTCACAGCGCTTCCTAGACTGTATAGAAACACATTACCTTTTACTCAACAGGCATAATGCTTTAAATATTGATCCTCACTGGCTTAAGACCTGATCTGGCCTCCAAAATCTCCCAGTTGCAATCTAAGGGAAAAGAATTCAGATTAGCTCACGGACTGAAGATTTCTTTAGAAAAATGACAGAGTTCAGATTTGTGGGCTTGTCATTTATGATATCTTTAGTTTAGATTAGGTGCCATGCTAGTCAGAATACTGTATTATCTCACTTGGAAAAGAGTTTCAGGCTAAGGCTCCCAGGGGTTGTGAGCTTGGATTCCAAGTGAAAGTGGAATCAGGTGCAACAATGGAAAAGAGGGAGTGATTGATATCCCTCTTCTACCAGTGGAATGAGGATTTCTTGTGGCAATAGTCCCTGACCCAAGGCTGTCCAGTAAGTATTTACAGGGCAGCTATGTTTGGGATATGAGCTGTTCTTCTCACTCTGGGTATATTCTGTATTTCTTTGCAAGAATAAAAGATGAAGTGGTCTTATGGAGCCTACTTCTAGGTGTATTCTGAAACTTTACCTGTGCTGTCTGTTTAATCATCCCAACATCCCAGGAAGCACAACGATGACTTCCCCATGAAAACACAAGATAATAGGATTTTCTTAGGACAATGTAGCAAGCGGTAGAAGGGAAAAGACCAGGGCATCTCCCTTTCCACTTTCCACTACTGCCAGGCATAGCGCTCGCTTACAGTCAGAGGATTTGAGAAACAGTCTTTTTGTAGAAATAGCAGAAAAATTTTAATACCAGGAGAATTAAGAGGAGAGGTGAGGGACCACAACTTCTGATTTATAATGTCTAAACTTCTTGGCTTTTCAGGTTTTTTTTCTTGTTAGTAATAGTTTAGAGGCCTTTTAACTGAAGGACAATCGTAAGTTAATGTAGCCATGCAATTTTCTATTTGCAACAAAATATTTTGAAGGTATACCATACTGAAAGCACATGAGAGGATTGCGATTTGTAAGGAATTTGAGCATGCAGTTCACTTCAGCAGTGCGCATGGTGGTGAAAGAACAGACATTCCCAGAACAGATCATCCACAGGTTTTATCCCTCTTCCCAAAGATAGTGTTCTACCCTGAGACAATGCAGAAAAGGATTCAACAACGTACCCAGAATGAGAAGCACTGCTGTGCCCCCTGTCAGAGAGAGTGTGGGCATCACATCTTTATCTTCCTATGTAACTATAAAACATTTTCTTTAAGTGCATTGCAGGGTGCAACTGATCAAAGACAGGGCGTTTTAAGGGAGCTCTTAAACAGAATATTTCGATTTGCTTCTATTAGGCTCTGTCTCACAATGATAAAACAAGCCCCGGTTCTTCAGAGTCCTGAGGTGTTGAAGCGTTGAGATAGTACAAAGACACTGAGGTTCACACAGGATCTAATGGAATGAGGGCCAGTTGGGATCCCGTCCTTGGAGAACTTGTCTTGAGCTGAACCCACAGCAGAGGGACAAGGACGAGCCATTGCGTTATTTCTTTCAGTGTATTCCATATCACACGATCCACTTTACTGTGGATTTATATCAATCACATTCTCTTCCTAACTCTAATCCTGTCCAGAAGTCCAGGGGGGCCTCCTCATTATTTTCCATGTTATTCTCCGCTAAAGTCATAATAGCACACGTGCGTGATTTGGTTGATTGTCTTGCCTACCTGGTTACAGTCAGAAACTACAGTAGCTCTGCACACAAAAGGTGTCCTAGTTAATATGCTCCACGTTAGGGTAATTCAATAACTGATGGGTGCACTGCTAATTTGATCTTGTTGCTGATCAGAGACAGAAAGAAAATTGCTATTGAAATGCATTGCAACTGATTTGCAAATGTTGGTACACATTATCCATCATTGTTATGCTATTATGCTATTAACATAAATTATGACATAGAGGTAATTTGAAACTGTTAACTGACACAGGTATATCTTATTCCTGGTGATAATGGCACAGGAGGGAAGGGGGTCAGGCTAAATGTTGCACAGTACATATGTATAAGCTATTGTTGGACAGTGGTGATTAAGTGATGTTAGCATAGAAAAAAAATCACTTTCATTCCCACCTTATCTATTATTTTTATAGTATACATGAATTTAAGTGCCATATTTATGGTTGAAGGAATAGCATAGAAGTTAGAGTGCTTGCCTTAACAAGCACAGGGCCCTGAATTCAAGTTTCCACCACCACCTAAATTGGGCATGCTGGCACACTCTTGTAATCCCAGCACTCAGGAGGCGGAGGCAAGGGGATTGCTGAGAGTTTGTTGCCAGCCTGGGCTACATAATGAGCTCAGGATCAGCCTAAACTATAGAGACTCTGTCTTTAAAAAACAAATCATATTCAAATAAGCAATAGATTCTTTTAAGGACAAAATTTTGAGACTCAGTTTTGTAAAGTCGCTTCTGCTTCATATTAATTTAATGTTGAAATTACACTGTCTCACTTTTTTTCTTGCTTCATACACCATAGAACCTTTTCTTTTAAGAGCTAGAAGATCCTAACTCATTTTCTCTACATTTTGGTTGATTATGTAAATTTCCAATTTATTTGGGACAAATTATCTCCCATATTTGTAAGCAAATTAGAGAAAAAGGATTCAGCTTTCGCTCCAGGAGGTGAACACTTATTCAGCCTGAGGAAACTGAGTCGGTGGGTAGATTCTGTGTTGACACAACTGGGGAGAAATAATTTCTGGTTTTCTGTGGAATCTACCAGGCTATATGCTTCATGTGGCCTTTGGAATTTAATTATGGGGAAAAAAAGCTGAGAATAAAGCTGAATGAGAAACCCTAGATTTCTTAGATTTGGTCTTGGAAATCTTTCATCCTTAAAGCTTTTCAGCCAGCAAATAATGGACAAGTATCGTTTTCAGAAACGTTATAGGAGACCTTGCTACAGCGTGTTAAGGGAAAAAGGAACCACTGCAAATGGGCCCTGAGGAGAGTAATATGCTGTCGTCTCCTCTAATCTGAAAGAGTTCTTCCAGTCGAATCGATAAAAATTCTGACACACTTGTTTATGAGGAGAAGGGATAGGGTAGGTGACATTCTGGACCTGTACCAGGGGACATTCTGGAGTTGCTTGGAAAGGTCTAGACTGATTTCTTGGGGCTCTGGTTAGAAAATTGTCACACATTAAATTGTAGAGAGTGTGTGATGAAAAATTCTTCATTATGCTCCAACAGAAAGTACCAAACATTGAGCCTGAATATAGTAGAGTTGTTTCAAAGCAATAATTTCTATAAAAATCATGAATTACAAAAGACATATGTCATGAGAATTAGCCTTGAATATCTCAGAAAAAATGTTACATTAAAAACTCTCAGTGAATCCAGCACTGTATGTTTAATCTCAGGGTCTGGTAGAGCAGTATTTCTGTGGACCTGGGATAGTAGATGCCTTCCACTTAGGGCATAGTGTATGAGATATGCAAATGTCTGTAAATAGTAGAGTTGGGTCAACAGAGTAAGATGCACGATGGGAGGTGTTGTAAGCACTGGAACTGGCTGGGGAAATAATATTTCATATTCTCATATTCTGTTCCCAATTCTCTCTGGGACATACATGCACTGAATGAACTTCCTCAAATTACAGGTCCTATTGCATTACTATCTTTGGCACGGTTGAAGCGCTTGCCTATTAAGTCAAGCACTAAGGACCTGAATTTGATTTCCCGCACCACAAAAGCCAGGCATGGTGGCACATGTAGGCCTATAATCCCAGCACTTGAGAAGTTGAGTCAGGAGGATTACTTTGAGTCCAAGGCCAGCCTGGGCTCCATAGTGAGTTTAGGACCAGCCTGGGCTACAGAGTGAGACCCTGTCTCACAAAAATAAAATAAAGTTCATATCTTTTACTCCCTACTCCTCTCTTTTCTTGTTTTTTTTCCTCTTCCTAACTCTTCTCCCTTTTCACCAACTCTTAACATTTAACATTATTTACTCTTTGAGATAGAGAAACATTAAGACTCTCAAAGAAATTTGTATATGATTTTCTTTCAGCACTAAAATTTTGAGTTTTTAAAAGCATTTTCTTATTTTCTATTAGCAAAGATTCTTAACTACCCTCTTGATCCTATAGGGTAGCTTTTCTTTTTCTTTTCTTTTCTTTTTTTATTGAGTAGCTGATGAAATCCAAGGACTTCTCTCCCCCCCCCCCCCACCAAATACATCATTTTTACTTATTCTCAATCTTAAAATAACAGGATTCATTCAAGGGCCTATAAATCTTCAGAAAAAATTTCTAAACCACTATGGGTATATTTTTTGATCATCAAGAGTTTCAAATTCTTATCATTTATTATTTCATCCTACACCATAGAGGGAAACTGTAACAGATAATAATGACAATACTGGTGATGAACAACTAATGCTCACGAAGCAGTTGCATCTGCACAGGAAATCAGTCCAGGTGAGCTTGTTCACCTCTCACGACTACCCAGTGATGATGGGCTAAACCTTTTACTGTTGAGGAAACTGAGGTACATGGAAGTTAAAGAACTAGCCCAAGATCACCAAGTCAGACGTGCCTGAGCTGTGATTTGAGCCCCTGTGATATCTGCTTTCACAGTTTGATATTAACCGTTACACAATACTGCTTTGCTAAATAAAATAAAAATCTTTTTCCTACTTGGCTCTGTTAAAACAGAGAAGAGAAAATGGTGGTAGCCAGACTGTGGCACCATGGTGAGTCTAGCAAGGGTTCTTTGCGATCAGGAGAGCTTCCCTCTGCAGGAAAGATGTGCTCCCTTCTAGAGCTTGGTGCATTAATCTACAGCTGCATCTACGCGGGCTTACAATCAGTTCCCCAGGGGGTATTTGAGTTGATTTCCAGTGATTTTAAAGCCTTATCTTGGATTACTAAGAACATACTTACAGTTCAGTTTTGTTTAGTTTCTTATTATAATTTCTTTTAAAAAATCAAATATCATGAATTTTAAAATGTTATTTAAAACAGAACTTTTGGGTATCCTATATCAGAAATCTAACTGGAAGAAAATTAATTTATTGGATCTAAAAATAATAAAGTCATGAGAGAGATTTAGAGGCCTTTGCTCCTCAGAAATGACTCAGACAGAGAAGTCTTTCTAGATTTATCTGGTTCTTAGCTAGTTTTCTTTGAATTCATTTTCTCTACTTTCTCCGAATGGCAGAAAACATGAATAACTACAGGCTAAAAGTTTTACATTTTACACTAGCCACAAGAAAGATATATTTTTTGTCACTTTCTTGGGGTCAAGTTGAAAAATCCAAGGCAAAGTATCTTATTGACCTAATGGTTAATTTGCCACACCTTGAAAAATTTAAACATGGCTTGAGTTGGAGAGACAGAACCATGTGAAAAAAATGCCAGTCTCAAAGAAATACATGGATGGAACAGAAAGGAAGAACTTGCCTGGAGAAGGGGCAAGGTGATAAATAGGCCACACTTCACTGGTTTGCTACAAGAGAGAATTCAACAAAATTTATTAGTTTGAAGTTAGCATTAAGTTACAGAGGTGACTGTTGGACAGAGGTCTGGGAAATATATTTCTTGATGTATGCAGTTAAGGGAGTACACCGGGAAAATGCTGGGCAAATCAAATTTTGTTAATTTAACAAATAGGTAGTTATATGAGGACGTCTTATAAATCTTTCAGTAAAAGTAACCTTATTGCAAAGTAAATAGTGCCCTTCATTTGAATTTTTAGATGAGCTTAAAGTGAAATAAACTTGTAATGAGAAGCTAATGGAAATAAGATACACCTGTCTTAGAAGAAAATCTGTGACTTTCTGCTGAATGATGTCACGAAGTGTCCGGGACTGTGATTAAGATAGCTTTCAGTGGAGAGTGCAAGTGCACGTGCAAAGTTCAGTGACTGACTTGGCAGAGGTTTTTGACATCTGAACTGCTCCTGGGTGGTCCTTTTTCACAAAAGAAGCAAGGTAGAGTTAGTGTGCATAGCATCATGGGTAATGCACAGGCACGAGTCACCTCCTAGAAGAATCTGAAGTGGTAACAGGGACATTTTACTGTTCTAGCTCAAGCTTTCTTATGTTGCTGTCACTGTGCGGAGTCAGGTACGGATCTGGACAAGAGCACTGCCAGTTCATAAAGGGCTGGAATCTTACAGCAGTCATGTTTTTAGCACCAAACGGAAACCAAGCTGAGAAGGACAGATTCCTTTCTCATTGTTTCTTATTGAGAAAAAGAAATTTACATTTGGGCCTTCCTACATTAGAATAAAATGGAAGTCAGATGGAAGTATTTCTCCTTGACCCACTGTGGTGAGTGTGAGAAAAACAGTAGGCTATAGACAGTTTAGCTGTATGTGTGGGTATAGCTCCAATTGTTTGGGGAAAAAATCAAGAAGTTTTTACTTTAATACCTTTAGAAGGATGTTTCTTTATATTTGGGTTTATATTCAGTGTTAAAAAGTTCTCTTTAGTCTTTGTCATGAGCTCTGAGAGCAAGGTGATGAAAATAGTAAGGCCAACTGTGGTGATGTGCTCTCGCGCTTGGAAAAAAATGTGTATTTGCGCAGAAAGCTCAAAGGACAATTTAAATTGAGTAAAAATATGATTTCTAGTTTATGGCAATAGCATGATGTTGTCCCTGTAGTTTGAAATGATAAGCTAGTGTGGGTTGAGAGAGGAGGGAAGGAAGGATGAGACGGGGCAGGGCAAATGCAAGGAAAGGGCAGAATTGGTAAGAAGTGAAGTCTACTTGTACAGATGTCACTGCACCAAAATTATAGTCATCGACTCTATGGGAGAAAAGAAAAATAAGACTTTGGGATCACAATTTATGAGAAAGAAAACTCTGTGTACTTCTTGATCATGGAGAATTCAGTCATTACCCATTATGTCAGTGGGAGGCAATAGTTGGTCAGGATCATGGGCCACGGAGTCTAAGTTTAAAAATCTTTCCTTCCAACTAGTTGTATGAGTTTTGACAAATTATTCTGTTAAATTTCAACAATTACATCTTCAGAATGGGGGTAATAAAAGACTGTATTTCTGAGTACTATTGTTCTGATTAAATGGGTCAATCCATGTAATATTATCATCATACTGCCTTCCATAGACAAATGCTTAATAAAAATTTCTTACTTATTCAATTTGTAAAATAAATTATGACTATGCTCTCCTCATATCTGATCAGAAAAATTCTGTCCCAATATAGCACATGCCACATTCTAGAAAATATCCTACAGTACCCTCTGGGATGACCTTGACTTTGCCTGGGTGTAGATACATGTGATGAAGGGTCAATAATACACTGCTCAGTAGACAAGGTAAATTTTTCTTAATTGTTATTTCTATCGATAAGATAGCTGAATCTCAGAATGCTTTTGCATCTCATGTACAGCTATATAATTAACTAGTGGTAGGTTGTAAGTTTTGTCCACTAACGTATGCCTTTTCTAATATATCACTTTTCTTATCAGGTTCTTTGGGAGCCAAGTATTTCTATGAGCACTCTCTCCACCTAATATGTATCTGCACATGTACAAAACTCTTTGCATACAGTCTTAGGGGTTCCCTGCCTTCTCACCCACCACGGACTCTTGATTATTGAACCTCATGGATCAATACTTTCCTGATAGTACCATCTTGAAAGGAAAACTACTCTGGATTGGCATTTTTCCCCTCCTCCATGTCCATGAAGAAGAGCTTTATTCTCTACTTGACATTTTTTTTTTAGGTCACAGAGACAGGAGCAGAAGCTGAAGATGCAATGATTCATACATTACCTTCTGCAGCTGGTCTGAACCCTTGAGATCCCTCCCCATGTATCCTATGGTTCCAACAAAAACTTACACATGCCACATTCCTTGGGTCAGGACAAAGAGTGAACTTTAGGAAAACATAGATGCAGGAATATTTTTTAATGGCATAGTCTTAATTGTTGTTTCAAGAATCTGTACAGTGAAATAGAGACTCCAAACTATGTTAGAGAAAAATGGGCCAGTTTTATTTTTACCTTCTGCAAATGACGACTTATGATTAATCTTAAACTTATATCCTAAAAGTTTCTCATCTGATGTGGAATGAAATTTCTTTTGGTAAGTCATGAACTATCGCTTCATATGCAAAAGAACAGTTGTAGCTAGAGGTAAGTGGGCGAATAAGGAACACTGTAACTTCAAAATAGCAAATAGTTCTCAGGCTACTAATGAAGGGTAGGGTGCAGGGAGGAAACATGACTGTCAGATGCTCACCCACGTGCCGCAAATCTGTTGAAACAGCGATTGGGAATAGACAGAGGGAATAGTCTTCTCATCCTAGCCCAAGGCCCTCAGATAAAAAGACAACCTACAGGTTCTATAATAAAATGCCATTGGATGCATGGCTTAAACACAGAAAGTATAATCTTATGACCTTTCGTGAATTTACAGGCCTAAAATCAAGTGCCGCTGGGTTGGCACAAGCTCGAGGCCTTTGTACTTAGCTTACAGACAGCTGCCTTCCTGCTGTCTTCTTACAAGTGTTTTGTCCTGTGTAGTCACACCCATGATTTCTCTTCATGTGACTGAGTTTCCTTTTCTTTATGGGCACCAGTCATATTGGATTAGGGCCTACCCTAAAGGTCTCTTTTTAGCCTGATCATGCCTCTGAAGGCCTTATCTCCCAGTGTAATCATACTCTGAGAAGGTAGATTTAACTTAAGCCTTTAACCAATGAATTAATTGAGATGGAAGCAAAGCTCACCCATTAGAACACAATAGCTCATTAGCTCCCCAGCCTCACTCATAGGCATCCTTACAAAGCTCCCAGCCTCACAAATAGGCCTTCACAGGTGAGCTGACATTTGGCCTTTCTTTATTGGCACAGTGGTTTTGTCAGGTAGAGTAATGCAAAATAGAGTCACCATTTCCCTTTCAAGCACTGAGGCTTTGAAATCAGTGTCAGGTAGACAGTAAACTGGCTCTTTACTAAGCTATGTTCTAACTCTTGCACCGGCTCTCTCTGTAGGAGACTGAAATGTTTGGGGACAAAAGATTTTCTGTAAGCCTGAGAATGGATTTCCAAGAAGGCTGCCAATCCTGCTACAAAGGCCTTGCTACCAGCCAGCTCTCGTTGCGTGTTTCCTCACTGTGGTGGAATGTTTCCAATCTTGTCAGCTTGTCTTTGATTTTACATTTTTTATAGTAACTTTCTAGCCAAACATCAATGCTGTTCACCGTCTTTTAGATGTTCAAAAATCAAAAGTCACACAGTGGTTATGTTTTTATTTTATTTAAGGATTATTTCTATTTTTGGCAACGTGTCTAACATCTCGTTTCAGCATGGGTGCTGTAATAAACCTATTGAAACTCTGGCTTTTATGGAGAACAAAACAAGCCAGAGAATGAGTTCGCCTAACTAAGTTGGAGATAAGTTTTTTCTTCCTTTCATTGCCATTAACCCTGTGTATCTCTATTATAGCTTTACTTTAAGAATGGAACTCTGTGTCTTCTTGCTTGTGTGATATAAATTTTGTATGGAGTATTTCACATAAAACAAAGAAGTGTTTTCATATCTTTTATGTAAAGCTAGGATGTCTTATGAGCCAAAGGAATGATTTTTGGAATAGGATCTAGGCCATGATAGTCTGCCCAAATTGCAAGACAAATCTAAAGCTTGCTGAGTTAAGTTTATGCAAAACAAGTTTCAAAAACCTTTTACCGTATTTATTACTGTTGGTATATTTCATCTTGTATCCATTCCCATGTGTTCTTGTGTTCTGCCATTAATTATCCCACAATAACCAAATCTTTTGGTTCCCCTTATTTTCTCATTCTGCACATCCTGACTGCTCCCTCCACTTCTCTTTTCCTATAGATGGAAAGACAGGATAGAGACATGAGATTGTAGACATAGATGTCTTTCTAGAATTCTTCCTTTTAATCTTTTGAAGTCCCCCCCCCACACACACACACACACAAGAAATATGCAGAGTTTTGTTTCAAACACTTTGAACTCAAAACAGGAATTGAAATACTGGCTCTACACTTGCTGTGTGAATTTGGGTAGTTTCTTATCTTTTCCTGCCATTGCTTTCTTCATTGATAAATTGGTACACATATAAACATTATACATATAAAGCACTTTGGTAGTGCTACATTGTGGTGCCCATTAATTCTGATTAACAATTTGACTAGATTCGAGACTCCTGAAGAAGTAATTTGATTGGTTGCCTATTGACTGATTCATAGCTGAATTGGTATTGGGAGATGAGGCCTAGCTGGAGAAAGCAACCATGGGCAAAAGAGCTTGGGAATCACATCTGCTCCCTGAACCTTTTTCTCTAGACTTTTTGAACTTGGTCTGCTTCTGGCCACCTGGTGTTGAGCAGAATTCTTCATCATGACGTTTTGCCATGTTGGTCCTTCCATGCTGACTGTGAATGAGACCCCTAAAACAATGAAGCCCTCTCCTCTCTCATGTCATAGGAGTCAGGCCTTTAGTCTTAGAAATAGGAAAGCTAATCAATATAATAGTATATTTAGCAATGGCTATATATTATAAATTAAAGCTATTTTTTCTTCTTTCTTTCTTTTTAATTTGTGTCTCCTTTCAGTTCCTCTCCTCTCCTTTTCTCTTTGCTTCTTTAAATTCTTTTCTGTTTTTTTTTTCTCAGTACAGTCAGTCATTGAGGGACATAATAATGCCTCTGTGCACGTGTGTGTGTGTGTGTGTGTGTGTGTGTGTGTGTGTGTAGATAAGTAGGTTCAGTAGCTGACTTTTTCTTGTGAATTAATCCAATAAGTTTAAAGGACTATTAACTTTTTGTTTGTATGTGTGTGGTCCTAGGGATTCAGTCCAGTGCCTGCACACTGACACACATCTCCAGGGCATTTTAATTTTTTTTTCATTTTGAGCCAGGGTCTTGATTAGCAACTAAGTTGCCCCAGCTGAATTTGAACTTGCAATCCTCCTGTCTCAGCTTCCAATAGCACTGAGATTACAGAACTCTGTATTTTTAACTATTTCAAGAGTCTTAGAGAAGACTTACATTGGTCTGTAATAGCACTTCAGTGTTTCCTTTTGGTTCCAATTAGATCAATGCAGGACAGAGAAACTGTCCAGTTTATGCAGGTCAGAAGCAATGATGATGTATCACAAGCCTCTGAGGTTTAAAAAGAGAAAGTAAAATAGTGGGAAATGATTAAATTAAAAAGTATACTCTTTAGAGAAATAACATCTTTCAGCATGTGTACTTTCCTGTTCTGACTAACAGTGGTAGAAGCACCACAAGGTAACTCTTCAACTGCAACAAGCTTTGAAGTTCGACACTTTCAATTCTTTCCTTAAAGTAAGACTAAAGTAATCAAGTTTACAAATCTCACCAAAGTATTCATTGGTTGCAAATATGATTAAGGATTTGTTAATTACATTCTTCAATGTAGCCTCTGTATGAAATCTAGTTTACTATTTCACGTTAGTACCTGGACAACCTAGAGCTAAATTAAAGTCTCATTATGGTCACTGAAATAGTCTTTATGTGTTTACTAACTATATTAGCCTTCGTCCAGGAGTTGATTGATTTTCAGTTTCTAGTTTGGCATGCAAGGAGCTTGGAGGTAGCCATACTGTCCTAACAACAAGAAAAAAGATGAAAGGACTGAAAAACCAACAAACTCTTCATGGATATGCAAATTGCCTACTAACCAAGCCTGGAGAGAGAGTCAAGGAAGTCAGCTACAGTGGCTTGCCAGAGCAGAGGCACGGGAGAGGACACTCACTTGGAAAGTTGAAGGAGCAAAGTCTGATGGAGTTGCTAGAAGGCTCAGCACAGGCACCTGAGAACTGTGCTGCAGGGGAATCCAGGCCTGCGACACTCAAAAAGAGTGAGTTTCCCTACAGTTTGTCTGCCAGGTCCTTATAGGTAACATAAGGTATTGACTTCCTTATGTCTCTGGGAGAGAAAACACTGGAAAAGGAACCATTCTGAAGCACTTAAGAACACTCACATCATAAAAATTGCCTTTCAGATAAAGGATATCATCAGAGTCTAATTGATCTGGGAGAAGGAAAGAAAATTCTCAACTCCAGTTAGCTTTAAGCATCCATGTGAAGAAGTAAAATACCCAACTTTATGCCTTCATCTCATTTGTAGTTACCTGTGAGGCAAAAACATAATGGACAGCTATTTGTCAAGGGCAGACAGAGGGACGGGATCACAGTATCAGAGCCTTAATCCCAGGATTACGAGACGCTTCCCTTTCTCCAAGTCCTGACACCATATTCTTAAAACTCTATTTAAGGCAGCTCATTTAGCTGGTTCATTGTGTCCAGCTACCAAGAAGAAATGACAAGAAATACTGCGTACAGTTTGAAGGGATGAAGCAAAAATCAGAATCAGACTCAGATGTGGCAAAGATGTTGGGATTATCAGATTTGGAGTTTAAAACAACTGCTGAATATGCTAACAGCTGTATGGATATAGTAGTCAACAAGGGAAAATTACATGATCAATGTAAGCAGAGAAATGGCAACCTTAAGAACTCTCCCACCAAGCGCTAGAGATAGAAAACATTGTAACAAAAATGAGTATTGGCTTTGAGGACTCATTGGGAAGTTTGGTAGGGCTAAACAAAGAATCTGTGGCATTGGGAATATGCTCATAGAAATCTCCAAAACTGAAAAGGAAAGGGAACCAAGACTGAAAAAAAATGAGAATATGTAAGACATGTAGGATGAGCAGAAAACAATTAATTCGCGTGCACCAAGATATCAGAAGGATTTTTTAAAAGGAGAGATAAAGGAATGGAAAATATGACTGAGAGATTCTTCTCAAATTTAAGTCTAATGCCTTGCCATATACTTATAAAACTTAGCAAATGCCAAGCAAGGTAAACTTTTTAAAACTTAACAATCTTATAATTTTCTTGCCACAGAAAATCAAAGATGAAGAGAAAAAAAAGAAGACAGAGGAAATAAATACCTTGCTTTTAGAAAAGCAAAATAAGTATGATATCTGACCTCCTCTCACAAAACTTGTAGTAAAAAGAGTAGAGTGAAATGTTTAAGTTAATGAGAGAAAAAAAAAATCACCAACTTAGAGCTATTTTTTTAAGAGTGAAGAACCAAGACTAGAAGAATATATTTACCAATTACTTATCTGACAAGAGGTTTATATCCAAAATATATAAGGAACTCAAAAATTTCACAAGAAAAACCAAATAATCTAAATAAAAATGGACAAATGATCTCAAGAGGAGACATATAAATGGCCAAAAGGCATATGGAAAAATGCTCAATATCGTGCATTAGTAAAGAATGCAAATCAAAACCACAGTGACAGATCATCCCACATCAGGCAGAATGGATGTTATCAAAAACAAACAAAAGGAAAATGAATGAAAAACAGCTATCAAAGATGCAGAGAAAAAGAAATTAGCATACATTACAAGTAGGAATGTATACAAGTATGGCCATTTTAACGAACAGTTGGACTCCCTTCAGAAAACTAAAAATAAAGCTATCATATGATTCATCAGTCCCACTACTGGTTAGAATTTCAAAAGTAATGAAATCAGCACATCAGAGATACCTGCATGCTCATGTCTACTGTGGTCCTATTCATAACAGTGAATATAGAAAATCAACCTAGGAGCCTTTCTATGGATTAATAAGAAAATGTATGCACACTCAATGGGACATTTACATATACAGAGTGGAGTTCTGCTTAGCCCTAAGAAAAAATAACATCTTGTTGTTTACAGCAAAATGCCTAGAGCTAGAGAGGACATTATGTTAAGTGAAATAAACCAGACAGAGAGACAAAGAGAAAGACAGAAAGAGAGAGACAAAAGGGAGGAATTCAGTTTATTTTGTTTCTATCCAGTACTCCCAGTATCCCTTTCAGTATAAATGTAGATTAGTTGTAAAAGTATAGTCCAAACTTAGGGGCAATCACACATACAGAGAAAATGAATTAAAAAGAAAAACAGGAAATGAAACCAAATGAAAATTTAATTAAAATTGCAAAGGCAAAAAAGAAAAAATTTAAGCACAAAGTCAACACTAGAAATAATAATCAACATGGTAAATATCAATCCAAGTACATAAATAGTCAGTTTCAATGATCTAAATATATCAATTTAAAGATAAAAATTGCCAGGGTAGATTGAAAAGCAACATCAATATATATGTCATCTACAAGAAACGTGTTTTTAATACAAAGATAGATGCAGATTCAAAGCAAAAAGGGTTAAAAGAAAAAGAAGCCATATTATTTTCACAAAGAAAAGAGTTAAAGCAAAGAAAGTTATCAGGAATAAGGAAAAGCATATTATAATCATAAAGGAGTACGGTCTTCAATAAAAACATGCCCCAATATGCCAATCTTTATCATATATTGTGCTTAGAAACAGGACATCAAACTATGTGAGGCAAAGTTGCCGAGAGTCCCATGTCCGGTCCTTCGCCTATTGTCTTCCGACTGCATTGTTCTCTTCTTTTGCTTCCGGACTCCCAGGAGCTAAGGAGCCTCACCAGGCCCCGCCCTTCCGCCACACTGTCTTGGCCTTGGAGTCAGCTGGGCATGCACGGAAGCAACCAGCAAGTCCATTCTCTTTCCCCTTATGTTGTCGGTGTTGGGCCTTGCATCTCAGAGATGAAAAAGCTGAGTACACTGTTGCTTTCCTTGCCCCCAGATTTACTTGTGATCCCTTCGTGACAAAACTTATGGGTTTTATTTTTTTAAAATTTTCTGTTCAGTGTTCCCTCCCCCATCCCACTTTCTACTGTGAATGGTTCTAAGAGCAGCCCGCGGTACCTAGGCCACAGCCTGGATGTTGAGATGTCTTAAAAGTTTATCTGCCGTATCAGTTTGTTCATGTAAGATCAGTCCCCCACAGAGTCTCAGGAGATGGACTTGAGCCAAAGGGTAACACGCATGGCTTGTCGTTCAGTTTTCAGTGACATCCTTGTTCCCAGCTGAAACCTGCTAAGCCTAGGCTGTACTGTCTGCATTCCTTCTGCGTACTATTCCTCTGAGCTCTAACCACAATCGTTGTCGAGCTCGGCTTACAGCATTTTAAGACTTCATTCGTCCACGTCATCAAACCTTTCCGACCTCCTCCTGAGTACCAGTTCCACAGGCTTCTGGGCCGCATGGTCAGTGTAATCGTAACAATGACTCTTCTTCTCTGATAGCAATTTTGTGCATTGGTGTGTTTTGCTATCACTGGACGTGATACTTGATACCTACAACCTGAAGGGGAAGAAGTATAATTGGGCTGGTGGTTTGGAGGAATTCAGCTCATGGATGACTGGCTCTAAGGCAGAAAGACCATGATGGAAAATTGTGGTGCAGCAAAGCTGTTTGGTTCATAGTAGGCAGGAAGCAGAGCAGGAGAGAAGCAGCAGGAAGGGAGGCACGAGTGAGCTGCCGTAGACTGCCGAGGCTCCACCTCTTTGAACTGCCCTGAAACAACCAGAAATTTGCTCCTCCAATTACTCAGCCAGGCCTCAAAGCTAACCAAGTTGACACGTTGTCCTAACTCCCACACAAGGTGTTGACACAAAAGTAGAAATGATCAGGTGCAGTACAAGAAATTTTAAGATGGTGAAAATGAAAGGACTATATTATTACAGCAAAGATACACCATTAGATATTTGTCTCAATTCAGCTTGAACCCAGATTTTGACTATCAAGTTTACATGATTATGAGAGGCCAAGTGTAGGATTATCCATTGTAAAAAAAAAAAAAAAAAAAAAAAACAGATGTTTTCCTCTGGTGGTGACAGACAAGTCTGTGAGTGTGTGGGACAGGTGATATATGGAAAAATCTCGGTACTTCTCATTTGGTTGTGAATCTAAAACTGGAACCCTTTAAAGCAAAACACAATAAAAAAGTAACAATCTAAATAATTATTTTTGAGAAGTACTGAGACAAAAGATAAAAAACCACAAGCATAATTATTTAGCCGGCTTACATTCGCAGTTTTAATTTTGTTCTAGAAAACTCTCTTTTTTTCTGTATTTATTTTTTCTCTTGCTAGTTTTATCTTGAAAGGTATTTTATGTTACGGAGATGGGTTCCAAACAAAATTGTTTCTGGATTACTAAGTTTGAGGCTCACCTAAAAGTAATTAGCTATTGCAACCAAAATTACTCACAGAAAGTAGCTGGCTCCTGTCAATTCTTGGTTTAATAATTTAGTGTGGATTATTGAAGTTGTTTGGCACTTTAATTTTGCAAACGGCTTCAGGGGGATTTTGATAATTTACAAAAGAACTTTATTAGGTAAGATACACGTATAATATTATTTTGTAAAGGAGGGCTAAGACACTGGCATGTGGCTTAGCATGATAACGAATGCCATGGGCTCCGAGTACAAGCACTTGTCTTTGAGATCCTGGTTTTTCACTTAATTATTATGTCAACTTGAACAAATTAGCCTTCCTGCCTGTAGTTATCATCATGTTTTTAATCTTTTAAATGGGCATAAAATTAACATTGGTAGTTTAACTCAGAGCCTTGTTTATAAATGGTATTATTTATTATAGTGATTTTCAGTTGGGTGGAATAACCTACTGAGTGCTGGTTTGCTATGAACTCGGATGTAATCCCACTTGATTGCTCTATCTCCATTCTGACCCTTTGTTATTGGGTTTCTGTTATTCAGAGACAGTTGCCCATTGGTCCTCCTGTGTATTTACTTTGAAGAAAAAAAACTAAATACTAGTGTATTTAAAATAAATCTAAAAATAAGCCAGTGACTTGAATAAATAAGCATATTTCTTATAAAATCCAGAAAGGATAAAGAGCCCCACTCAGTTCATTAACCAGTTACTAAATAGTGCTTGCATTATCTACATGAATAGTAAATGAATTCATTATGATATGTGCTATTACAGTGAATAACAAATGAATTCATAACTATGGCCTCAATAAAAATACTCCTAATGGAGAAGTTATTCATTGTCGAGCTGGTTTCTAAAGTAACTGAGGCTTACTTAAAAATGGGGGAAATGAATAATATCAGGCACAATATTGGTTAGCTGAAGGTACTTGAGCGAGTTCCATAAAATTGGGAACCAAGTTTGTATTTTAGTAATATATCAGTCTCAGACGATCCACTTTTTTCTGTCCTTTTTTTCCCCTAATGAATGATGTCGAATTTTATCTTTGATTCAACAAGGACACAATTATATGTGATTAGTCAACAGGATAGCTTTGATTCATGGATGAGCTGGATTAAGTATGAAAGTCTTGAAGGTTTTCATTCTTTTCTGTTCTGAGGCAATTTAACAGAATGTCTATCAGACTTAATAATCTCAGGTCAGTTACTGGACATGAAATCTAGTGACACCCTCATCTGCTCACTTTCTCTCAGCATAAAAATAAACTAAAGTTTAAAATAGGCAGCATGAATGGTGTACCCTTGAAGTAATATTTAGATTTTATTGACCATCATAAATAGATTATGAAATCATGGCAGCAGCAGAAGCACAGATGGCGTCTTGCACACCACAAGTGATGAGCCCAAAGAGCAGTCAGAGACACCTGGGGCCATCAGTAGTCTAGAAACTGCACATGGAACCTCTCATCAAAATTCAAAATTAATGTCTTAGGAACAAAATGACACAGTTACTTGCTTTCATAATAAAATTAAAATACACCCAGACCTTATTTTTTTCAGAACTGCTGTTTTTTTTTTATGTAATCTTAATTTAGAGATTGCACTGGAGCCTGAGAGTAAAATTTAACAAATGTGAAAAAGTGGAAGTAATACAAAGTAAAACTTTCCTAATGCAAGAAGTTTGACAATTCAATTAAATAACATTTCCTTCAGACTGCAATGTGTAAGGCAAAGTGGGATACATTTAAATAAGTTACTATGTCAGTCATGAAAATTTTTCAGTGTAGTCTGTACCCATTTAATCACGGTACTTACTAATTAGAATGTGGTTAGGTGTTAGAATAAACAGACACACATCCAATGTGAATGACTGTAGCCACGGAATAGCAAACTCCTGTATGACTCCCCACATGCCAGAAAGTTTTCCAAGAGCTGTATATGTGTTAATTCATTCAGTCCTCACAATACGTCTGTGCTGTAGGTGTTATTATTACCCTAATCTCATATGTGATAGAGCTCAGCAATAGGTGGAAAAGAAACTCAGAAATCGTTCACAATCATGGTTGCTTCTTGCTTCTAGAATAAAGTGTTGCAGCTAAGAAGCACCTACTACATGAAGAGATTTACAAGGACGTAGTAGAAGATAAAGTCGCAGGATTCAGTTCACGGGAAAGATGTTTGCATATCATACAGCTCACAGAGTCTTAAAGTAGTATAAATAGGACAAACATAAAATAATTGGTGAAAAACTTGGGAAAAGAAGTTTGATGCATAGGTCATCAATGGTGTTCTTAAGTAATGCATGGAAGTAGTAGAACATGGAAGTGGCTTCCAGATCACATTAAGTTAAATAAAAAATATAGCATAAGAAAGTAAGGGTGGTGAGTGAAGCTAGTTCTGAAAAACTTGAGCTTGATGGTCAAGGGAGTGATGAGGAGATGAACTTGGGGGTTTTACACAGTAGATGGTCAGCTTTACAGAGTTAAGTATGGAGGAAATGTAAGAACGACAGCCGCAGGGGGAAAATCCATGATGGGGAGAGATTACCGAAACCACAAACCCCTGGTAGCCCAGAAATTAGTTACAATACAGCTTTTGAGTTATTTACACTGATTGGACAGTGCGGCTGTGGGAGGATTCATATTGCTTGAGGTATAATCTCCACAGCTCAATACTTTGAGTTAGCCAATGCGTCTACTTTACTTGTGATTATAATCACTGAAGGAAAGAAAAGAGCTACTGAGCAAGATGGAGGAGGAATTAAGCTTAGGGAATACCTCAGGGAAGCCAAGAGAAGAATTTTGGACTTGTTTCAATGTTTGAGCAGTTTAATATCTTCTCAATGTTTTTTGAAAACAATAGATGACAATTTTTAAGATTCTTGGACTCTCATTAAAGAAGGTCTTAGAACACACACACACACACGCACACACACACACTCTACTTGTATACACGTCTCTACTCAATACAACTGTGATGCATATGAGCTAAATTTTGAACATTTCCTCTATTACCTGTATTACCTAAGTGTATAATATTATGGTTCCGATACCATTGAGTTATCTTCCTTATTTTATTTATTTATTTATTTATTTTTGGGGTGATGCTGAACTTCAATCCTATGCCTTTAGTATGCCAGGCTAACACCTTACCACCAAACTACACTTCCAGCCAGTCTTTGAGGATTCTTAACTACATGAAAACAATTATATTAGAGCCTGTCTAACTTGTTGATATATTTCATAAATACAAAGATTTCTTAGTGCTAGCAAAATGTTAAATGAATTAAATATAATTGAGATTTAACTCACGTCATCTCATTTGTTACTCACAAGAGTCTCATGGAACAGGTAGTAGTATCGTTTTTTGTGGATGGAGAAATGTGTTAAAATGACCTGCCTAAGGTCACTCAGGGAAGACAGTAAAAGCTTAGTCTTGAATATATTTTAAATACCTTAGTAGTGCATACATACATTTTATTTGTATCAAAAGTGAAAACATTAAACAAGTATAAATTTTATTGTGCAGAAAATTTATTTTTTGGTGTAATGACTTCTAAAAATTGTAAGTGGAATTGCTTACACTTCAGCAGAAATAGCATTCACTCAGGCTTTGCAAGTGGAACCAAGAATGATCTCAAATAAGTCTTCTAAGCGGGAGGAAATATTTTTGTGGGAGAAGAATGTTGCTGCTCTCATCCTTATATTCAACATG
Organism: Ctenodactylus gundi; assembly: GCA_004027205.1. Lineage (NCBI taxonomy): Eukaryota > Metazoa > Chordata > Mammalia > Rodentia > Ctenodactylidae > Ctenodactylus > Ctenodactylus gundi. The sequence continues at coordinate 597,265 of PVKB01000372.1, forward strand.
TGCTCAGCAAGCTCTGATATGTATTTATTGATACCAGTCTCTCCTATTCTTCTAGCAATAACTGCTAATCAGATAGTTATTTATTCTTAGTATCTCCTGTTTCAATTGTAAGAACCAAAGAAACAGCACAAATTTATTAATGAATTCACTTACTCATTCAATAAATGGCTCTTGAGTATTTATTAGGTGCTAAGCACTGGGGTTAGCATTTGAATAGAAAGATGAATGTTTTGAGCATAGTCTTGTGCCTTTTGTTCTCCAGCTTGTATATTTGGGCATTTTATGTATCTTTGCAGGTCTATACTATTACACATAGATTTCTCAAATGTGTAATAAAATAATTCCTATAGTCTGATAGTTTAGGGATATGCTTTAAACTACCAGTTGTCCCAAATGATGCAAATTTCAAACCTCCCCAGGTGGAACTGCCTTATATAACACTTGCTTCTCACCCTGGTGTCTCCCTTCCCACTAGCTGATATAAGACCTAGGACACAGTGAGTTGCCAAAATACTAGGTGAGTAACTTCTTGATTGGCCCCTGAGAATTTTTATTCTTTAAGATGTATACTTGGCATTTCTTCATGGAAATAATAAGTCTTAATGGTCAGTTACGTAGATCCATTCTTTCACCCAGCACCAGTGAATACTAAATGTCTTTGGTGGTACATGCACAGTTGTGGTTTCTGAGTTTAATATGCAGCTAAACAAAATCTTGATGATATCCTAGGGACATTTGATGTGATTTGACATCATGCCAAAATTATTTCATAAGAACAGTATTACAAGCAATGTCTTTACGATGACACCACCACTAAGCAATCCCAATTTTAAATTCCAGTGGCTACACCTGGGCGTGGTGGCACATGCATGCAATCCCAGAACTTGGGAGGCTGAGCAGGAGAATTGTCAGGAGTTTGAGGTTAGCCTAGTCCCCATCGTGAGTTCAGAGCCATCCTGGACTACAGAGCAAAAGCCTATATATATATATATATATATATATATATATATATATATATATATATATATATATAAATTCCAAATGATTGTTTACGTTTGCCCAATCAACTCCCAGGAGGAGAAAAGCTTGAAGAAAGCAAAAGTTGCTGGATCACAGAAGGTAACTGCTATAGTCAATAGTCCTGTCTCTCCAGGAAATTTAAAAACAAATTAAACATATCTAAGCTGATAAAGTGGCTTATGCTTCAGAGTCAAAGCACAATCCAGACTCTGATAAATCCCTTTACCTAAAAACAAAACCAAAGAAAGTGAAGTGATTCTGAGAGAGAAGCTTCTGTTGAGCAGCCCCATGGAGTCCTGGGAAGAAAGAGGATGCAATTTTGGCTTACAAGATGGATCCCACTGCTTCAGGGAATGACTATCAGGCAAGGAGGAAAATCTTATTGTTGTTTCTTTTGATCAGAGAGGAAGGTAACAGAGTGGGACGCTTTGAGCATTAAATATCTCCAAAAACTAGATTAAAACTAAGCAATTTTCATCATAGAGTTTTTGGGGACAAGATTTTTATTTATTCTTATGAAAACCATTTCCTTTTTGTTAAAATCTGGTATCATCCAGATAGGGCTCGGTTGCTCCTAAGAAGTTAGCATTAGTGTCCCCAAAGTTGATATACATCGTGGAGCAATGAATTGGCCTGGGGAGTTCAAAGTCATGTCACAATTAATTTGATTTTGATTCAGTCCTTGTTTGAGTGGACACTTTGTGGCAAATCTCACAAACTTTATGGTGTGTGTATCTGTGTCCTTCTGTGCACAGCATTTATCTGTTCTCTTCTTACTTTTTTATTCTGTGTTTGTATTCAGTGATACCTAACTCTGTTTTTTTCTCATCTTTTTAGCTCAGTCTTGTTTTGAGGGAGAGTAGGGTGTAGCCTTAGTTGCAAATGTCTCATTTCTTTACTGTGATTTCTTCTCCGGTTTCCACCTTGGTTTCCTTTTGCACTATGCTGTCACACGTTTCATGGGTGAACTACCTCTGTGATGACACCCATATCTTCTGCTCAAACCCTCATCTTAAGCTCCCTTTAATTGCCTGTACTAGAAAACTCTGCTTTGTTGTTTCTGAAAAGTTCAGAGTATTAAAATCCAACTGGGTATTCCCCTCCAGAGCTGTCCCTTTCCCGCCTTCTCTATTATTGCTGTTAAATGTTGGCTCTTTGGTTGTCACCAGCACAAACTACCAATGAGATAATGTTTCGTTCTTTATTTCCCGAGATCAGAGAGAAGGCCTTCCGACAGAATTTGACATTATCTGAGAAAGTGGGAAGCAAGTTTGGATTTATTGAAAATTGACATTTTGACTTAGAAGGGGTGTCTCAGCACAGGGACTTGATTAGGATCAGGGGAAGATTACCATACAATAGATCAGGATGATGGAAACTTCCAGGACTTGGGAAGAGAAGAATTCAAAGCAGCTGAGAAAACAAACTGTTGATACTTCCCTTTGAAGTGTGTATGACTATACCTCAAAGTTTCTCTCATGAATATCAAGTCATTTACCAGAACGTGAGTCTTCTGGGACAGTGAAGTACCATTAGCGACAACAATGCCAATATTTACAAGTTGGGTTTGGGGTAAGATAGGTAGTACGGTCCTCAATATCTACCTACTCTGTTGTGCACAGGTAGAAGGTTTTGATTTCTATTATCTTCAACCTTGCTATATATGACTGAGCAGATTATGAGGGTGTGAATATGCATCATTTGCTTCCCAGAGATGGTGCTGAAACCTTCAGAAAATTAGACCTTTCTTGTCGTTTTTCAGCTGAAACCATCCAGAAGTGACCACTGCTAATGACATTTCTTAAGGAATTATTGAGTCAAAGCATGCTTATGTTGATCCTCTACCAATGAATTCTGCTCCTTTTGAGATCTCCGTGTGCAATGCATTGGTCTTTAATATGTTCCCGGAACATAATCCTCTAATATGATTCATGACACTGATGAGAACCTATGCTTTTTATACACATTTTCTCTAATTAGTTGAATGCCTTTAGAAGGCATCTTTTAGGGGAATATTTGCAGAACAGGCAATACCATTGGCAGAAGAGATAATAATAGTTCCATAAATACATACTTTAAGACTTTATCTTAATGAATTTGTAGTCACTCATAATGAGAGAATTTCAGAAGGACAGGGGTTACTTTTAATGCTTTTTTGTGACAAATTCCCTTTGATGCCATGTCTCTTATTATCCCTGCTCACCCTCCCCACAATGACATAAGGTGTTTTGTTTTGTTTTGTTTTGTTTTGTTTTTGTTTTTTTGAGACAAGGTGTCTCTCTGTAGTTCAGGCTTGTCCAGAATTCACTTTTTAGCCCAGACTGGCCTTGAATTCACAGCAATTCTTCTATCTCAGCCTCCTGAGTGCTGGAATTATAGTCATGTGCCAATTAGCCCAGTTATATGTGATGCTGGGGAAACGAACTCAGGGCCTTGCACTTGCAAAGCAAGTGTTTTAACTGCTGTGCCATTCCTCCAGCCTGCAAATATCCTTAGTTGATACAGACATTCATAAACAGTAAATCTTCCACAGCTTTATGTAATTCCCAGCTTGGATTGGGTTGGAAGGTCCAGAGATGTAACATTTTTCCCACATTTTATTGATATGTATACGTGCAAAATTCAAGGTTTACAATGGAGTTGAGCATTTTGTGCACATACGTATCTTGTCAAGGTGACAAGGGCTTTCCCACTCTCCTTTTGTCCCTCCCCCTATCCGCCCCACCCTCCCTGTTCCCCCACTCTACTCCCCTCTTTCACTTTGTCTTTCCTCTTAAGTTCCATAGGAGTTGTGATCTGGGTCTCTCATATCAGAGAGACCATTCGATGTTTCACCTCTGCTTCTGACTTACTTCACTAAGCATGATGTTCTCAAGTTTCTTCCATTTGCCTGCAAAAGCCTCCACGCTATTGGACTTTATTGATGCATAGTATTCCATTGTGTATAAACACCACAGTTTGTGTATCCATTGGTCTGTTGTCGGGTATTTTGGTGCCTTCCACATTTTTGCTATTGTTAGTTGTGCTGCTAGGAACATGGGTATACATATATCTCTGTTATGTGTTGTTTTGGTCTCTTTTGGATATATTCCCACGAAGGGTGTCACTGGATCAAAAGGAATATTTATTTCCAGTCTTTTGAGAGCTCTCCATACTGCTTTCCAAAGTGGTTGTACGAATTTACACTCCCACCAGCAGTGCAGGACGGTGCCTTTCTCCCCGCAGCCTCGCCAGCACTGGTTACTATTTGACTTGTTGATGGAGGCCATTCTCTCTGGAGTAAGATGGTATCTTACCGTTTTTTTGATTTGAAACAACAATTCTTAAATTCATATGGAACCAAAAGAAACCAAGAACAGCCAAAGCAGTCCTGAGCAACAAGACCAAGGCAGGAGGTATTACAGTTCCAGACATCAGGTTATACTATAAAGCCATAGTTGTAAAAACAATTTGGTACTGGCACAAAAATAGACAGATAGACCAGTGGAAAAGAATTGAAGATGCAAAGACAAACCCAAACACCCTCAATTTCTTAACCTTTGACAAAGGGGCCAAATGCATATAATGGAAAAAGGACAGCCTGTTCAACAAATTGTGCTGGGAAAACTGGACATCCACATGCAGAAGAATGAATCTAGCCACACACCTATCACCATGCACCAAAATCAAATCAAAGTGGATCAAAGACATAAACATTAAAAATGAAACACTAAATCTTCTGGAAGACTAAGTAGGCAAATTTCTAAAAGACATAAGGGTAGGCAAAGACGTTCTTGACAAGTCACCAAGAGCAAAAGAAATTATCCCATTATTAAGAAATGGGATCTTGTCAAACTAAAAAGTTTCTGCACAGCAAAGGAAACTATCAACATTGTAAAAAGGGATCCAACAGACTGGGAAATAACATTTACCACCAATATCTCAGATAAGAAGTTTATAACTAGAATATACAGGGAGCTAAAGAAAAGTAAGCCTACCAAAATAAAGGATCCTATTGAAAAGTGGGCAAATGAAATGAAGAGACAGTTCACTCACGAAGAAATGCAAAAGGCCAACAGATACATGAAAAGATGTTCAACATCTTTAGCCTTATATAAGCGATGTAACTTTTATTGATAAACATAGACTAGAGGCTCCTCAATAGCCACTTGATACTGTTGCTCCATGGCTTTCCAGGACTTAGTTTCCCCATCTGTAACCTGGTAATATGAGTCTCCTTGAACGCAGTTGTTCTATAAAGTTACGATGAAGTATCAGAGCATCACTGCATTAGAATAAGAATAATGCATTATTTTCCAGTTCTGAAAGACAGAAGTTCAAAATCAAGTTGTTTGCACAACCATGCTCCTTCCAAAACCTGTAGGTTTGTCTTCTCTGTCTTTCTGAGGATGATTGCTGATGTTAGGCATTTGCAATTGCACAAATCCAATCTCTGCCTTTGTCAACACAAAGCCTACTCCTTGTGTGTCTGTCTTTGCAAGGCTCAGCTCTTACACTGACATTCGTCATATTGGGCTAGAGGCACAGCCTGCGCTAGTGTGTCCTCTTTTGAACTGCCTCAAGTGGACCTGCAGTGATTTTAGCTCCAAATAAGGTCACGTTCTGAAGCAGTAATGGTTAGAACTTGCTTATATCTCTTTTGGGGAACCAGCTCAACCCATAACACTGACTTGCAGAATTCTTGCACTCACTAGAATGATAAATGACTGGCCTTTAATGGCTGCCACAAAATTATCTTCCCTTTCTTTCTCAGTACTGCCAGGACATGATTACTATGACAGTACATGAATGACTGATTCTGTCCTTTTCGGTGCCCTTGTTCTTATCAAAAATGTGCACTCAATTTGATGAAAACTGGATAACACATTGATCTCTGTTGATCTCCAACACCTGGTAGGTGTTTTCTGAGGATGTGGTCCTATTAATCTATGTAGTGTTTTACTTTGAGAATAGTTTGCCTTCCTTTCATACAATGTCTGGCCATCAACGGATTCTTTCTCAGTTCTGTTTCTCAGTCTTGCGGCACTCCCTCCTGTAATCCATTCCAGAAAAAGGGTCTACACTCACACATTAGCGGACCTCTTCAGCATTGTCCTTGAAACAGGATGTGCCAACTTACGGCTGTTCATGGAAGGGTAGTTTGTTTTAATTGTAATACTTTACTTTTGGCTCTGCTTAGCTCCTGCCAGATTTCTAATTCCCTTAACATTTAAGATTGCCAAATCAGGCCATCTGTAAACATGAAAAGTTGCAGAAGTAGAATCTTTCACCAAAGTGATAGTTTTAATATTCTGAACAGAAAAGATTGATTTCCTAGTCCTGGAAGTTGCAAATAATAATTTGCAGTGGGCAATATCCTTTTCATTTCCCTTCCTTGAAATTTCTTAAGGTCTGTTTAAATGTAGCCACCTACATGGTCTTGGTTTGGTGACCATCTTTTTTTTCTCTTCTTGTCAAGATTGTGCCTTGGCAACTGCTGTGGAGAAGCCCAGAACAGCCTTTTGTGAGCCAGAAAGGTTACAACCAAGCCGACAGGACAGCCCAGCTATCTGCTGTTGGTGGGTTATTCTGTTTATTCTACATATGTTTCCTTTTAATTAAAATGTCATTTTTAATTAAAAATGAAATGTCAAGAAGAAAAAAGTTGGCAAAGTCTGGACTATTGCAATGAATACAAGCAAAGAGAAGTTGGTAGAAATAACTTTAAGAACAATGTCTTATCCTCCATTTTGGTAAAACAAAAAGAAAAAAGAAAAAAAGAAAAAAGAACAAGTAAAGCCTTGGAGAATTTGTGCCTTTTTTGCTGCTTTTAACACACACACATGTGCATGTACACGCAAACATACACACATCTGTTTATAGATTGTTTCCATAATTAAAAAGTATGTATTTGATGCGTGGACACATGCTTTAAAAGTTAATGTGTGATGCTGACAGGTGCCATATTTTTCATGAATGACAGAGCTACTAATGGGATGTGGCATTGACTGCAGAGGGCACCAATAAATTGTGTAAAACACCCCTGCTGGCCATTTATTTAATTTATTTCATAGAACTGTAATGCCTTATAGTCTAATACGGAGCTTTTATTTTGTTATAAAGACTCGTGTCTACATTGGGCTTTTCTGGAATTATGAATTATTCATGTCTCGTGTTTCAGCGTTGTTCTGATGGAGAATGTTCCACAGTATGATTGAATCCTTAAAGGGACACTCCCACAGGCACAAACAGTGGCCCTGGAGTATACATCACATACTCTGGAAAGCAAGGGTGGATGTGGGCCTAAAAGCAAACAGGACTTGCAGAGAGCAACTGCACACAGGCTTGAAATACTTTTCTTTTGGTATTGAGGAAGGGAAAGACCAATGAGAAGAAAGTTTCGTTTCAGCAGGTCATATCTTTTTTTTCTCAAAACTATACTCTTCCTTAGTATTTAGGATGCATAACAATTGCATTTAGCCTTAGGGATTGGTGCATATAGTTTGTGTTATTTCTTGTGCGGTGCCTTCTTTCCCTTGAGTTAAGCCTTTGTATAAATTCTTTCTCTCTAGTGAAATATGATTCTCAAATGTCACCTGCCCTAATGCGAGTTACCTGTATCTGTGTAAACTCCCCACTTAGCTTTTCCTACTTTTTCTTTGGAATTCAGTTTATAAAGTTGGTTCCTGCCAGTCCAAGGGTTGGGGGTCTGTAATCTCAGTACTCCTGGAGGCTGAGGAAGAAAAAAGTCACAAGTTTGGATCCGGTCTGGAAAGCTTAATGACTTATGGAGAAGTGGCCTCATAATCAAAATAAAATCAGCTGGGGATGCAACGTAGTGCAGGGCCCGATCTCAGTCTCCAGTAACACATAGACATGTGTGCGTGCATACACACACACACACACACACACACACACACACACACACACACAATCAATCAATCCTCAATGTCAATAAAAACTATCCTGTAACCACATTTCGCTTCCTATTGATTGGTATCATGAGCCTAGCTGGATTGTATTCCTTTGTAACTCCTGAGACTTCTCCTTTGCAGTACTCCTAGCCCTTGCAACTGAGTGCTCAACAAACATCTTAATTGTATTTTTTAAGCTCCATGAGGGTAGATTTGGTACCTGCCTTCTTTACAGGCATGTCCATCACAACTGGTACCATCTCCTGGACATAGTAAATGTTAGGCAAATATTCATTGTTATAGTGAAATTTTATCCTCACTAAAGTAAGCCTCTGTAAGTATTTGGTTATTATGCTTTGCTAAAATATCAAAAGCAGTACAAGCTGATATAGATTATGAAAGTGTCTTCAAAAAACGTGTATGCAAGTTGAAGCTTAGCTTTTGCTATGTCCCAGTCCTGCTTCAGCCAAAGAGAATAATAATAGAAATGAGAGTGTGATTCTTTTGATGATATAAACAGTACAATTTTTTGTCAAAATATCTTTCAATAAACAATGGCTTAGATTGCCTTCTGTGCCGGGTGGTGTGCTTGTCAACTCTTCTCCCTGTATGTCAGGAGGTCTTAGATTAGTAAATTTTGATGAACACGCAAGAATGGATGAACATTTTTATCTAGGATTGTCATCTTTCGTATTTCCCTACAAGTGAATGTTACGTAGAGGAAAACAAAAGTGGGGTGGCTGCCTAGGTCTTTACGGCTAGTATACCTATAAGTGGTTTTGCCTATTTGCAAAGGAAATCCTGAAGGTGGCCGAAATACTCCTCTTTGGTTACCTTATATGTTGATCAACTAGTGGGAAATTACTAATTTGTTGAAAAGTCAACAGAACGGTTGAAATGGTTTAGATGTAAATAAATTTCCCTGTCTAGTACTCAATTCTGTATTTTAGACGTAATAAAAGTGAAGACATCTCTGATCCATTTCGCTGGGTATGTTTTGACAGTTATCTTTGAAAAATTATTGAAAAGTTTTCCCATTTTTCTTTATCACCACGATAGTCAAGTTCTGCCTTGTGTCCAGTTGAAATCTCTCTCACTTTATTAAGCCAATTTCTGCTTGTTTGTGCTCTGTGCTCATGGAGAACAACCGATCAGCATCCTTCATATAAAACCCTTTATATTCTTGGAGACAGTAATTTCCTGTGAGATATTTAGTTGAAAGTTCCATAAACTTTAAGAGAGAAAAAAGGCTATGGTCAGCTTATACTTCATAAAAATATTATTTCATAGCTTTGAACATGATGATGGCAACATTTACCTTTCTGTGTGATAAATTAACTTTGTTCTTTTAGCAGCCTTAGAGTTTTATCACAGTACATTCAAATTACATATTTCCTGTCAAGCTGGTTAAATATTTTGAAGTTCTTCTGGCCTTTCTTAATTTCTTCTTAAATATTTTTGCCCATATTGTATAAGTTCAATTTGTAACTATCCCAATATGAACTATTATTCATTTCATATTAATTTTGACAATTTGACCCTAAATCCCTGAAATTCAAATATGGATAACCAATAATAAAACATTTATGTGAAATACAGAATTTAATATTGTCTTTTAGGATTGAGTAAATTGACTTCATGAATTTTTTTAAAAAGAAAATATCCCTGGTATTAGTCTTAGGAGTTTATATGTCACCATCTTAGTTTAAGAAATTCAGCCAAATGTCACCGAAACTTTGAACATTTGTTTGGGAGTTCAAATATAGCTCATTTTTGTTTTTCTGGGATTTGACAGAAAATAGTATTAATTATCTCATAGTTTCTTAATTCTTTTTTTCAAAGGAGCTTTTCTTTTTGGAATCTCTGTCAGTGGAGGGGTCTCTATAGATTAGCAAAGAGTTCTGCCCAAGTGTTTCCTTGGTTTTGGTGAGAGGCTGCCCTCTTGTGCAGAGAAGAGAAGCAACCGTTAAAAAATAATTATAATAATAATATTTTACTTGATTAGATGATGCAATTTCTATCGGGCCATAGGATGGAAGTTAGTACTATATTTAGAACTCACACACCATCACTTAAAATTCCTGAAAATTGATTTTGAGCTAGTGTTTGAACTACTTTTACCTTGGTAAATAATTAGAATTCTCATAGTTCCTTTATACGATTCAAACCAAAGACAATCTCTTACCTTCAATACAAGAAAGAAGCTTCCGTAGAGGAAGAGGTATAAGATTTTATTTTTTAAAAAAGGATACGTTTGTTTCTAATTGCAAGATATTCTGATCTGTTTATGAATGGGATTATGCAACTAAATGACAAAAATGTTAAAAATCACTCCCCTGGGCCTGTGGATAGTAAATCCTAAGATAGTTACCAGCAGAAGAGGAGAAACTCAGAGAAGCCTTCACAAATCAGCACTGTAGAGTGAACAGTAGAACACACATACTGCCTTTTCTTTTCTCTTTCTTTCTTTCTTTTTGGTTTTATTATATTCAAGCATTTGTATCTATTGAAGAGACAGTACTTCTAAAATACATGTTTGCTAAGTAGGTGAGATACATAGATTATTCTTCCCAAGACTTTAATAAGAAGTGTTACTTTATGCGAAGTCTATCTTATACTCTGTAAATTTAGGATTTTAAAAACTTAACAAATAATTATTGTCCCTTAGAAAAAAAATTAGCTGAGTATTTTTGTGACTTTTAAAAGAATGGCCAAGAATCCCAAGCAATGTTAGCTTAACTAATTACTTTACCTCTAACCCAAAGCTCACAAAACACAAAAGAGAAGTTTCAATATGGGTTGAAGTTTAGAATTCCCTTCATCTTTGTAGAAGACAAAAGTAGCCTAAATGCAAAGAGAGCCCTAAACAATAAAAACATGTATCATTAAAATGTATACATCAAATTCACAACAGCGTTATCCATAACAGTCATAACTTCTAAAAAGTAGAAAAAATCCAAGTGTCCATCAAAAGACAAAATGCGATTTGTCAATATAATGGAAGGGTAGTCAACCGTGACATAAAATAAAGTCCTGACACATACCGCAACACTGATGAGCCTTGGTGATACTGTGCTAAGTCAAGGAAGTCAGGCACAAGAGAATGAAAAAGAAAAAGGTATGAGTATTAATGGGGACAAAATGGTTTTTGTGGGGGTTGAGATGAGTGATAAAAATATTTAAAAACTGACTGTGGCAGTGGCTACACAACTTTGTGATTAAAGCAAAAACTTTTCAGTTGACACTTTGCGTGAATAGTGTGGTAGTAGAATGGCATTTCAATGAAAACAATTCTTTTTTAAAAAGTACAATGAAAAAGACAAGTAAACAGGACTGTGTTGGCTCATTAAAATCTTTTCCGTTCCTGGCTGATAGAGGCCTAGATGAGTCATTCACAACTCTTCCTATGTGAGTAGTTGCCTCCTACAACATTTCTTGGTTTTAAAGATTTTATGACTCTGATTCAAATTTGCTTTCTTGTTTGATTAGTTTAATTGTTATTAATAATTTCCTCTCCCAAGACAAAAAGTCTTGGGGGGAATGGAAACCTTTTTAGTGTTTTTAAAGTATTTATATGAAGATATAAAGAGGCCAAAGCAATCCTTTTCTTTAACTGATGGGAGTATAGACTTTGAGGTAGATGGTGTAAGATTCACACTCTACTATCCCGTTGTGAAATCCTGCACAGATTCTCTTTGAGTTACGGTTTCGGCTATGGAATAAGGTCAGCAGGACCTTATTTATACAGTTTTTTTCCATATATTAAATGAAAAAAAGTATTTTGTGTGCTTTGCAAAGTTGCCAAGTCATGGTATGAGTTTTAAAAAGATAAACAATAATAAAAAAATAACTCTGAAAGAAAGGTTTCTATTTATTTAAAGATCACTTTTATTTAACTAAAGTACAGAGTAGAACAGAGTGAAGAGTTTCCTCAAGTCCTTTCGATGTTAATTAGAGAATTTTGCATTGGTCATTAAGAATATGAATATTTATAGAGTTTCATGTACAGATGCATTTTTTCCCTTCAAAAAAAGTTTGAAATATGTTGGAGATGATTGCAGATTTTGGGGGAATGGGCAAAATTATTATGTTGAGGTATTATTTTCAAAATAATGGATTTTACTTGTCGTAGGGCATTTTTTTCTGCCTTTCATCACAATTGCAATCAGCACACTACCTGCTTTCAGCAGCAGCAGAAACAGCTGGATCACCCATGTTGATGAGGTATTACTCTTCGGTATTTATAGCAACACCATTTCACCAAGTGGAGCCCCTAAAAATGAAAAAAAAAAAAACCCAAACAACTGACTTTTCTTATTACACATAACTGTTTTCTTTTGTATAAAATTTCCCTTCCTATGGCTTTCTCTAGCTTCTGATTCTAAAGCTTATTTCATCACTCAGGGGACCCTTAAAAGCAGCCAGACCAATGCAGCTGATAGAAATTTAATTTTCAAATATAAAGCTTTGCTTTAAAAATCCTGTGGACTCATACGGGTAAATATTGGAGGATAAAAAAAAATAACCAAGCAGATAAACACGCAGAAGACCTTCAAATCGGAACAGAGACTACGTTTGAAGCGAGGCACGCATGACTATGTGTGTCTTTTCTCGGGGATATTAATGAAATGGTTAATTCTGTTGTCATGGCAACAAAGCACAGCTGTGATAAAAAGCTAAAGGTCTACAACGTAAGGCCCAATACAAGGCCTCTAATTCCAAAGCTGATTTTCTTAGCTATAATACAAGTGATGTGTTTTCAATATCATCCTAAGCTTTCACATCAAATCCTTCCCATTAATCCAATAAATAGAACAGTAGCATGAAAAGAAATATATGTTTGTACATTATAAACCTTATAAAAGAAGTTACCTATGTCCAGTCATAAGCACGGATCTGGAAAGTAAATGTAGGCTCTTTCAACATAAAAAAAAAAACCATATTCTGAATGAAAATGTAAAAAATGGAATAAGTTCGCATGGAATATCGGCATAATTATCAAATGCATTGTTATCTGGCCTGTCAGCAGGAGTGTATTATATCTGAGATAACAACATCACTCCTACCACCATCACCATCACAACTGCAAAAGTAATTTAATTCTAAAAGCTCACTGGAATAGAATAACGGAAGCGGCAGAGTTTGTTCTATAGGTCTCTAATTTTATTTGCTAAATATATCACACCGGTAAATTCATCCCAGGTTGAAGATGAGTTTGTGACTCTTATCAAGGCTCAGAAAGTCCCCTAGCTTCCCTCCTGGGCCTCTTCCCTCGATGCCCTCTGCATCCTGGGAGCTAATTTGGGCTTCTTGCCTCCTTCACGGCTCCGGGATATTGATCTCTGTCAGAGCTGTCCTTTCTACTCCGGTTCCTAACCCAGGTACTCACAGGTCTCCCCACATTCCTGTCACCATACAGATCCACACTCTACCCAGATGTCAAAAGACTTTTTCTAAAACAGCGGAAATTGTATCTCTTCAAATCTTTCATTGTCTCCTCGTACTGCCTGAGAAAACGCCAAAGTATTAGCTTGCTTAGAATGGCCTTGCAGTCTGAAGCGCAGTAATTCCCACCTCCTGTCCTCCGATAGCTCGCTTCTTACTCTCTAATCAAGAAGACCTCTGGAAGTTCCCTGAATATGTCCAACATGCAACATGTCCCCAAGCCTGTGTCTTTTGACGCTACTTTCTTCCTTTACTTTGAATGTCTCTTTTTGTTTCTCTGCGGAATACTCTCCAATTTGTAGGTAAAAGTCTAGCTCATATTTTCAATGCGGGCAACACAGCATTAAATGTGTAATAGTAAAAATAATGCTCAAAATTTATTTGCTTTATGCTTTGATAAGCAAGTTAAATAAATTATAATATGTCCATGGTATGAAGCAATCAGGAAATTTTAGGTTATTGGTAAGTAAACAGTCTATTCATTGTGATACAACCTTTAAAAATTAATGTTATTGATGCATAACTTACATTCTACAAAGTACAGGTACTTCAGGGTTCAGTCAGATGGATTGTTTAAAAATATAAACTACCATATAGCCACTATCACAATAAGTAGGATTTATTTTCTTCTCCCCACAAGTTTTGAATTCCCCTTTTTAGTTAACCCATAATCTCTCCCACCCAAGCACCCGTTTGACTTCTATCAGCATCTGTATTGGACATCTTAGCAAGAGTTGCATGTGAATAGAATCCTACAGCATGCTCTCTTTTGTGTCAGACATTTTTCAGTGATGATTTTGAGTTTCAGCCAATGCTATTTGTATCAGTGATTCTCTTATTTTTAGGGCTGGATAGCATTCTGCTTGAAGAGTCAGGAATTCATCTTGTCACGGGTTAACAGACATTCGGATTGGTCACTGTTTATGCTCTTCAGCAATACTACTTCCGTGAGCACTGAAGTAGCCAGTCTTTGCAGTCTTTGTTTCCATTTCTTGGGTGAATACCTAAGAGTAGAATTTCTTAGCTGATTGAAGGCTTAGGCCCTATTTGTATGCTACTATAAAAATACTGCAGACTGGATGGCTTACACAAACATACACATCTCACATCTTGACCCAGGGACATACTGGATGTTGACCATGTTCCCAGCAGATTTGGTGTCTGGTAAGGGCTCACTTCCAGGTACATACCTGGCTTCCTTCTGCCTGTTGCAAGGGGAAAGTGCCTCTCTGAAGTCTTTTTTGTAAGAGCACTGATTTTACTAATGAGGATTCTCCCTCCTGACGTTGCCATCTCCCACCACGACACTTCTTAATACCATTACATCATGGACTTGAATTTTAACACGTGAATTTTGGGAAGTCATAACATTCAATATATAACCACAGGTATTTGTGTGTTTTACTTTATATGTTATTGTCAAGTTGTTTTTCAAAATGATTTTGCAACTGTATCTTCCAGTTAAGTGTTCAAATCTTTTGTGCATTTTTAATTTATTCTCAATCTGAAAGATTTATTTTTTTCAGAAAACAAGCTTCTCTCTTATATGTGTATCCCACAGTGCTACAAAATGTTTTCTCTCACTCTACTTATTGCCCTCTTTTCACTTTCTTAATAGTTTTCTTTTTTCTTAGATGACATTTATTCATTTTTTAATGTAGTTATTTAGAGGCAAGGTCTTGCTCTGTAGTACAGGCTGGCCCTGAGCTCACTATGTAGCTCAGGCTGGTCTTGAACCCATGACAAACCCCTTCCTCCGTCTCTCAGGATGACAGGTGTATACCAAGATGCCCAGTTAAGTTTTATATGGTGGATCAAACCCAGGGCCTTGTGCTTGCTAAGTAAGTGCTGTAACCACTGGGATATGCCACTGGTCCACTTATAATAGGTTTTTATGTGATTGTACTTTTATAAAAGTTAAATTTGCAAATATACTCATTAAATGCAAGAAAAATCTGAAGATATATGCAATATATATTTTTGAATAATTAAAATGATTACTTTTGGGTGACTCATTTGTTGTTACTTTTTTCCTTACTTTCTGCAGTAAACATTCAGTACCATTCTAATTGGTAATATTATTTATGATAAAAGAATGCTATACTTTTACTTATGTATAAATCTCTATATTGTCTGTGCCTGGTATGCTACCAAGTACTAACTAAGGAAGAAAAACCTGTCAATGAATGAAATAGAGAGATGATAGTAGAATTTTGCATTTTTAGTATGATTTTTCAGATAAGCTATCCTTTTTTATTTGACTAAATTTTTTGCTTAAAAGTAGACTCCCAAGTGGACAATCTGAACGTGATAGGATTTGGTAAAAGTCTGAGAAGTGGCTGTAGCACTGTTTGCCTGGAATGGCCAGACGAGAGTGAACTATGACTGTACTCTGAGGTCTCTAAAGAGCAGATGAATCCTGAAAGAGAAGACACAAAGTTAAATTTGAACAAATAAAACCTATGTGTTTACTTTTGTCTCTAGGTGATTTCATCTATAAATAACAGCAGAGGCTCAGTCAGAAGTTTGGCATCATCACTGTTGCTTTCTTATTAGAAGGGATCAGATCAGATCTCAGCTGTCTTAATTATTAACAAGACTACGGTAATTCTTTACAATGATGTTACCTATGTATCTCTTGGTCATTTGAACCAGGACAACAATGTCATTATTTGCATAATCAAATAGGATCATTTCCCCTCCAGCCCTAATTCACATGATACTATTAACCAATTTCCTGTGGAAAACAACCTACCAGATATTGGATGCATCATTGTTGGTTACTATGTTAGGTTACTATATTTGACATATCAGTTTTGGTTACTGTGTTCAAAGCATTTTTTTTCTAATAAAGGCAAACAAAGTGATTGTATAAGTCTCAAGAATATTTGAATAAAGAAAATGTTCCTTCTGAGCTATTGTTATCTAACCACTTGTATGTAATAGAATAGTCAATCAGGAGAGCGTGTAAGAATTTTTTCCTGAATAAATTGAACGCTGACTAAGTTTTTAATAGTGGAATGCCTTTTCTCTTGTTGAGCCCATATTTGGAGGGTAGATTTTTTTGGGTGTCAAGCATTTGTGACTGGAGGTAAAAGCACATTTGTTTTAGTTTTATGGTAGTTCTCCACAGGGAGAGAACTTTTGTAAACATTAGTTTCACTCTAAATTTCACTTCTGATTTTTATGTTGTGGATAAATCTCTACCTGTGAGTGGAAATATATACCTTGACATATTTGGTAATAGATTTGGAACAGAATAAGCTTTTTGAGTGCAAATAAAGAATATATACTTAAAAAAATCCCTCTGTGTAGTTCAGGCTGGCCTTGAACTCACTCTGTAGTCCAGGGTAGCCTTGACGTCATGGCAATCCTCTGGCGTCACCCACCTGTGGCTGGGATTATAGGCATGCACCATCACGCCCGGTTTATGTGGTCCTGGAGAATCGAACCCAGGGCCTTGTTCTTGCTGGACAAGAGCTTTAACAACTGTGCGATTTCTCCATCCCTACACAGTTACTTTTAACTTTTCCTGATAGGAACATGTTTCTGGGCAACACAAGAAAGTTCTTCGATTATTGGTGAGTTCTTGATGCCTTGTTAATTTGCATTGAATTGGAAGAGGACCATCCCAACCGCTCATCTGGTCAATTCAATGC
Source organism: Ctenodactylus gundi (assembly GCA_004027205.1). Lineage (NCBI taxonomy): Eukaryota > Metazoa > Chordata > Mammalia > Rodentia > Ctenodactylidae > Ctenodactylus > Ctenodactylus gundi. Next base: position 614,282 of record PVKB01000372.1, read on the forward strand.
CTTATTACATTTACTAAATCTTTCTGTCTGGTTCCTGGTTGCAGGTTTAATCCTTTTATAGGACAACTGATCGTTAAATATTTTTTAAGCAACAAAACTTAAGTTTTAAGCTTTCTCATTCTTCCAATGGGAACAGTGATAGGAAGACTGTGGAGCTAGTAATCGTGGTAGGAAGTCTGTGAAGATAGTCATGGAAGTTACAAGTCTGTGGAGGTATTGTTGGACTTTGTCAACTTTAGAGTTACATGAGAAAACTCTGAAATAAATATCGGTGTTTTTAACAATAAGAAAGTCCTAAAAGAAGTGAATCATTCACTTGGGCAAGAATAGCTTCTACTTTTCTGTCTTGTTTTCTCAGAAAGTCTAATGGTTGCAAAAGAAGATCCTTGGAGGGATGAAGTCGTAACATAGGATTCTATCCTCCACTATCAAAAGCTACAAACGGAGGCCCAAAGTTTCAATTTATTGTAACATTTTCATCTCAGCAATGAAATCAGGAATATTTTAACTTTTTAAGTTTTTGTATTAGTGTCTCAATATTCTTGTTTGTAAAATGGAGATAATCCTAATGTCTACCTCATTGACTTATTTTAAAGTTAAATGAGATCATACACAAAAAACCATTAGGACAAAAATTGGCATGTAATGGCTCAATAATGATAATTGCACAATAAACAACAATGATTCTTATTAATGTTAGTACTATTACTACTGCTATTACTTCTCACTTTTAAATAATAATAACATTAATGATATTAACATTATTATTATTATTACTTCTTTATGGTGTCCCTTATGTTTAGGAGTAAAATTTCTAAAATGAAAACAATAAAAGCAGCATTTCTATTTGGTGGAGGTCACTGTTTAGATTTCAAATATTCCCCTAGAGTTCTGTGTTTGGTGGTGGGACTGAAAGATAACCGGATCATGAGGAAGTACACAACTTGGCAGCCCAACCCCTCGACGAGTATGTCACTGAACACGATTTTAAGAGGTGGGTCCTCATCGGAAGAGGCAGGTCACAGAGAACGCGACTGGGAAGGGCGGGTGCTGTGTGTGTCCGAGTCCACCTTCTGTCACTCTGCTAACTGGCTGCCACAAACTGCGTAGCTTTCTTCCGCCATCATACCTGCGTGCTGGAGCCAACCAAAAGAGGCTGAGTCCCCTGAAAGCAAAGCATTATCAGACATTAGCGAGTGCTGCATCTCAGTGGGCAGGAAAGAGCTACATTTAGTCCTGGGTCAGGGAGGAAGAGTGTCATGGGAGACTGAATGTGATTGAGCTGACGTCTTCGGGCACAGTACTGTGTCTCACTGGGTTGAGCCAAAACTGAAAAGCCAAGAGTAGGTAGTTCTCAATTTATAGTTTTATTTGGTAGTACAAGTCTGTGATCTCTTTTTTATAATTCTGGAATTTAAAAAGCTCCAAAATTCAAAAGGCTTCGTTTTGGGGTCAAACCAACTTGGCCAGCATGCGTTTGGGACAGAATCTGATCTATGGGAGTCTATTGTAGAGTTTTCATAGTCATTGGGGTAAATATTATTATATGCATTAATTTAAAGATATTTACATGACTTTGTATAGGTGCTGCCTAGAACCTGAGTATACCTATACATAAAACATATATTATATTATACTTTATATTATATTATAAATATTACAAGGAATGCCATTTTTCTCAAAATTAGAAAAACTTAAAACGAGAAATGTGTAATTCCAAGTTTCGTGGATAAGGGAGTAAGAACTACACCTACTCAGTGACTCTTTCTGGTGTAACAAAGTGAGTTGGCCCTGCATAACTTGTTGCTTTCTCTCCAGGCCTCTCTATCTGAACATTTATTTGCTGGGATGGTGTTCTTCCCCTGCTTGTAAAGCCCTAGAGAGCTCCAGGAAAAAGAAAAAAAGCAGGCTTTTAAAAACAGAGGTCAACAGTCATGATGGACTGTGGTAACAGCTGATTTTGGAGAAAACATCTTCTCCCCACTTTTGTAAAGCCAGGAGTCAAAATTTGTTCTGAGTAATGATATTACAAGTAAAATTAGATTATGACCTCATGGGCCTAACAAAGACCACTGGCTTCCATAGGTCTTGGTGTTTGGAGATTTGGGATCCTTTCTGCGTTGGGTTTCAGTTTCACATTCAGTGTGGCTTCTCCTGTGGATTTTCCTCTCATTGATCTCCATTAGCATTGCAAGGAATACTTGGGACAACACTGTGGTGACTTCATCCATATTTTTACATATCTTAGAAATAAGATACCTTTGAGAATTAGGCTAAAGCATCAATATCTATGAATCATAACTGATATAAGGGTCGTGTTAAACAGACGGAAGACTTCCAGATATAGATGCTAGTAACAAGATATTTTAAAGAAGGAACATGTAAACTAGAAGATAAATTGATAATTATATCTTAGATAGGGTATCAGAGATGGTGTTAAAATATCATGGAGGAACAGGGAACTTGGTTGTCCAAGGTAATGGCCGGATCTGGGATTCTGGGCTCTTAGAAACTTATGCCACTGAACAATTCAACCATCTAATGAACTACTTTGACTTTCTTCATATTTTCTTTGTCTAGAAGAAAAAAAATATGTTAAGCAGAAGTCCAAGTCTCTTAGTTGTTCTAGGTGTATTTATGCAATTATGCATACAAAATAAGTAATAGGAATTTGTCCCACTATATGGAACTAGGTGTGGAATAACAAGCTTTCAAGAAAGAACTACTGTGCCCGTGCCCTTGGAGGCATTCTTGTGGGCAGCTGGCACCTTCCTGAGGTCCCCTGCCTTTGCTTTCATAGAGCAGCTAGGTGATTTGGTGTAGCTGACTATAGCTGACTGCTCTAGTTGTTAGGTGAGAAATATGCACCTTCCCCTGGAATATTTTTTTCCTAAAGCAAAACATCTATTTTAGTACTTCTTATTCTTTTCTAAGGTTAGAGTACATCAGGTTGACAACAATTAGTCAAATAAAAATATTTACCAAGTGTCTACTGTTTTATCCACATCATGCCAGGCCCTGGGGGCATGAAAATGAAGAAAAGAACTACTTCTTCCCTTGGGAGACAAAGCAGGCAAACTTTGCACAGGAAGGAAACATTTCTGCAGCTAAACCAGGACAGGTAAGTGTGACTGCTTGACTGACAGTAGAGAGAGAATTTGGAGCTGACTTGGTTACTGGAAAAGGGGACAAGAGTGAGGTAACTTGGTGAGAGATGCTGAGAACTCTTGAAGATACTTCCTGTCCTCAGGCTTTGAGAAGGGTATAAGAAGGGTACCAAAGGCTTGGAGTTGGTGGTGGGGAGGGTCTATTGCCCTACAGAGCGCACTCTCTGCCTGAAGGGACAACTGTTTCTGATTTTGCCTTAAGTGCCTGCAAACTTTTCCTCTAATCAATATTTTACTTTTGATTTGGCCATTCTATCCCTGTCACACTTCGCATATTCAACTTTATTAGCTCCTTAAGTATTTGTGAGTAATATTCTTAATGAATGGACGTTGCTAGGTTTCTGTAAAATATAAACAGTAGAGGCTCTGATGTAGGTGCATTGGGTTTCCCATTCCTTATCCAGGGCTGCTAATTGTTGAGTATGAGTTTTCAGAAGAACTTAGAAATCAAGACTGGATACAAAATACTTTGGATTTTTAAAGAAATGGTATTCCCGTGACTCTACTGCTGCAGCCTGATTTGTATATTCAGTAAAATATGCTGTGGCCTGTAAGGATAAGTAAGGTTTGTCAACTGAAGAGAGAATGAGAAAGAAAGAGAAAAGCTTTCTAAGAAAGAAGAACTGCATCGGGGGGATGGTGAGTGGGAGGCGGCAGGTGGTTTAGATATCCGGTGATCTCATCTCCCTATCTCTGCATCATAATGATAAAATAGATTCTATTCCTCAAAGTGTTGAGGCAATTCAAGACACAGACAAGTCATCAGATAGCTGCTGGGTTAATTAAAGTCATGTTAGGAGGGCATAACAGAAGAATAAGCTAAGAAGCTGAGCCAGGTATGATAGCACACACGTATCATCTCAACTCTCCATGGGGCAGAGGCAAAAGGATTTATGTTTGAGCCCAGCTTCGAAACTTAGCAGCTTAGTGAGACTGTAACAAAACAGAGCAAAGCAAAGCAAAGCAAAACTCCTGATAGCCTAGAGATGTAGCTCAGTGTAAAAACCTTGGTTTTCAAACCTCTCACCCAAAGATTTTTACAGAAGAATGTACTTGCGAGATCATATTCAAAGGACTTCTATGGAAAAAATGTTGGAGGCTACTGGAGGACAACAATGTCTCCTGCAAGATGCTTGTTAATGACTTTAGTCCTAAATAAGATCACAGTCATAATATGTAACATGATATTTATAAAATATGTGAGCAACTGATTAAGTACCATGGCTAACTTACTGTATTAAGATATTCTCCAGGCTTGAGCTGAGAGCCAGGCACATCAGGGGCATGTAGCAAGCCTAGACCAACAAAGACTCTGCTTCAGGAACTCAGGGTTTCCAACAGACCAACAGCACTGCTACTGCTGTACAATCCTTTTCGAGGGTTCACTTTCCACGGGAACAGCCCACCTGCCACTGTTAGATCCCAGGCCAGAACGACAAATTCTTTGGAGACAAATAAGTTGTTGTGTGAGGTTTTCCCTTCAGATTTCATTACTCGAACTTCTATGCATTTACAGCCAGTTATAAATAAGGATAGAGTGAAGGAAGTAAGACTAGACTTGGGCTTGGAAAGCGGCTTTTCCACTGGAACTTTTGCCACGTCAATAAGGCCACATTATTAGTTTCCCTTAACAGAAAGTAAAAAAAAAAAGGGTACCGGAAGTTTTTTTCCTTTTTCTCAACAGTACAGGTAATGCAGCACTAAGATCAGTGGTTTTGGTGATTGTGGTGAATGGTAAATGTAGATAAAAGATGTCAATAATGGAATGTTGGCTCAGGGAGACCTCAGGTTTAGGTGACAGAGAACCGGTGTCGGCAGGACCAGCAGACCTGGACACAGATAGATGGGAGAGGCCATTTCCTTCGGAGATAAAAGGACCATTTTTGTTGTCATGGCAAGTTGTGGAAGAAGTGTGCTCTACAGAAAGAGCAGGCATAGGTAGGCTTGCAGACAAGGGTTGATTACCTATGGAAATTCATTTCATGACGTTAATGCAAGCTCATTGGTCTGTATAGAATGATACAGTCTGAAGATATTCAAATGAGGATAACACGTGACCCACGTGATGAGGCTTCACTAACCTGCAGCTGTTCCTGCCATTGCTCTTTCTGAGAGAACTTTGTGATTCTTCAGACAAGGGTTTCGTGCAATCTATTGTATTAGGGAGCCCCAAATCTGTAATTTCCTTCTAATGAGGCCTGTTAATTTGATGACAGCATTATCAAATATAAACACCACCCTCCTTTGGTCTGTAGGGTGCTTCATAATGAGACAGATCTGGGGACAGGGGCAGCGAATTGCCAGACACATTAAAGAAGCTAGTGTCCCTGACTAAGAAAAGCCTTATTAATGACTTCAGTCCCAAAGGAAGAGACACACAAAAAATCTTCAGAAAGAAAGAAATGGCAATGGTGAAATCAAAGCAACCCAGATGGCCTATAAACAGCCTAATTATGTGGAAGACCCAGAAGCAACTCGAAGTTTCCTCCCCAGCTGCCTGTGGTGGCTGCCAGGTAGGCAGATGCTGGTCCTGCGCACGGCCTTCCGCAGGTTGTCAGCAAAACGGTGCTCCGCATTTAAGCAGACGATTGCCCCCCAGCACATTTCTTTACGTAACAAAAGCAGATTTCAAATCTTTGTGGGTGAAAATATAAAGGATTTTTAAACCTCCATATAAAGCAATCAATAAAATTTATTGTACAGGTTGCTTCTGTGGCTGGAGAGGGACAGTAAGAGAATATGGTGGGCATGTTCTGGCGCCTGCCCACAGGCACACTGTCCCATTAAAAAAGTGATTCCAGCATATTAGTGATTCATTTTAATATAGAGATGAATGGTAAAATTTTGATGGATGACATCACTTCATGTGAATGCCTTCTTTGTCATCTTAAAGAGTCCAGCTCAAAGCTGGGGTTCAGTGCTGAGTTTGAGGATGGGATTGAAATGCTTTCCTCGTGCTCCAGCCTTTCGACAGGCTATGTGACACTCCTCCTTCCCCACCCCGTGACAAGGATCTGAGGGTAGATAGTATAGTTTTTTTTCTGGATTGTTGAGTTTGGTGATTTCAGCAACATTTGCAGAGAAGCCAATTTTCCAGACTCAAAATGGAGAGCAAGAAATAAAGGTGGAAAACAAAATGTGATGACTTTATATTTCCAACTAATAAGCCTGGGTGGGACACGTAGCTCAGGAACTAGAGTCCTCACATAGGAAGCTCCAGGCCTGGGGTTCTATCCCCCAGCACCCAGGAAAGTGGTTGTAGACCTATAATCCTAGCACTGAGGAAGCTGAGGAAGGGGCATTGTCATCTATTCAAGGCTACCCCAGGCTCCACAGTGAGTTCAAAACCAACCTGGACCCTGTATCAAAAAAGTCATTAATAAACTAATTTAACCATGAACAAGATAATTTCATTAAAGGTAACGGGAAATGTACTTCAGGAAGAACTTGTCATAATTTCTTAGCTATTTCCTACCATATTTGAGTTTTTAAATTGAAAAAAATCTCCATCTTTCTCTGTGTTTCCTTTGTGGAATTTTACATTTTTTCATATTTGCGTATGAGTTAAAGACTAGTGCATCTAGAAATGCAGGTACCATGCAGGTGTCATTTAAGACTACCTACCCTAGCTTATGTTCTCATTTTCTTTGGTACCTACCGGCTTCTGTAATAGTGCTACATGCGCCTAAAGGAGCCAGGGAACATGCTGTTTAATTAAAATTTTATTTTGAGTAAGGAATTGGCCTTTTTATTGAAGTGTGATGACCCAGCTAGAAATCCATGTGCAGGAAAAAATGAGTTGCACCCCTACTTTTCTCTCTCCCAGAAAATAATTACCTCCAAATGGGCTAAAACTCTAAATGAAAATGCTTCAAATATAGAAATCTTAGATTAAAAATATACATATAAACTGTGTGGCTTTGCATTAAGCAATATTATTCAAATAAGTTGCACCCAAAGTAAAAACTATAACATTTTCAAAGTAGATACATCGAATATTATCAAAATTAAAAATGTTCATGCTTCAAAGGACACGATCAAGAGCAAAGAGACAACTCACAGGATGAAAATCATTTTTGCAAATCTTACATCCGATAAGGGACTTGTATCTAGACTACATAAGGAACTGCTGCAACTAAACAATAATATGTGAAATAAAGACTTTTTAAAAAAGGATAAATAGAGGGGTCTAGCCCTCAAAAGATGTGGCCAGGCTGTAAGCTCATTCATGAGTGTGAGATGAGTGGGACAGTGGGCAATTAGTAGGGGACACACTTGCAGAGCTCTGGTCTCTGGGATCACCTGGAGAACTGCTCTATGAGCTCTGCTTCTTGTTTCCTTTTTTGTGGATGAGATAACGGAGGCACACAGCAACGAAGTGGTTACTCAAAGCCTAAAGCTACTGTGTGGCTTAGTTGAGGTTGAAACCTGGGAAATCTGTCCCCAGAACGTGAGCTAGCAGCTACTACTCTTGCTGTGAAGATATTAGTCCAGTCCTGTATACTCATGAAGCCTGAGATAAGACTGAATCTGGAACTGATGATTAGAAAATGAATGTTTGTGATTGAAAAATCTATATGCTCCTGTTTGTTCAGTTCACAAATCTTACGCTATGGAGTCCCGGCCTGGACCTGGACAAGACCACTGCTCATGAGCAAAGAATGTAGAAACGGAGGCCAAGCAACTTTTTCTTTCTTCCTTTTGTACTTCATATAATATCCAACCACCGGACCCCATTACGCAGAATTATATTTCTGCATAGCTAAAATATACTAATAATAACTTCTCTTATGACAATAGTATTGAGCTAACGCTTATTAAACACTTCCCACACGGCGGCACTATGCTGAGCACTGTCTATGCATGAACTCCTGCAGACTGCACAGTAACACTGAGTAACTGGTCCTTGAAGGAGTGGTATAGCGCTTAACAGTGTAGATGCGGGAACTAAGCTGCACAGGTTCAATGGGTCTTCTATCTACCAGCAGTGTAGGCTATAGAATTTTCTTAATATCCCCATACTTCAGTACTTAATGAGATTGTTGTGTTGGCTAAAAGAATCAGTGGATTTATGGATCTGGCATGCACTTAACATGTGGTGACTGCTGTGTATGTATTAATTTTTATCAGTAACATTTACATTCCTGTTAATAACAGACAAAAATAAAGTTTAAATTCTTAAGCAGCTCCGTAAGAAGGTATAGTCAAGAGGCAGATCGGGATTGAAACACAGGCAGTTTGATTCTAAAGTTCACATTCTGAGTTAAAGCACCACAGCTCTCTCTGCACTGTATAAAGTCACTTTGCATGGCATATGTATTTTATATGTCCCTCTTTCCTTCCTTGATAGATTTGAGGATGACTTTATTTGTATTTCTATAATATCATGGTTAACATTTTATTAAAAGTATATAACATAGCTGGAAATGATGGCATTCACCTATAATCCTAGCATTCTGGAGAATAACCAGGAAGAGAGGGAGTTCAAGGCCAGCCTGGGTTATATAACAATTTTAAGGCCAGTGTAAACTATATAACAAGACCCAATGTCAAAGAAATAAAGTACAATAATAAAAGAAACATATAACTCTATTTATTTGTAGTGTTTTCTCATTACTTCCACAGTAGTTGGTATCTACTATGTTGAAAATATAGCGTTGTTCTCAACTGTATGACTGGATATTTCTTCAGTCCACTCTCTCCTCCCTGACTCCATTAATACTGCCTTATTAGTCCAGGCACTCAAAATTTCCTGCTTGAGCAGTTGTAACGGCACCCTAATTAGACTTGGTGCTGTCATATCCCTCACCCTACCTTGTCAAGAGATCATCTTAGCGAGTCTTTGTTTTGTGCAACCAGAAGAATCCACTTTCCTAGCTGACAAAAGTTGATTGAAAAGTTAAATGTAAAACATGTATCTCAATAAGTTTATGAAATTTGGACAGCCTGCCATCTGAAAGTTTTTAGTGATACTTATTCTTTGATGAATAAGGAACTATTCTTGCTATTTAAAGCATGGTTGAAGAATGTTGATTTTTTAATAACTCTTTTCTGAGTGTGAAAATGGTTACCTTTCTTATATGTGAAATCTAAAAATGTTGATTTTATAGACGCAGAGGGTTTAACTGATCACTAGTAGTTAGAAGGGGGAGAAGCAACAGGAGGTTGCATCATGGTACTATAATACAACCACCGGGAAGGAATAGTTCCAACGTTTATCTACAGCATATTAGGAGAACCACAGCTCACAACAATCTATGATATATTTTAGAAAATACTAGGAGAGGGGGCTTGAAGATTTCTACCATAAACAAATGATAAGAAGATAAAAATACAAAGTATCCTGATCCAGTCACATATTATGGACATGGATTGAATTATCATCCAGCATTTCATAAATACATGCAATTCTCACATACTAATAAAATATTTCTTTGAAAAATAAAAAACTGGTCAGTTTAATAGTGTATGCAAAATATGGCCTTCTTTAGTCTTGTTGCACCAAGAAAGTCATCTGAACTTTTCGACTCCCTGACAAGTAGGTCCGCTGATGACTGCGGACATCTTCTTTAAGGAATGTGTCTTAATCTTTTCAGACTACCCTACCAAAATGCTGGACAGGTCTGGAAAAAAAAAAGAATATTTATTTCTTGTGATTCTAGAGGCAAGGAAGTCCAAGATTAAGGTGCCAGCAGATTCAATGTGTAAGTCATGGTTCTGTAGCTTTGACCTAGAACTTGGCAAGTGTACCATGAAGGAAGAGAAGTCTAATTTGACTCACTATCTTAGAGGACTCAGTTGACTGGCCCCAAGGCAGAAACATGGCAGAAGGACATGAAGGAGGACAGCTGCTCAACCTCTCAGATTCAAAACTGCAAGAAGCAGAGAGCAGAGGAAGAAGCCATGATGAAGAGGCAAGGGATCAAACATAGTCCAAGGTCACACGCCATGAGCCACCCAAATATACTCAGAGGTGTACTTCACTAATCTCTCAGGTGTTTCTGAAACCAATCAATTGAATAATGACAATCTACATTAACCACCGCACTCAATAATCTGCTAAAGATTTATTTCTTTTTTTCATATACTCTACTTCTGCTGACTGTATTCTCAATATGATGAAAGGGACAAATTGTGCCTTTGAATCATTTTTATAAGGACAATAATCCCAATAGTATTTACAGGAGCCTATATGACCTTTGCCAAAAGACCCTCCATTCTCGGCCCCCGCCCCCCTTGTGGGGAGTTGATTTCAACTTTTGAGGAGCAAGGATGTTTAGATCCTAGCTTGTTACATCTCAACTCTCTGGAGTGCAGGCATCCGTCCATTAAAACATCAGTTCAATGCAAACATTTATGGATTCCCTTTTCCTCAGTAAATCCTCTGCAATGCGTAAGAAAGATTAAGAGCGCTTCATTTCTCACTGGCCTCAGCACGAAACTCGTAGGCTAAAATTTATTAACTGCTCAATTACACAATCTGGTTAGGCACCAGCCTGCTTTAGAATTTTGTTTGCTAAAACTCCTGAAGAGTTTTGGTTCTGCCTAGTGGAGTTGCATTTTAGTCAAGATTTGGATTAAAATACCATAATGTCTTAATTTCCCATACTTTGATGGCATCAAAAAGACGACGTTCAAATGATTAGTAAGTGTACCGTAAAATGCGTCTTTTTGTGGTACTGAGGATTCAGCCCCAGGTTTTCACAAAGAACCACAACTCCAGCCCATTTTTTAATATTTGATGTTGAGACAAGATCTCATTAAATTGCTAAGATTGAGCTTAAAAGTGTGATCCTCTACCTCAGCCTCCCACAGTGCTGAGTTTACTGTCTGTGCTGTGAGGCCCAGCTTCTTTTCATTTACATGGGGTCTGCCTACCTCATTTGCCTGTGTGTTCTGTTGATGGTTTATGTTTTCTAGAAAATTAGTCTTTAAGGGTTGCATTTTCTCCCTCCATGACACACACATTTATTTTTTCATTATTGTCTTTAAATGCAAAAAATTCCAAATTTAATGTAATTATTATCAACTTGCCATTCACATTTTTGTTTCTTGTTTATGAAATATTTTCCTTCCATTTTATTGATATGTATACGTGCAAAATTCAAGGTTTACAATGGAGTTGAGCATTTTGTGCACATACGTATCTTGTCAAGGTGACAAGGGCTTTCCCACTCTCCTTTTGTCTCTCCCTCTCCTCACCCCTCCCTCCCTCCTCCCCCACCCTATTCCCCTTTTTCACTTTGTCTTTCATCTTAAGTTCCATAGGTGCTGTGATCTGGGTCTCTCATATCAGAGTTGTTTATGAAATATTTGCTAGTATCCACAGCCACCATTCAATTCTCACCCACCTCCACAGCAACATAAAAATGTTAGCAAAGATGTGGAGCAACTTGAACATGGATGGCAAAGTACAAAATGCTATAGACACTTTAGAATACACTTTGGTAACAAAATATTATTAGGCATGCATAATTCTTAGGCTTTATCAACTCTAATCCTGGTTATTTATCCAATAAACTCATAAATCTGTCTAAAAGACACATATCCATTGCATAGCAACATTATTTATAATACTAAAATAACCTGCCAATAACCCACATTTTCTTCAGTTATGATGTACAAAATTATATTTGAGAGAATACTGTATAGTATTGAAAGTGACCAAATTACTGATACAAGTAATGACATAAATGATTTGTTGGATGATAACATTGGGTGGAACAAACCAGTCAAACAAAAATGCACACCATGTGGTTTGACTTATAGAAAGCTTAAAAATGGGCCAAATTAGCATAATGCGAGAGATTTAGATAACAGTCACCTTTGAGGAGAAAAGAGAGAACCAGAGATGATTGAAGGAATACAAGGAGCATTTCTTGATTTATGTGCTGGTTAAATATGTGTATTCTGTTTGTGATATTTCATAAAACTATCAAATAATTTGGGAAAATTTATGCATGTGTAAAAATTTAATAAACTAAATTCTCTAAAAATGAAATTAGTACGTAAGAAAAAAGCCCCGTAAAGTTTTTTTTTCAAAAAACATTTGATTCTACATTTTGCCTTGTCTCCTTATGCATGGGTGTGTCCTATTCTGTTTCTTGTGCATATATAAATGCTTACCTTTAACCTGGAGAAAATATCAGTAGCTACATCTGACAGCTTTCTTCATATCTCAAGTACTAGATTCTTGAAACACAGAAGCAGAACAAATATTAAAATTAATCTCTTTCAATCCCCTGATAGACCTGAAATACAGTAATGAGATTAGAAGTAGACACAGAAATATGTATTTCAAAGGTTGAATTGATGGAAATTGGCAAATGACAGGGGAACTGAAATAGAGCGGATTATAATTAAGTTTTTTTGGTCCATCCATCATCCACTCACTCAAATTTGCTAACAGCAGGTATAAAAAGATAGACAGAAGGCCGCAGGGTTTTCTTGATCTTTGTAAAATGTGCGAGCTTCCAATGGCTGTTAGAACAGGATCACAAAATCTCAGGTCTAGAGACAATGGGTCTCACAGGATAAAGTCAGGAAGGATAAGGGCAGGATTGTGTTGCTCTCTCTGTAGGTTCTAGGAGAGAACCCATTTTTTAACTCTTTCAGCTACTAGAGGCTATTCACTCTCTTTGGTGTGTGACCCACTTCTATTTCCACAACCAAATATTTCCACAACCAAATATGTTATCTTTCATATCAGTCACTCTAGCATTCTCTTTTTCTTCCTTCTTTTACTTATGTGGTTTTATTTCTCTTCTTTGCTCTCTCCCCTCCCCCGCCTCTCTCTCTCCCTCCCTCCCTCCCCCCCCCTCTCTCTCTCTCTCTCTCTCTCTGTGTGTGTGTGTGTGTGTGTGTGTGTGTGTGTGTGCGTGTGTGTGGTGCTGAGGATTGAACCCTGGACCTTCACACTAAAGCTAAATCTCCAGTGCATTTTACTTTTAAAATTTTTTGTGACAGGGTTTTGATAAATCTTTAAATAGCCCAGAATAGGCTCAACCTCCCTGCTTCGGTCTCTCAGAGTGCTGGAATTACTGATATGTGCCACCATGCTTGGCTTATGAACACTTTTCTGACAAACTCAACTCACCAACTAATAAAAATTATCTTTCTATTTTATAAAGTCAACTGATTAGCAACTTTAAATCAATCTTGGAACTTAATTTCCTTTGCCACATAACAACGTAGATGCCAGAGATTAGGAATGGGGAGTGGGGGGGGGGGGGCAGTGCTTTGTCTACCTACAGAAAAACAAAAATGAAATACATTTTGAACTCTTAAGATCATGTGTAAATTCTGAAAATAAAGGCACATAAGGTAGAATTCTGGATTCAATAAAAGCTTCAGTGAACTTTATCTGTTTTTTTTTTAGTTATGTGAGACAATACAAATCATTTTTCTTGTCCATAGCAAATTGTGTTGGGTTTTCTTACCCTTGAAATTAAGCACCCTGACTGATATTGAGCAAGAAAGAAAAGGAAGGGTTAGGGAGGAAGGAGAAGAAAAAATTCATTGCAATTCTGTTGATCTTGAGCAACTAGGAAAAAGATGAAGTTACACCTGTAAGTACAAACTGAGGAACAGAAAGTTAATTTTAGGTATATGGAGCTTGGGTTTGTATTTGTGTATCCACATCAATAAGCTCTGTCACTATAGGTTTGAAGTTCAAAGATGTGGGTTTGGTGGAAATCAACTTTGTGATTTCTAGCCTTTTTCATTTTTATTTTTGCCATTTAAATATTTTTTCAACAGTTTTATTGATTTAGTAGATCTTTGGGCTTCCATATGGGTATTGTTAGAGGAGAAGTGAAGATATCACATTTTAGTCTTTAGAAAATCTTTCGAAACTTTTGTTTAGCTAAAATTAATACACCAATGGCAGGCATTGTTATTGCCATAATTGTAGACCCATGTTTTGGAATATGATAAAATGACCCATGTTCCTAGTCTCAAACAAGAAAAATGAAGTCTAATCACTATTCTGCCTCCAACTTTGCCTCATCTGACCTCATATGTTTACTGCTACATTTTAGACCTTGATTTGTCCTCAAAGACACTAATGCCAAAGGCTGAGTAAACAGCCTTTGGTGATAGTGGGAGGCAGTGGAATCTTTAAGTGGTGGAACATAGCTGGAGAAAGTTAGTTCATGGGAGTCACGACTCTGAGGCATATTGAAACTCCCATCTCTTCATGTCTTTCTTTGCTTCCCAGCTATCGTAAAGCAAGTAGACTTCTGCCGTGTGCTGCTACCGTAACATACTGTGATGCTACAAACTCAAAGCAACAAGCCCAAGAGCCCTCTAAAACTATGAGCCACACAATTTTTTTCTTTTTTACATTGTTTTTTTACAGGTATTTTGTTAAAATGATGGAAATTTGACTAACATATTTGCTGAAGGCTTATCACAATATTCCAGCTTATAAAGAAAAGAAGCAATAATTAGAGTTTAGAAATATTTATAACCAAAGTTCTTTCTCAAGTTTCAGATTACTCACAAGCTACACTTTTTAAAGTAGTGAAAATAAGAATATTTGAGTTTCTTGGTTAAAGGCATAAATTGAAAGATTTCACACTTGACCTTTTTACTGATCTTAAATTGAACATATGTTAGTGGTTATGCACACTTATATGTATTTATATGCATATATCTATTTGGTGCTTTGTCTTTAACCACTCCCTGGATTTTAAAAAGAGAGATAATATAAAAGGCCAGGAAACATAAATAAGTCAATACTATTAGTAAGCAGGTAGATCACATTTGCATTACAAATACAGGAAAAAAAGTTATTTTGGGGGATGGAGCCAAGATGCCAAAAGTGAAAGATCATTTCATCAGTCGCTCTGCATAATTTGGCTGAAGGACAAAGTTAGTAAAAGAATTTCCTCTATGGCCAAGCCTAGGAAGGCAGAGGATCTACTGGACCTGATTGCTGACCACAGAACTGGAGGAAAGGAGTGAAGATTGCCACCAGGTGAGCACAGACTCCCCGTCAGGAAGAGGGCCTAGCGCCCTAGGGGGGCTGTGGACTGCAAGTAGCGGGTGCAAGAGAAAATTGCAGCAAGGACATCATCTAGCAGGCGCCAGTCAATCTTGTGGCTCTCCATCTGGTGGTGCTATGCCTCAGCATCAGCCTTGGCCAGAATGCTGAGTCATTCTGGTTGAAAGGCTGAAGCAGAAAGAAGCCGCGTCTGTCAGGCCTCTGACTGTGGAGACTGCGGACTGAAGGCCAGTATAGTCACAGTGCTGAGTGACCCTGCTGGAAAGAAGAGGAGAATTGGAGTATTGTGAGCGCTTCCAGGAAATAGGCCATTGACAAGTCACACTCCAGGGGAGCAGGGGGCTCTCCTTGCTGTTGGGGTTTGAGACAGGGAGATGGGAAAAGACTTCTCCTTCTTAAAGATCTGAACCCAATGAGAGCAGGTCTCATCAAACAGACACAGCATTCCTACACCCTCACAATAGAGGTGCGAGGAGACTCAGCTTACCTGCGGGTGGTGTGCACAGGGAGAGGGGAGCGGAAGCACCCTTTGCAACAGGGGATACTGCCTTCACGCAACCCAACCTCAAAGGAGGAACAGGACGTACTCAGAGCAGGACATCCTTGCAGACTGGACCATAGGAAGAAAAGGGAGACTGGTTATAAATTCCCCCTTAGCAAGATCCAAGGTGTTCAATGTGGAGACATTCCATACAAAAAACACACAGGAGTAATTATTGTTATTATTGTTATTATTATTATTATTATTATTATTATTATTATTTTACTTCAGGCTCACTTCAGTAGTTTTCTGTGGGGATACTGAACTTGTATTTTTTCCACTCTTTATTTGCGGATTTTGTTCTTTTTCTTTTTACTCTTTTTCCCCCTTTGTTCCCTTTTCTTTTATTCTGTTCCTCTTGTGTTCTAATTTCTTCATCTTTTTATTTCTTGAGCATTTTTGTGTTCTTTCTTGAAGGCCTTTTTATAGATTCTGAAGATATATGGTCTCTATTTAACTCCACCTTCTCCTTATTTCTTCCTACTGTTGTTTCTATTTCTGAAGTCACCCCCCCCCCATTTTATTGATAAGTATAAGTGCAAAATTTAAGGTTTACAATGAAGTTGAGCATTTAGTGCACCTACGTATCTTGTCAAGGTGACAAGGACTTTCCCACTTTCCTTTTGTCGCTCCCCTGCTCACCCTTCCCTCCCGCTCCACCCTACCCCCCTCTTTCACTTTGTCTTTCATCTTAAGTTCCATAGGAGTTGTGCTCTGGGTCTGTCACACCAGAGAGACCATTCGGTGTTTCACCTTCTTATGCACTTACTTCAGATCCGTGGCTGGAGCTCAGCCATTCTTCACTCTTCTGTTTTCTATTACACTCCCAAAGCTAACGCTTAGTCACAATCTGCTCTCTCCCTATCTTCATTGGGCTTACTAATGGCATTGTTAAGAATTTACAACTCATTGCCACATGGAAGGACATGTTGGGAAACAATAATTGTATCCTATTTAGCTAGATGTAGATAATTAAGGTAGAGCTCTCTCTAAACAACCACCAACAGTTTAGTATCCCCTTCAACAAACTCTTCTAGTATGCCACCCAACAATCTGTATAGAAACCTTTGTTAGTACTATAGATCACATTTCTGATGTTTAGGGTATAATGATAATATATATGACTGGTGATGGTGTTATTCTACATCCATAGATGTATGTATTAAGTTTAACCATTGATTTGAATAATCATACTACTGTTAAAGAGAGTACAGCAGGTAGAGACTATTAAGGGCTGATAACTTCTGGTGGTTTGGTTTTGTCTTGGTAAGTAATATAGAGGATTATTTTATTAGTGATAATAACATAGTATTGTCATAAGTGAACCATTCTGATAAGTCAATATCAGGTTTATTTAGATAGATACACTGATGGCCTAGACTGTGCCTTTAAGTTAAGGGTAGAATAATTTCAGTATTAAACTGGTTAACAGGTCCTGCTAACCAGACTTATTAGTCTTAGGTTATAATGTTACTGTAAATTCTTTCTTCCTATTTTATTTATATGTATAGATGCAATACATAATGTTTGCATTGATCTTGA
The DNA here is from genome assembly GCA_004027205.1 of Ctenodactylus gundi. Classification (NCBI taxonomy): domain Eukaryota; kingdom Metazoa; phylum Chordata; class Mammalia; order Rodentia; family Ctenodactylidae; genus Ctenodactylus; species Ctenodactylus gundi. The sequence goes on from PVKB01000372.1 coordinate 631,539, forward strand.
ATATTCAGTGTATATACAAATCAAATTAAAATTCTTCAAATCAAAATTACAAATTCTTCCGCTCCTCTCTTTCAAAGCCTTCATCCCTTCTCTCTCCCCTTCAATTCCCAATATTACCCTCAGTTACTTCTGTGACGTACTTGTGATCTTATTTTCCGATATTAGAGAAACCATTTGATTTTAATCTTCTCCTTCTGACTCACTTTGCTGAGCATGATGGTCTCGAGTTGCATCCATTTAATTATGAAATCCTCCCACCTATCTGTCTTTATAGACAAGTAGTATGCCATTGTGTACAAATACCACAATTTATGTATCCATTGGTCTGTTGATGGGTATTTTGGTCTCTTCCACGTTTACATGTATCTCTGTTATGTGGGTTTTTCTTAACTCTTTTGAGAAAATTCGCAGAAGTGTCACTGGATTTAAGGAGGTATTCATATCCATTTTTTGAGAGACTTCCATACTGCTTTCCACAGTGGTTGTACCAGTTTACATTCACACTAGCAGTGCAAGAGGGTTCCTTTTTCACCAGCACTGATTGCTCTTTGTGTTCATGATACATGTTATTCACTCTGGAGTCAGGTGGTATCTTAGTGATGTTTTAATTTGCATTTCTCTTAAGGCTAAGGGTGGTGAGCATCTTTTCATGTTTCCATTGGCCACTTGAACTTCTTCATCTGAGAACTGCTTATTCATTTCTTCTGCCCATTTTCCAATCAGATCTTTGGCTTTGAAGGGAGTACTTTTCTTCAGTTTCCTGTGTATTCTAGGATGAGCCCCCTATCAAAGGTATTGGTGGTGAATATTTTTCCCATTCTGTCAGTTCTCTTTTACACTGTAAATTCCTATTAAAATTGTGAATGATGATATAGACATAGATCTTGATTTTCCATATGTGTCAACAAATATCTTGTCCCCAGACCATATACAGTTCTGTAATCTGCTCCTCCATCATTAAAAAGGGGAGGAGATTAGGTAACTGGCAGAAGGTTGATCACTGAGAAGACCCTCAAAGTTATTACCTGAATAACCTAAATACAGATATACATTATAAAACCCAAAGGAAATCTGCATAGTAAAGACAGAGCCCATCAACACTACCTGATCTACAGTGCACTGTAATATAATCGTGGGAAAATGAGGCAGCAAATCTTCTACAATAAGGCCCAGGTCCCAAGGAGCAGATATCATAGGAGCTGAACCAGCAGAACCTAAAGGAAAGGAAGCAAAAAAAGTCAAACTATTGGTTAAAGAGTTCAAAAATGCATACATAAATGCAAAACATGCTCAATGATTTCAAAGAGAATTTATCCAAGAAACAGTAGTTCTACTAGGTAAAAAATTTAAGAAGTATAAAGAAGATGCAAACAGAGATAAATGAAGCAAAGACTTGGAAAGAAAAATATAGGCCAATCTTTGCAATAAATGTAGACACAAAAATCTTCAATAGGATACCTACCTATGAATAGAATTCTACAAATTATTAAAAAGATCATACAACATGATCAAATTGTCTTCATTCCAGGGATGCAAGTATGGTTCAACACGTGTTAATCACTTAATGTAATAAACCACATAAATAAAAGCAAGAGAAATCACATGAACACCTTAATAGACAAAGAAAAATCTTTTGGCAAAATCTAATATCCATTTACGATTTAAAAAATCTCTGAAGGAAATAGATATGGAAAGACCTCACTTTAAACTGATATAAGCCATGTATGCAAAATCTACTGCCAACTGCAAATTAAAAGGAGAAAATTTGAAAGTATTTGTCCTTAAATCAGGGAAAGCAGAAGGGTGCCCATTGTCATCACTCCGATTTAATCTAGTACTTAAAACCCTGGCCAGGACAATCAGGCGACAGAACGTACTGGAGAGAAAGTATAGAAAAGGGAAAAGACAAACTACCCCTATTTGCAGATGATATAATTCTGTACAAAGAGGACCTCAAAAACTCCACCAAGGGGTTTTTAGAACTAATTAACAAATTCATCGAAGTTGCAAGATATGAAATTAATGCAAAAACATCAATATTATTCCTCTACGCTAACATGAAGTCACTGAGAAATGATAGAGAAGAAAAATTCCATTCTCAGTAGTCCCTCAAAAAATACCTAGGAGCTTACCTAGCCAAGGTAGTAAAGGACCTCTACAATGAAAACTTTATTAGGCTGAAAAAAGAAAAGAAACCGAAGAGAACATTAGAAAACTGGAAAAATATCCTCAGCTCCTAAAGAGACAGAATTAATGTTGTCAAAATGACTATGCTTCCAAAACCGATATGCAGGTTTAATGCTTTTCATATTAGAATACCAACATTTCACATAGCTTTAAAAATAATCAAAAATTCATATGAAACCTAAATAGAAACAGAATAGCCAAAGTGAACCTGAGTAACAAGGCAAAAGCAGGTGGCATTAGGATTCCAGGCATCAAACTGTATTGCAAAGCAACAGTGATAAAAAATATTTTATTGGCACAAAAAACAGACAGGTTGATCAATAGAACAGAACAGAAGATCTAGAGACAATCTCAAGTACTCTCAGCTATCAGATCATTGACAAAAGGGGCCCAAAACATAAACTGGGGGAAGGATAATCTCTTCAATAAATGATTCTGGGAGAAATGGTTATACAATTTGCAGAAGAATGAACCTAGGCTTACACTTACTGCTATAACAATTAAATCAAGGTGGATCAAAAATCTAGATATTAAACAGAAATACTGAACATATTGGAGGACAAAATACATGAAATACTTGAATATATAAATGTGGGCAAAGACTTACTCAATAGGACACCTGATGTCAAAGAAATGGCCCCCAGAATCAATAAATGGGTTTGTATCAAATGATAATAAGCCTCTGCACAGTAAAGGAAATAAGAGAACTGAAATGATGAGAAAACTTTTTTCCACCTACACCTCAGACAGGAGGTAAATACCTAGAATATACAAAGAGCTGAAGGAAAACAGACCCCTCAAAATCAAAGATCCAATTAAAAAATGGCCAATTGAAATGAGTAGACAGTTCTCAGAAGAAGTACAAATGGAGAGCAAATACCTGCAAAAACGTTTCACATTCTTAGCCATTAAAGAAATGCAAATCAAAGCAACACTAAGATATCATCTTATCCCAGGGAGAATGGCTTATATGAAGAATTCAAAAAGCAATAGATGCTGGCAAGGGTTCAGAAGAAAAAAGAACTCTTTTTACATTGCTGGTGGGACTATAAACTGGTACAATCACTAAGAAAAGTAATATGGGAATTCCTCAAAAAATAGAAAAAAGATGCTCCGTTTGACCCAGCGATACCTCTTCTGGGTGTCCTTCTAGAACAGTTAAAAGCTCCATATAACAGCAGAGATACATGCACATCCTGTTTATAGCAGCACAATTAGTAGTAACTTAAATCATGAAAGATGCCAATTTATCTTTCAATACACAAATGGACTTAAAGTAAAAAAATGCTGTATCTCCACAATGGAGTGCCACTCTTCCCTAAGGATAAGTAGAGAGGGATCATTTGTAGGTAAGTGGATACAACTTGAGAGCATCATACTTAATGAAGTGAGTGAGATTCAGAAGGCTAAATATGGGTGGTTTCTAATAGGAGAAGCTCAGAATGTAAACAAAGTAATAGAGTCAGGTAAGCGACATGGTGGGAGTCGGGGGGATGAGAGAGGCTCTGGAGCACTTGACAGCAGGTGGAAGGGAATGTGAAGTCATTGCAATATATATGCATACAAAATTCTTATGTTTAATATAAGCATTGTGTATCACATATACCTACTAATAGAAATGGGTGGAACAGAAAGTTACTTTTAAAAAGAGAAGTTCTACTCCCATAAGTTGATTAACGCAAGTCTTTAAAAACTTCCAGTGGTGTATAAACTGAAATTTATTAATGGTAATGAAGTAAAGAAGGCAGAGAGCTATTGAAAGACAGGAGTACACGGAATGCTGTTGGAACATGTAGAATATGCCATATAGAAATCACAATATAAATCCTGCAAGTAAATACACAGATTTGTAAGTCAGTATTGCTCCGTACCCAAAGTATTTAGCAGTGACAAAGTCCATATTAGGAGACTAATAAATATGTATAATATTGCAGAAAGATAACTAGAGCTTATAAATGCTCTAGATAAGTTAATGAAAGCTAACACACTCAATGGGATGGTCAGCCATACATGTTTCCAACACTAATGGGACTAGAAAATTTAAATATGCCATCTGTAATTGTAACACTTAAGAAGGGAATCCATATTATTTCATAAAAGTTATTATATTAATTAATACAAGAGAAGGCTTTAAACTACATGAGCCTTCTAGAACCATTAAGGATTTTGTCCAAATTTTTACTTGGCAAGCAGTTCACTGAATTGTGCGCATCTGTGAGTATGAGGAAAATGCAGAGCTCTGTGTGGACCACAGTGTGCCTAATGCTTTCTTGTTAATTGGATTAACTTCATGGGATAGAAGTTGAGCAGATACTTCCAAGTAGTACGACCAGTAACTTTCAGACAAAATTGTTGTTAGGCCATTAATTGGCAATCTGACACCATGCAAAATGAATAATGCACCTCCAAATTTTCATATTACGCCAAAACATATAATACTCAGAAAATTATGTGAGAGAGAGGACATTGCTTCAAAGTCAAGTTTATCGATTTTCATTTTCAGAGACTGTCCCAATTAGATAGCTAAATTACTTATCTGTTTTACCCTAAATTTCTTCTTATCCTCAATTAGAAATAATCAGCTTATAGAATTAAGAAGATAAAATATGATAGTTTATGTATTTACTGATTGATATTGTAGCATATTAATATATTAACAGTATTAATAAATTTCAACAATTACATTTTACTTTCCCATTTTATATATCTGTGCATTTATGTGTACATTAAAATTTATTACTAGGATATTTTGCTTTGGAAAGATTGATTACCTTACTGTTTTAAATAAGTCTTGATCTTTCTACTGCATAAAAAGCATCTTTTTCCAGTTTGTTCTGACAAATATCAATGAGTTGTACTATCAATTACTACTATGACCATTGGACTTCGAATTTAGCAAATGCAGGTTTTAATTAGTGACCTTATGTCCATTTAAACTATGTTTGGAATTTCTACATTTATGAAAAGTATTGGTGGTAATTAAAGCTACATCCAGCTTAATAAGTTTAACACTATTGTTTTCACTGTATAGATAGAAAATTGGAGCTCAGTGGCCTAATTAACATATCCAGTTTCACACACATGGCAAGTGACAGAACTGGATTCTAATATCCCTGAATAACTGAATTATTGTTTTGGTTAAATGAGTTTTTAAAATTAAAAATCTTGGCATTTTCTGTCAATGTGATTTTCAAGCAATATAAAAATTGTTTTGAATTTAAAACACATAATACATATAAAAGTATTGATTATTTACAAGTGATGTTTTTCCTTAAGGTTATATAAAGTCAGCATAATATTTAAAATTTTCTATTGTAGTGACAAATCTCTCACTACATCATTTAATATAAGATTAATCTTTGGTTATCTCAGAATACTAGATAATATCTTATTCATTGAGAATTTTTATTCTTATTGAAATTCTCTATTTACTATATAGTATAGCCCACTGAATAAAATCTAGTATAAACATATTCAAAAATAAACATTTTAATACTACTTAACCTATCATGAATGAAGAAACATGTGAGATTACTACTTTTGGTGTAAGCATTTTGACATTAATATTACAATATGTAAGATAAAAGAATATTATTTATATTCAAATCATTTCCTGTTAATGTTCTATGTAGGTTGTTTTTTTAAATAAAACATTAAACGCTTAATCAGTTAGGCAACTAGACTAACCTACGTTGTTTTGTTTTATCCTACAGTGGCTTTAGGAGATAGAAATTATTTTAATAGGGATTTTACAGATTAAGAAGTTGAGGTTTGATTGTCTGAAGTCACCAGCAATTAAGTGGCAGCAGCACTCATTGCACTTATCTTCCCCAGTGTTTGTAAGATCACATAGATTAGAAATGTTAGTGGGACCCTTGCTAGAAAGGTATCAGTTTAAGACTAGAAAGTTTATTTAAACTAGAAAGGTTTCATTTTAAGTTGCAATTTATGGAGAAACACAAGGAAGGCTTTATGCTGATGAAAGATCCTGATGGGATCGATCTAGGAGGGGACTTGAAAGGACAAGAGTGGTTGGAATAAAAGGCTGGATCAACATAACAGAGGAATGAGCCACGGAAGCTTGTACAAGGTACGAAAATTGGTATTATCTATGCAGAAGAGATCACTGCAGCCTTACCATGGAAGATGAGGAAGACATCTCAAAAAAAAAAAAAAAAAACACTTTGAAATTGCTTTTACTCCACGGTTCTCGTAGATCTTAGCAGTTGCCTTTTACTCTCTGACCTCAAACTTCCTTTTTAAGAACTTGAATAACTGCTTCTTTGTGTTCTCTTGGCCTTTGCTCTTCTTGTTTTACTTGTGGAACATTCTCTCTTTGTGGTTAAATCTTTCCTATCCCTGAGGACTTAGCTGCTCACTCCATGAAAACAGGTGTCCTTGTCTCTATCTCATGCTCTTATTCTTAATGTCAGAGCATTTGTCACCACAATTTTCAGTTTATTCATTTGCTTGGTTTTTGCGCCATTCATTAGTTGCACACATAGTCCATCAGGAATCGCGTTTGTCTTTCGTTGTGTCGGTGTTGCATCACGACGTTGAATCACCAGAAATACAGAAGTCATTAAATATTTTTGAGTGAATGAATTAACTGATAATTCTGAATTCTTGAGGAATGCTAATATCCAAATCTGTTTCCTTCTCTGCATTACTTCCCACTAAATGTTGGTTTTGTCCCAACTAACTCCAAGTTCTTGTGATTTTTTTTCCTCTTTTCACGTCTCAGTGCTTTCTCTCTATTTTCACTGCTTACCATGTTCTCATCTCATTACCTCTTTAGGAAACTCTCTTAGAAGCCCAACACTTGGCTTCATCATCACCTTGTCAGGAAAGTACACTTTAGATGGCCCTTCTCTCTAGATTGCTTTTCCAGCACCTACCATGTGTGACATAAAGCTGTTACATGCCGATTTCCCTTGTGCATTGTCAGTGAAGGGGCATCATGCTCTGCTTGTGTTCCCACCAAATTCATATGTTGCAATTCTGATCTCCAAGGTGAGATAATTAGTAGTTAGAGCTTTTAAGAAGTGATTAGGTCATAAAGGTGGGGAACTGGTAATAGATTAGTGAGAACTCTATTTATCTTATATCATGTGAGATCACAGTGACAATTGTCATCTATAAACCAGTGCTACCCATTATGAAATACCAAATCAGCTGGTGCCTTTATCTTGGACTAGTAAAATTTTTTTCTGTTGTTTCTAAACCACCTACTCTCTGGTAAAAAGATAACAATCTGCATTAATGCATAGAACAATTTATCATTTGAGTTCATCTTGTCAGAGCAAGTCAAGTGTCTGGTATATGGTAGTTATATTGTAAATAAGGTTTGGATGAACAAAAGGGTTGACACAGACAGTATATTAGGCATGACCAAGGGCATCTAGACACATATCTAATAAAATATGTGACATGGAACAAGTTCTTTACAATCTATAAACACCAATGTCCTCTTTGGAGTCAAAATGATAATACCTACCTTTGATTATTTTAACATTCAAATGAGACAATATGAGCTGTATTTATGAGAAATTTTCAGAGAAATACAACCAGTAAATAAGTAAGTTATTTTAAAGCATTGGTTCACATACCAGAAGAGGTGTTGTGAGTCCAAGCTTTGATTGGACGCATCAGGGGCACAGGAAAGAGTTACACATTCCAGTTCAAACTCAGTCTAATAAAGAACAAACAAAAGTCCATGTTACAGAAAGTCTGAAGGTGTATCCTGGAAAATTTCTTCTTTCTTGAGATAAGTCAGCCTTTCTCTATTCAGGCCTTCATCTGATTGATGAAGTCCATACACATTTCAGATGCTTTACTCAAGACTCTACCAATTTAAATGTAAATCTCAAACCTAAGCACCCTTACTGAAACAACCAGAATAATGCTTGCCCATGTATCTGGGTCCTGTGGCCCAGTCGAGATGGCACATAAAATCAATCATCATCTATGTTGAATACTCTCTTATTCTTAGGTCTTGGGAAATATTAACTGGTTTAGTTTGGTCTTGAGTCTTGCTTAGAGGAGCCACATGTGTGTTAAGGTTATGGGTTCTAATGTGATTTTCACCCTTCTTCTGTTCCGAGTCTGTAGGCAGGGTACTCAAGAAAAATTGAATTGTTTTTTTACAAGCTCCATAAATAAGAAAATCATCATGCAAAATAGCAAATGCATACAACAAAGAAATGCCTATAATGAAGAAAAGAGTGGAAAGTTAAGGACTGTCACAGTGCAACTCAAGGTCCTTGTTACTCAGATTTTCACAAATCAGTTTAAAAAATCTAACATAGTGTTTTCTCTCACAGAAAAAAATGCAAAGATCATGCTTTTTCTCCATATCTACCAAAAACAAACAAACAGACAAACAAAAAACCCTTCTGCCTGACAGTAAGTGACTTGAACCAGACTCAATCAGTCACACTTAGGAAGGGCATTCATAATATTCCACAGGGCAAGTGAACTCCCACAGTAACAAACTCACCAGATTGAGGTAGGGATGACATATTATGATGGTATCCACGTAGCTCTGCAAAATTTCTTTCCCAGGTAACGGGATCTCCTTGCTAAGTGCTACCAACTACAAAAGTTAAAGTCCCCCACTGTGACAGTAGAGAGACAGAAATCCATTCGTAAGAGTGTAGACTATCACGGTACTCTCTAAGGAGCAATACGAAGAGATGGATTGGGAGTAGCACCTTCTGATAGGCAGGCTGCCACTTCCTGTTTGTCCCTGCCCTTTGCAGGAAGCATGGCCTGCTCCCTGTGAAAGATGCATTTTGGCAGAGCAGAACCGAACTCAGTAGAGAAAAAGGGTAAGAGGGTCAAGAAGCAAAACATTTAAAGAAATGCACTGCCATCATCATCATTAGATTTGAACTAGCATTATACATACAATTGGATAGAACTCACTGTAAAACTAACCAAAAATGGCTTTTCCTCAAGATCGAAATGATTGACATTTAGGATCCATTTGCAAAGGAGGCAGTAAAAACTCATGTTTAAAATGCTTTATAAATTTTTATTTGATATTATTAAATCACACAAATTTGTGGTAACTATGCATTTCTAGACCTTGAATTTGTCACAGAAATATGCCACAGTGTCACTTTCTGATTAACTACTTATAGATTCAAACGGAAATGTTCCATGAAGAGACAAATGAACACAAACGAGGCGCTTCACTGATTGTGAAACTACAAAGATAGAAAAATGTTATTTGGCAATATCAGAAAAAATTACATAGACATTGTAATTCCATTACATTTGAAATTTAACATCAAACCTAAAGTAGAATAGTCAAGCTGGTTATGCAAAATGCATGTATATTACCAATACTATATTTTCATTCTTGAACAATTAAGCACATGACTCAGCACGGTGTAATTTGGGCTTTGTCTGAGCATTAATTCCTATGCTCATGAAGGTTACTCCTAAGAGCAGACAGCAGATCTGAGCACAGCAAAAGAGTGACAATAACCAGAGTTTTGTCCTACTGTCTTATTTTCTTAGGAACATAGCGTAGACATTTATGGAGTCTACCAGTGAGCAGTTTGGAGGCCTATCTTAAGCATGACTGGTAAGCGGTATTTCGTTAGCAAATAGTCTCTTTTTAACATCCAGCACCAAAATGAAGTTATTTCAGGGTTCTACAGCTCCCTTTTTATGCTTTCTTTCCCTACCACATTAAATAATTATTTGATTTTCTTTTTTGTACTTTATGGAGCTAATTACATTTTCTAAGAAACAGCATTAAAATTAAAGGTAATTTTTAATTATAAAATGTTTCCTTGGAAACACTTTCTTGTATAGTAATGTGTACTTTGTTCCAATATACTTAATTTCACTTACAATTATAAATCAAAGATGGAGCACAGCATAGGGCAATTTGGAAATTGTCACACTAATTGCCATGAAAAAGTTAATTTTTTCACCAGAGACATCTGACACTGAATATCCAATTAACTGCTACAGTTATTTAACAGCCATTCTCAGAGAGGAATTATTCCATTTCATGACCATTAATTGGTCACTGGCATTACACATTTTTAATTTAAAAATTAATTTAGAAAGTATTATATATATATTAATTTGAAAAGAACACAACAATCACAATTTTGAAAGATCAGGCGATACAGGTAACATCAAAGCTCACAGCATCTGTCTTGCAAATCATCCTAACATACTGGCTCCACAGCTAAGGGCAAACCTCTCTTTGGTTTGTAAGGTGTTGTCCTGGAAACCATTCTGATGCAGTCGATAATAGGGCAGACACTAAGACAGAGAGTACAGCCTGTACATGTGTCAGTAACGGTGGGCAGGTGGGTTTCTGGATCAAACTGTATAGCCTGTAAACAGAAATAAAGAGTATTAATGCAGCTGGCCACCAAGGTCAAGAATGCCTCAATGTCAGCATCAACATTTTTTCTCAACTGCAATAGCGGTGTAGTCAGAGAAAGCTATGTCCAGTATCTTAGTGAAGCTATAGCAACAGCTGAAAACAGCAGGGAGAGCGAGAGAGAGAGAGAGAGAGAGAGAGAGAGAGAGAGAGAGAGAGAGAGAGAGAGAGAGAGAGGACAAACAAAATCTTTTTAAATTAGAAACACAATGTTTAAATTTCCTTAAAGGTATTTCTCTTCACTGTACAAGGAAACACTTCATAACATCAGAATCCCAGTCTCATTCTGTGCAGAGCTCACCCTTGCTAATCTTACCAGGATGCCCTCTACCTGACGAAGGTGGGATATTTTCACAGGTCCTGCTTTTCCCCACAACCCTCCCTGAATTACTGTCCAATGAGGCAAGGAAGGCGTATATTTGTATTTCAAATAACATACACAAGTTTTTAGAAGAAAACAACAGAATAAAAGCAGCTTAAGAGCCGTTTTGAGTTCTGTGAAATTCCTAGCCAGTCCTAGGCGCTGTCTCACCATGGACAGGGTGAGGCACTGAAGGAAGAGCATGGTGAGTTGGTGTCCATTCCGAGCTCTGGCCCGACTCAGGTCCGAGAGCTAAGGGCCTCTAGTTCTGAGACTGCTAGGGATTCTGGGCCATTTGGCAACTCCTTCCTTTCTTTCTCCTGCACTACACTGCTCTGCCCTGCCTCTGCCCCTGCCCCTGCCCCTGCCCCTTCTTCCTCCTTTCTTTCTTTCTTTCCTTCCTTCCTTCCAATGCTATCTAGAAAAAACAATAAAAATACACAGCGTGAAATGAGGACTGCGTTTTTTTAAAAAATAGCTTATAATGATTATTTGCCTGTTAGAAGCATTCAAGCAGTGAAAATAATAAACAAGTCCTCAGGAGAGGAAACAGGCATTTTACCCGGGAAGCACTTCCGGGTCGCTGTGTGGGATGCAGGCGATGAGAGGAAGGCAGAGGGGACAGAGGGAGCTCATCCACAGCCTCATGCGCAGCACCACCCTTCCTCTCAGACTGGGAACTAATTTGAAGTCACAAGGTGGGAGCTTAGGGAATGTATAAATTGCGTAAGTGCTCTTCTCTTATTATTTCTTGAGGCCAGTTCTGCAAATTTAATATTTGCAAATAATTTTATAGTTTTTATTTTTTTTTTTCTGTTTTCTTCTTGCATAAAATCCAATTTAGTATCTATAGTCATCGCTTGGTATTTATGGGGGATTGAGTCCAGGAATCCTGTAGATTCCAAAATCCATGGCGGTTCAAGTTCCTCATGCTACATGGTATAGTATTCATATATACTCTATGTACAACCTTCCTATATATGTGAGTTAAATCATCTCTAGGATTACTTATAATACCTAATACAACATAAATGCTGTGCATGTAGTTGTTATACTGTATTGTTTCAGGACTAATGACAACAGAAATTCTATTTATGTTTGGTACAGATGAAAAATTTTTTCTGAATATTTATGATCTGAAGTCGGTTGAATTCATGACTGTGGAAGCCACAGATATGGACAACTGGCTGCATATACCTTCTTGTTCATGTAATTCCCACTCATGCTAAATTAAATGTAATCACATTTTTCTACTTTTATGAGCAGATAACAAAACTACTTTTTTAAAAAAAAACTAAATCATGATAGATTGCTTAATACATAAAATTATTTTGATTATTAAGAGAATGATCAAATTTGAGCAAGAATTGTAGCTATAAGAATCGATACAATAATTTGTTCACACAAGCTGTGGCTATGCTTTATAAAACATTTTAGACTGCTAATGGACAAGTTAAAATTATTCTTTTTCCTGTATCCTTATTTTATCAATAGAAATCCAATGAAGTAATTGATAAAAATGAAAATAGTAATGCTTAGAAACCTCACATTTTGAAGACTTACAAACACATGAAATTTTAGATCTAACTGAAAATTTTTATATTCTATGTTTTATTTTTGAGACAGAAGAGCCAAAGTGATACCACCTAATTTTTCTAGTACCTGATTTTCTTTTTCTCATTGAGAGGATCCTTGTTACTGAAGTTTCACCAAGGCTAATGTTTCAAGGTGGAAGCCTTTACATTTAAAGAAATAGAATTCCCATGCTATGTAGTTATAAGATTTTGCTTTTTAAAGATGGGGTATTTTGTGATTTATGTGGAAAATTCCAGTGATAATTCCTTTAAAATACATCATTGTATCTCATTATTCTTTATACCTTGAAAATTTTAAGGAAGTAACATAGTTTACAGTATTTAGAAATTTTTAGTCATTCAGTAATTTGTAGCAAACATTGAAATTTTCCTTCTTTAAACTTCAAATCTTAATTTTTATATATACCATTATATTTATTATTTTATTTTTCATTTTTATTAATGTGTATTTGTGATACACAATGGCTACATAAAACTTGCAAATTTTGTGCACACACATATTACCTCAACTTCATGTTCCTTTCCTCTCTCCCCTTCTTACCCTCCAACTCTCTGTCGTCCCCCTGACTCCCAACACCTCGCCCATATGACTACATTATTTATTTAACTCTGGGGTCCACATATTAGAGAAGCAATGCTATATCTAACCTTCTGAGTCTGATTCACTTCACTAAGCATAATGGTCTCAAGTTGCATCCATTTTCTTACAGATGACTCAAATCTACCTGTCTTTATGGCAGATTAGTACTTCATTGTGTATACATACCACACGTTCTTTATCAATTAGTGTACTCACAGGCATTTCTCATCATCCATGATTTAGCTATTATTGGTTGTGCTGCTATAAACACGAGTGTGCATATATCTCTACTGTTATATGCTGCCTTTAACTCTCTTGGAAAGATACCTAGAAGAGGTATTGCTATGGAATACCTATTTTCAGTTTTTCTTTTTTTTTTTTTGATGAGTCTCCATACTGCTTTCTCTAATGCTTTACCCATTTACAGTCCCATTAATAATGAAACTGGGGTCCATTTTCAGTGAATTTTTATTCAGTATCTATTATTTTTGAGCTCTTGATATATGCCATTTTCACTGGGGTAAGAGGGTTTCTCAGTTTTGTTTTGATTTGCATTTGTCTAATGGCTAAGAATGTTGATTTTTTTGCATGTCTGCTGGCCACTTGTACTTCTGAGAACTGTCTATTCTTTCAATTGCACATTTTAATAGAATCTTTAATTTTAAGTGATCTGTTTTTTTCAGCTCTTATCAGCCTTCTGTCCGAAGTGTAGATGGTAATTCTTTTTCCATTCTGTTGGTTCTCCCTTTACTCTGTTGATTATTTCTTTTGCTGCACAGAAGATTTTAAATGTGATGCCATCCCATTAGTTGATTTCTTTTGCATAAAGTATTCAATTAAGAAAATCTTTCCCCTGACCTCTGCCAATATCACACAAGTTTTTTAAATCACTGTTGCTTTGTAATATAACTTGATGTTTGAAATTATGATGTTTCTTGCTTTCGGCTTATTATTCAGGATTGGTTTTATTATACTGGGTCAATTTTGGCTTCACACGAATTTTAGGATGATTTTTTCAAGTTATGTGCAAAAACATGGTTGGTATTTGGATAGACATTGCATTTAATCTATTTATCAGTCTGGGTAGTATGGACATTGTGACAATATTAGTTCTATCTATACATGAACATGGGATGTCTCTATTTTCTAAGGTCCTCTTCAGTTTCTTCTTTCAGCATAAGATAGTTCTCATTACAGAGGCCTTTCATGTCCTTGATTATGCTGATTCTTAGGGATTTAATTTTTTGAGAGGCTATTGATAATGAGATTTTTCTTCTCAGCTCTTAGTTTACTGTTGATGTAGAGAACTGCTATTAACTTTTCTGTGTTGATTTTGTATACTGCAACTCGGATGAATTTGGTAATTAGTCTTAAGTCTCAGTGGAGTTTTGGGGGTTTTCAGTGTATAGAATCATGTCATCTGCAAATAAGGGAAGTTTGACTTCTTCCCTTCTAATATGCTCTTCCTCTACTTCTCTTGAGGTAAGGTCCTTTTATACTTATTGTGTTTTCAACAGGGTTTTATCATGAATGAATGTTGGATTTTCTCACAGGCCTTTTTCCACATCATTTTCAATTGATTTCCATGTGTTGAACCATCCTCGCATCCCTGGAATGAAGCCAACTTGATTATGATTTATGATCTTTTTATTAATTTGTTGAGTTATATTCACAGTATCTTGCTAAAGAATTTTAGCCTCTATGTTTATTAAAAAAAAAAATCAGCCTGTAGTTTTCTCTCTGTTACGTGTTTGTCTGGTCTTGGTGTCAGGATAACGCTTAATGCTGGCTTCCAGAAGAGAGTTTGGCAATGTTTCTTCTCCTTCAATTTCATGGAACAGTTTGAGAAGTATTGGTGAATCTGTCAGTGAGTCTGTGGGATTTTCCTTGCAGGTAAAGAATTTATTACTGCCTCAGTACAAAAGACAAATGAACTGAAGAGTTTATTCTTTGAAAGAATAAATAAAATTGATAAACTTCTTTTCAAATTAGCCAAAAGAAAGCAAAAGCCCACATCAATGCAATTAGCAATAAAAAGGTGAAATTACAATAAATACTGCTGAAATTTAAGAGGATCATAAGGAGTATTTTGAAAGCTTGTACTTCAACAAATTCAAGAATTTAGATGAAATGGATAAATTTCTAAACTCTTACAAGATGCTGAGGCTGAACCAGGAAGATAAAATAACTGTATAGACCAGTAACAAGAATAGAAATTGAGCCAGTAATAAGTCTCCATCTAATTTTTTTTTTTACTTTCATATTAGTAGTTTTCTTTTTGGAAAATCTTATGTTTAAGGACATTATTATAAGACATCTTTCATTTATTTCTAAAATTCAGTCCATTCAAGGTCATAGTTGTGTGAAATTCTATTACAAACAGCAGTTGATAAATATATAGGAGGTAGAGAAACAAAAGTCAAAGAGAAATTCAGAGGATACATTTTCAAGAAGAAAGCTGATCCTAAAAACCTCAAAACCTCTATTTTTCTTTTTTGGTTTTGTGGCAGACTCTCAGCTGAGAAAGGAGAAACTGGACAGCTGTTATGGCTCACTTCATGTGCCAAAGTAAAGAAACAGACAAATTAATTAAAATTGAGTCAAATCTTCATTTTCCCATGTACATAGGAATTCACATTTCATAACTACCTGGAAAGAAAGTACTTTTTATATTTTAGTATAGTAAAATTCAATCAATATATAGAATTGAACAAAATTCTCTTTAAACAAAAGCATCAAGTCTTTTCAGGTGTGATAAAAGAGTAGTTCTTCTTCCTTCCGTGGGTGCTAAAATATACTGCTTTCCTAATGTCCATAATTGCATGTGAATTTCTCTTTTCCCTTGGGCTTCCTCTTCCAATTTTAGGGGTGATGAGATGATTTTAAAATAAGCATGTGCTCTGAATAGTGACACAGTTAGTGTCAGTTACAACTGTGCATAGGAGCACACCAACTTGGTGTACTCTTGTTTCAATAAGCTTTGCTGCTGTCACCCTTGCAAACAACCACAAAAACAAACAATAGAAAGGCTGCTTTGAAGAGGTGCAACATTCATCACACCTTGTTTGAATTCCACGCTAAGCAAAATCAGATGCTTTCTTCCACCAAAGACAGAAGAAAAGAATTTCACAGGATCCTTCGTTTCAATAAGATTCTTACCTGGTAGCCAGAGTCATTGCAGGTCATATAGCATTTGCCACAGTTGATACACATTTCTTCATCAATTATGGCCACAACTTGCTCTGTGCTGCTCAATTCACCAAAAGCTCCAAGGTACTGCAGTGCTTTTCCAATTATATCCTGAAAGAGAAGCACTAAATTTGTCACAGCGTTTATTTAAAAATATTTCCATATAATGATGTGTTTCTACTGGTAGATTGAAAAAATACAGTAAATATTCAAATTAAAAACAATTAGTACACTAAAAAATACATTGTCACCAATCTTCCTTAAAATATTTCTTTGTATTTGTATCTCTTATGTCATAGTTCTTGCTATTTTCTGAAACACTTTTGGAAGTCCTTTGTCACCAGTCTTAAGTTGTGCACATTTGCTTTTGTGGTCATTTTACCTTTGAGGAGAGAGAAAAATCTTATGTGTCAGATCCAGTGAACAATATGGATGAAGACATAAGGTAATGTTAAAAACCTGCCTTTGTATTGGATGACACATGACAGGAATATTTACCATGTTTATGATAACACCTTGTAAAGATCTGCTCCAGAAAGTAGCAAGAACCATGGGATAAGTGTTCGAAGTGAAAGGGAGTATTTTGAGAAGACTTACTGACAATGTGTTTTTATTTACTGTAATATATTTTTAACAATTTAACAAACAGCATATAATTTGGGTATTGTTATTGCCTTATATTAACATAGGAGAAAGTTGTAGATCAAAATTAAGAGACCACCAAACACTAATTGGGGTAAGGTAAGTTTTTTTTTTTTTATTATTATGGCTGAGATGTTATTACGACCAGTGGTTGGTCTGTGGCTGGTCTTTGAGTGAGTCTTCAGAGAGCAGCCGCATGCAAATTTTACAAAAGAATATATAGAGGATTTTATATCATTGCATGCATGATACATAGCAACCAATAATAATTGAAACACCTAGCCACTGTTTTCAGTGGGCTATTTCTGGCACTAAATATGTGACTCTCAAAAAATATGTAATTCTCATGAGATACACGAGTCTTGAAAGGGGTCAAGGGAGGGGGAAGTGGTTAAGCCTCTGCCCTTATCATAAGACTCCAGATACATCCTGATCAGTGCACAATCAAGGCTCCAAGGTGAGGTAAATGGGGCCTCAAAAGATGAACTCCAGCAAACTGACTTATAAAGTAAATTCCATTTGTACAGCAAACTCTCATTCGCATGACAAACACATAACCTGAATCACCACAAAATGAAGTCACTTTAGTATACTGGCATTCTGGGTTATATCACTTCACAACCTGGTTATGGAAAGGTAACATCAATGTGTGGTTACAGAAAATTATAAAATTACAAAAGTACACCTAATGTTGGATTTTTAGTACACTCTCAAAGAGAGAATTTTGGGTATTGTAGTTCTCATACATGAGCTTTAATAATTTTAGTCTGAATATTTCTGAGATTTGCACCACTGAGATAGCTGGGTAGCTGCCTCTACAGCCCTGCCTGCACCTGGTAGCTTGCAGGATAGGGCCTTTAAGTGCCACGTCCCTCGTGTCTGCCAGGGACAGCCAGGTAGCCCCTGCCAGAGCCCCAAATGCACCTGGAAGGTCATGGGACTGGGCCTTCATGGGACCCATCTCTCCTCTGTCCAGAGAAAGCCAGGTAACACTTAAAAGAGAAGGAGTCAAATTTAAGAATCTTAGGAATAGAAATGAAGCCCATCAACAATACTGTAGCCTCAACTCATCGTAACAGAACCATGAGGAAATGTACTAATAAATCTCCTACAGAAAGACCTGACATCCAAGAAAATGATAGCAGGGATCTTGAAACAGGAGAATCCAAGGATGAAAAAGGCAAAAACGATAATAATTTCTGGGCCAAGAAATACTTAGACTTAAAACGGGAAATGAAACGGGAAATGCAATAACTACACTGGGACACAGTTATGCTATCAGCAAACATTCACAAGAAATCAGAGGGAAACAGAGACAATATATACCAGAAGATAATGAAGGCAATGCAAGAAATTAGAGAAAAATACAGCAGAGATATAGAAATATTGAAAGCAAACATTCAGGATATGAAAAAAACACAGGAATAAATAAATAAGTGACTGGTTTGAATATTTTGAGAATAGGATATCAGACCTAGAAGATAAAATGGTTGAGCTGGAATGCTCAGACCATAAGAAAGCAAAACAAAAAAGGAAGAAAGAGAATCGTTACAGCAGCTGATGGATGACTCAAAGAGAAACAACTTTAGAATTATGGGAAAACTGAGGACAAAACAAAAGGCTTAAAGGCCATGTTCATTAAAATTATGGAAGAAAATTTCCCAAATGTAAGGAAAGAAATGGACATTTAACTACTGAAGGCATATAGAATGCTAAGCAAATCTGATCAGAAGAGGACCTCATCACGACACATTAAATTACTAAATTACTAAAGACCCAACACAAAGAGAGAATATTAAAAGTTGTAAGAGAAAAACAGAGGATGATTAAATCATCTTTGTAACAAAGTCCATCAGGATGACTGCAGATTTCTCAACCCAGACCCCAAAGCCAGGAGATCATGGAGCAATATCATCTAAGCACTAAGAGAACAGAAATGCCAACCCAGACTGCCAAATCCAGCAAAATTACCTTTTAAATTAGAGGGAGAAATTAAAACTTTCCACGATATAGAAAGGTTAAAGAATTTTGCAGCCACTAAGCCAATATTGAAGAGAATACTTAAAGGAAACATAGAAGGCAAAAGGGAGACCAAGGACACCAATGACCCCCAAGGAAAAGAGACAACAGCTATAGGACAGTAAGCTGAAAGTAAGTCTAGCAAATAATGCTGAACAACTATGATGATGGCACGACATACCAAACATACCTCCACGATTACTCTGAACGTGAATGGCCTGAATTCACTGACTAAAAGACATACACTGGCTGACTGGGTTTAAAACCAGAAAATGTGCCAGATGGTTAAAAAAAGTAAAGGGGGGGATTGTGAACGTCACCTAGCGGTAGCAGTGGCACACTGTTCAAT
Source organism: Ctenodactylus gundi (assembly GCA_004027205.1). NCBI lineage: Eukaryota > Metazoa > Chordata > Mammalia > Rodentia > Ctenodactylidae > Ctenodactylus > Ctenodactylus gundi. The sequence continues at coordinate 650,874 of PVKB01000372.1, forward strand.
GTGGCAGATCTTTACACTTTCGTGCTTTACCTGACCAGGTGACCAGACAAAGGCAGAAAGGAAAAGGAGGGAGGGGTAAAGGTAGTGATGCTATGATAAACTTGGTCCTGAGCCAATACCTTAGACCTTATCGGGAAGATTGTGCATCCTGACAATAGGAAAAGGCAGGGGGAGGGAGACCTACAACCTAGGGATTTAGGTCCATATCCACCATGTTTTCCATGTGCCTCTCTCCACTTGCACATAGGAAGGTCACCCTCTTTGCAAAAAGAAAATTAAAGCTTCATACTCTGTCATCTGTGCCTCCCATGTCCATCCTTTGTTTGGACAGGTAAATTCCTATGAGCCATTTCTAACAACTGGATGCAACTTGAGAGCATCAGGCTCAACGAAGTAAGTCAGAAGTAGAAGGTGAAATATCGAATAGGTTTCTCTTATATGAGAAACTCAGATCACAATTATGTCATAGAACTTAATGTAGGGAATAATGGGAACTGGAGTGGATCGAGGAAGGGTCAAAAAAAGAGAAGGGAAGGATTTGTGACTTTGCCACAATATGTATGTGCACAGAATACTCAAGATCATTGTAAACTTTATGTTTTGCACTTACATGTATCAATAAAATTGGGAAAATATATTTCTGAAATTTGGGCAATGTGCTTACCTAGTCAAAAATATACGGTATAATTAATATTCTTCCATAGGCTTTTCTCTTGATAACTGAAAATTTAGTTTCCATGGACAGAAAGAAAATGTGGTAACCTCTTCAATTGTTGCCTCTTACTTTTTCTAGTTTGGGACCCTGAAGGATTCGAAAGTAACATAAAGTGACAAAAGATAATGCACTTACACTAGAAAAATGTAGATGCTAGAGGTTAAGGAAAAAAAAAATGTCTTTATATCATTGTATTTGAATTTAGAGTTTCGTGAAATAGCACACTCACCTGAACTGTCTTAAAGAATGCATTTCATTGTTCTAAAATTCTAATTTATGTTGATTAATTAGGTTGATTCAATAGTTAAATCAGATGCTCTTTTACTTTTAAAGGATTAGAACTTTTTCATTCACCACTGAAGAGCTTTCATGTGGTTACACACCGCTTTGTTCTTCAGATTAATTGGAAGTGTGCTTAATATGTGAAGCACCGAGGATGTTTCACCAACAATATGAAACACTTCGTTTCAAAAAACAAATGGAAAGATGTAACAATGTTTGTCAAATTAGTATGCTGTGGAGATTTCCTGCTTTTGTTTTTTAACTTTTTAAATGAGAATCTTTTGTCTGAATTCAAGGTCCACATTCAGAGAGGCCTGACTCTCACGGAAAGCCATCTTTCTATATTCTGTTTGGTATTTTATTTCCACAGTTCTTTCTATGACCTTGGTTACTCTTCTCTCCCTTTTACCCACTTGAGCCGTGCATGACAATACGCTCATTACCATGAGCTTTCCAACTGAGAGTTTACATTATTTACACAGTTCATTCCTGTACTCTCAGTGTCTATGATAGAAAACAACCAGGACTCTCTTCCCTATTTTCTTTTCAATGTGTAAAATTGTAATTTCAACTGTTTGTAGGGGAGCATTTGATGTCCAAGTTAGTGTTTCCATTCTGAAGTGCTCTTGCAAGTTCAAGATCTGTATTTTTTAGCCTCGTGACAAGTACTGTACTAGGAGCTGGTACTGCAAATTCACCACTCCCTGAATTTTTCACTAAAAACATGAAACTGGAGTTTCAGTCTCTCTCTTTAGTTGCATAAATAGAGTAAAGCTGTTTCTAATTATGGAGGCTAAGAATTTCAAAGGCTCGTTCACTCCAATTTCCCCTTTCTCTAATACCTGATTTGTTGTCAACTCTAGATATCTGAACTTGTGATTATTTATTTTTGAATCCTCCTTCAAAGTCTCTTCCACCCCTAAAGATAGCTCATGAACTTATAATCATTTTTATTGCAATAGTGAGATCCTACTTGGCAGTAATGTGGGAGGAGGCAGTGTGGTTACAGGCAGTCAGGGATATAGGGTTCCAGAGAAATGGAGAATTTACTGGAAGGCAGCTGGCTACAACCTGTGACAGCCTGTATCTAACTATTCCCTACATCTTAGTTAAAAGACAATAGATCTTTAAGGGGGAAGTAGTTGAGGGTGGGCTGCAGGCTTACCATGATTGTATTTTAAGTTTTGTACAACATTTATTATTTTTTTGTTTGTTTGTTTATTGTATTTCTCACTTCCAAAAACCATTCAGATTCACTGGACACATTTTAATCTTGACCCACCTGATGGTCATCTGACCCATCTAACTTTTAGTTGAGTCCTCTGCTTGAAATACCCTTTTCCAATTTCCATTTTGAAAAAGCTCGTAAATCTTTCAAAAATATCTCAAATGTCACTATTTCGTGATGATTTCTTCAATCCTTCTTTCTCCCTTCCTAATCAAAATTAAGATATGAGGACCCCTCTCCTCCTTTCTTCTGCTTGTGCTTGTTCACTTTCTGTCTCTTTCTCTCTCTTCTTTCTTTTCTATTTTCTCTTATTCCTCCTTTTTCTTTTCTTCCTTCCTCCCTCTCTTGTTTTCCTCCCTCTTATTTCTCTTTCTTCATCCTTCCCTTTCTCTCTCCTGGTGGCCTATATTTTAGCTATTATGTGGACATAATAATAAGAGATGACTTTCAGCAAGTGCCAAAATTCTAAAACATTTTCTCTACAATACCATGCATTTTATGAATGATGAAACGACTGTGTGGAAAGATGCACACTTAGGTAAATAATGAAGCAGGAATTCAAACCAAGGCTACTTGACTTCAAATACCACCATTGGAAGCACTTGGATATGCTGATTCGTTTTTTATTCTCTATTTAGGATATCCTAATTTATGTTATAGACAATTGCGAAATCTAAGTTCTTTATGTTATGATCTTTTAGTAAATTTCACTCATTTTTATTTCATGTGATATTATCTTGATCCTATAGCTCAGTAAAGATTAATAGGTAAAGTAGTCTCTACTTATGCCATTTTAATAAATAGCTTTATTAATATGAGCACTTCACATATAAAAAATAGCCATAGAATCTAGATATGTTTAATATGTCCTAGTAATATTTTAAGAGAGCAAATGAGTGAGTTAAGTATTTGATTCTAAAATATTTGCATATGGTAGAAAATGTTTTAATTGGAAATTAAATCAGTCAAAACCCTTGTTTTGTTGAACCAAATCATGATGAGTAAAATCACTGCTAAGTATTTAAAAATGATTAATTAGGATAATCCCATGATAGTCATAAAACTCATAGACCTTCTTCAATGAAGCAACATATATGCCTAATAGATTTTGTCATATTTGCAGGGCCATATTCTGTATACATTAAATATGCTTTTATTTAAAATTATAGATATGCCATTGCTATTCAAAAACATCATTTTTAAATGTAAAACTATATTAAATAAAGGTCTTTGGAGCCTTTAGAAGTTTTTAGCATACATTACTAAAAACTGCTTCATTCATGTTAGTTCTTTAAGATAACTGTATTGTTTTAACCTAGAAAGGATAAAAGAACAGTATTTTAAAACATTTAGGGAAACAATATCAAAGATAATGAATTGTCATTGCATGCGGATGAAAGTGTGGATCTTTGTTTAAAACCCAAGGCCTCTAGATATACTGCCAACTTATACCCCTGAGTGCATGTCCTGGAATTTGGAGTTTGTTGAAAGATGTGTATAATCAGCAAAGCACATATGGCTGTCTAGTCCCTCTTGGATACATATCTGTAGAGATTAGAGAACCTAAATTTATTATGCCACACAGAGTGCAGATACACAAAGGTGAAGCAATCTATTATAACTATCCCTGATTACCAGAAATGTATCTGCAGAGAAAGTAATGCCATATTTTAAAATTAGACACATTTAGTTTTCATGTACGTATTCACAGAGTTAGGGTTGCAAAGGATGACAGTATTGTAAAATCACATCTTTTTCAATTAGTTTTTTGTCCAAGATATCAAAAGGACAGAGAGATAAATTATGATTCAAAAAAATGAAATAGAAAATTGGCCAGGAAGGGCAAGAGAAGCAAGTAAACCAAGAGATGGGATAGAAACAAGAGTGAAAAAGGGTGGGGAGGGGAGGAGATGAGTCAAGAATTTGGGACCGAGGTAGATTCAGCGCAGGGATGTGGTCCTGAGCACAGTGTTCTTTCCATGTGGGGTGGGCTCAAGTTTTAAAGCAGAAGGCTCTTGCAAGACATTTTGGATTTACATTAGTTTAATGATAATTGGGTGGTCTTCATGATGTTCACACCTATCATACACTTCAACTTTCAGGTTCCCGTTCTGTATCTTTTTCAATTATAAAAACTGTAAGAGGATGCCAGGAAAGATTAAAGAAATGGAAAATTTCTTCTGTCTAATTATAATTTAACAATATGCCATCTGCTCTAAGTAATGGATGTACTTTTCCTTTTTTATTTTAATAGGAAAAGCTACATTTGAATCTTTTCTAATATTTTCTCCAAACTCAAATTACTCGAGGTTTTAGTGCTTCAAATCCATCCTTAAATCTTGATGCCACTTTTTAATGTGCATCATTGATAATGTTATGTGTGTTTTCTCAAAGGACCACTCACTGAACACTGAATTTCCTAAATGCCTAACCTTTTTCTTACTCCTTAGAAAACTTAGTGATTATATTGTCAAATTTCTATTTCACATCTTTTCTCTCCTCATGCTCCCTCTTCAGATTAGAGTTACTGACTCTGGGATTGTATCTCCTGTTTTGCTGGAACTTTCTGAAATTAGATATATTAGAGTTGAGACACTCATACATCTAAGTTCAGGCTTCAATTTCGTGGTGTAGTAAATTCTAAGTTAACATGAGGTGGCTACTTTCTTTCAAGATTCCTTTCGTTGCTATTTTCTCCAGACTTTTATAAGAAGTCCCAGACAAGAAAAAGCTCTTCTTTTCTATCTTTTGAGATCAAATTTCCAAGAAGGCAATTCAATAATTTTTCAGATGTTTTACCTTTAGTGGAGTGGGATTTTTCATCTGAAGTCCGGTAAGTCTCACATCGCCCCAATATCTTGCCTGTCCATTTTAACCATCTAGGGTCTTTGATGTAGTCCCAAGGTAACATTCCTGTCTTCCCATGATTTCTCTATCCTGCAACTGCTTCTTTCATAATTCACCCTCAGGTTTGTGGATTTCCAGGTATTTGTACAACCCTTGACGTGCACTGCTCCTCCCTCAGCCCTCTGATAAGGTCTCTGTTTCCTCCCCAGCACATATCAGCTCATTGCCACTTTCCCGTCACAAGTCACATCTCAACAAATCCCCATGAGTTAAGAAATTATTTGTACCAAATTCTGTTCAGTTTTTAAAGTTCAGCTTGATAATTTTTCATCTGTTCCTTGTTGGTGTACAGACAACTAAGAATATTAATGTTGCCTCCGGCCCATTTCTCTGGTAGCTTCTGGAAATTGCCGGGTAAGTCTCATGCTATTTTTCTTTCTGTGCCATCCCCTTTGTGCTCTGTACTATCTAATATGATCTTACATTTTTATCTGAGCACTTTTCGCTTTCTTTTCACAATTCAATTGAAAAAATAAACCACTCGATCAGACTGGCTGGTCTCCTGCCAACTCTGTCTTGCCAGTCTTATGAGATGCAGCCCATCTCTTACTAGAAGCAGCAGGAAGAAGCGATGAAAACATCACTAGTGCCCCTAAACCATTCATTTTCCTACCCAGAAATTCAAAGATGTTAGAGATACATTCCTGGCTTCATAAAGAAAATGAGAATTCATTCTCATATATTTCAGCAGAAGGGGGAACCATTCAGGGGACTTTATAAGTCTTGGCAGACTCTCATGTCTCTGTTATATGCTGCCTGGGAATAAAGCACGTTTCTCATTTAGCTGAGCCAAATGTGCACATAGTCACATCAGTTGTCCTCAGCAAGGAGACAAAAGGACCTCCTATAGGAGACATTGCCTACTTTCTTTTGTCTAGCACAAGGGAACCTGTGTTATTGGCCAGGGACCTCTCCGAAGATCTGGACTCACCTATAGATGCAAACCTTTATACTCAATGCTGGAGGCCAGGTTTTGTTTTTCTCTTTTTACCTCATTCTCCCCCTTCAGCCTGCGAGCACTGGTTTTGACTACCCTTTTCTTCTTCAGAATCCTTTTTTTTTTAAGTTCCTTCACTGAATTAGTAGCTCTAAAGCATGGCAATATGCATGTCATTATGAAATGGACATCAAGACATGGTAGTGAGAAAGAGGAAATCGTCCAGATGCCAGGCTGTCCCCAGCCTCCAGACTATTGGATGGGGAGGACTCGGAGCCTCTGAGGCCATTTTTCTGCTTCCGGGGAGCAAAGACAAGCAGGGCGGCAGCTGGTAAGCAAGAACTTCTGGCTCTCAAGGACCCCCTGTCACCAAACAACATTGAAAATCACAACTTGCTACTCTAGGTAGAATCCTTGGTGGCTTAATCAGTCTGCCCCCTTGATCTTTTAAGTCACATTATTAAGATGGATTAAGAAAATGGAGCTATCATCCTCCTTTTTACTTCTGAGTTTTGCCCTTTCCATGACTTCATATGAAACAGAAGAAAGGATCTGTCACTTTGGTTTAGGGATTGTGTGTGGACTTAAGGTTCCAGGGCTACATGTTATTATTAGTATGTTTGAACATTATGTTTGGTAAATATGCTGATGTACTTGAAATGCCACTATCGTCCCATTTTTTTTCTTTTTCTTTCTTTTTTTTTTAAGAAAGAGCAGAGGACACGTTTAAAAGCTTGTGCTGTGGAATTTTGGAACCAAATCTCAGTTTTGGTATCTTCCTACCTCTGTGATCTTGGCCAAGTTATTTAACTTCTCTGTCAATTTCTTAGTCAATAAAATAAGAATAACACAAACATCTTATAGGGTGTGGTGAGGTCTCAATGAGCCAATTTACAAGCACATAGCAGGGCTTGAAACCTCATAAGAACTCAATAAATATTAGCTTTTATTATTAATTCTCTGCTTAATTAACACTAATTTATTAAACCCCATTTAAATATCACCATCTCTGTGAAAGCTTTCTACAATTACCAGAGGCAGAACTAATCCCTTTCACTCCTCCGCTTTCCCAGAGCATTTTGTACATATTTGATTGAACTGTAAATAATTTTTAACATGTGTCTTTCTCCCTTGCTACGTTCTAGGCTCCATAAGGATAAATTTCTTTTTGCCTTTTAAAAATCATGCAGTATTCCTAGTTTCTAGAACAATTCCTGGTTTGCAGTGAGCACACAATAAACGTGTGTTAGCAGTACATCTCCACTGAGATCACAAAAATCTCTGGGCCTTGGACCATACCCTGTCTGTCTTTGGGGTCTTCAATAGTCTTAAGCACACACTGCTGGTCACAGAGCAGACACTCAACAAATATCTGCAGGTTGACTGACATTGAAACTGCCCACTCCCGAGACAATGGAACATTAAATCATACCTGAGGCATTTAGAGAGACAAAAAGAACCAAAGATGCAATCTGCTTAGAAGTAACGCTGCTACACTTGACCAGGAAAGATGGGGCCGATTAGAAACCTGACCGCACCACTGAAAAACGTGTTCAGACAAGAGCGACTCAGTTAACTTTGTGGGGCACTGGGGCTTTTTCTATAGCAGATGGGGAATAACATACTGTGGTGGCTGAGAGAATAAACAAAGCAGTGTCGTGGAGTTTAAACTATCGAACAGAGGAATCTATAAAGAGGCCAGCAGAGAGGAGGGAAGAAAGAAGCTAAATAAACAGATGGGTGGACAGAGAAAATATTAGGCGTGAATACAGATAACCCAGGCCCTCCAGGAAAAATGGAAACAGGGAAAAAATGGTGTGTTAAGAACAGAAGAAACACTGTAGGGAAGACACAAAAGTAATAATGAAGCAGCAGAGAGAAATGCACAGCGTGCCTGGGTGTGCGGTTCAAAAAAGAAACAATCAAAGGACAAGAGGCAAGGTCGGATGCACACACAGAAGGAAAATGACTCTTAAAGGAAACATGACTGTTTAATTTCAATGGGGGGTGCTGAACAACTACACAGCCGCATCGTCCAGATGGAATCTGAAATAATGGGCAAAGGGCAGGGGACTTGTAGGACAATGACAATGACCATGGTTCCTTTCATTTGAATAGAACTCTGCTGTGTACAGTACTTGCCTACACGTCTTTTCACTTAAACAATGGCGTTGAGGCCTTCTGACATTATCTTGTATTTATTCTCCCTCCTGCCAATCTCTCGCCTAGATAGTTGCAACAGACTTCTCACTGGCCTCCTGCTTCTGCCCTTGACTATCTGGGATCTTGTTTCAATGCTGAAACTATATATATATATATATATATATATATATATATATATATATATATATATGTATGTATGTATTTAAAGTCACATCATTTCTTCCCTTCCAAAGCCCGGGTGCTTTCCTAAAAAAGGACTTCCATGTTTGGGAGTATTTGCACTTTCTCTTCCTCTCTGAGTTGACTCCCCCCATCACCCTGAGCCTCAAAGATATCTACATTGCTCATTCCCCCGTTTTTCTCAGGTGTTTCCTCAGCTGTCATGATCAGGCAAGTGCCCCTGACCAACCTCCCCCGGGATGGCTAGTCTCTGAATCCTGCCACGGTTTCTCCAGAACACTTGTCACCCCCTGGAGTGTTCTTTGTTTACTTGTTTATTTGCGATTGCCTGCTTCTCCTTACTAAGGTGCAAGCTTCTTGAAAGCCAGGATTTTGCTCACAGCTGTGTATTAATGATACTGAATGAACAAAGAATTATATTTAAGGTATAACTGTTGCTGCCAGCTAGAGGTTGTAGCTCAGGCATGCCCTGTGAGAGACAAAAAGAAACAGCGCATGGTATCCTGTACTGAGGAATCTATTGTTTTCTGGTCCTGTGAATTAGATCTTCATAAGAAAGATTTTTTTCATTTTTAAAAATCTATTTTGTATCTCTTTATTTTTGGTTTTACCCACGCCATCATTTTCTTTTGGTTATTCTCCTATTTCTATCTTCTCTTCTCACATGCTTCTTCAGAACTCCTTGCTCACTAACAGCATATCAGGTAAGCATTAAGAATATTTGAGGCTTCTGTCTTGTGTATGGCACGTGGCAGGCGTCAGGTTTTCTCTGTGGTATCCTCTGCGTCGTGCCTTTAATCCTCTTCAGTTTATCCATTTCAAACTATGCAAGTCTAAAAATTATATCCCCATGATGTCATCAGAGTCTTACCAGAAGAGAAAGAGAGACCAGAGCTTGCGTGCCTGCCCTGTCTTGCCATGGAATGCCTTCCACCTTGGTATGACACAGCGAAAAGATCTTCCCCTAATGCCGAATAGACACCTGTGCTGTTCTTTAGAACTTCCCTGCCTAAAAAATCATGAACCCAGTCAATAGCTATTTTTTTATATGTTACCTGGTTTGAAGAATTTTGTTACAACAACAGACAAAAGACTGAAATCCACCCCTTACCCTCGATGGTTGAACATGCTTTCTGAGTTTCATTCCTTCTCTACTTGGTAAGGACATAGCATGCTTAATCTCTGCTTTTCTGAGAGCATCAGGACCGTCTTCTGCACATGTAGATTACTGCCATACCCACACCCACTCTTTCCCTTGACTGTATTTTTTTCTTCTTAACATTTTCCTTCAGTTCATTCTCCCAGTTTGGACAGAGTACTCCATGTAGCTGGCTGCTACCTTCTCACCTTCTCTTGCATCTTTGTTATCACCTCCAACGTTTTTCTTTTCATTGCTCTGTGAAAGCTGCACATTGGGCAAGAGAAACTAAGACGTGATGGGTCTGAAGGCCACACTAAGGGATTTACCATGAGACCATGGTTATGATGATGGGAAAGGTTTTAAGCAAGGGATAAAACAGTCAGCTCGGCATTTAAAAAAATAGTTCAAATTGGTTGGAGGAAAGATTAGACAAGAATTACAAAAGGAACCAAGAAGTCATTTAATCAAAATTTTTTTCATAGTCTAGGAAAATAACTACATAAAGATCTTCCCTAAGGTTAAGGTCTCAGCAAGAGGGAAAGAACTGGAGAGGAGAGATGTGGGAGACAATGCACAATAGATATTGGTGACTATTTTATGAATAGATTAAGTATTAGAATATAATCTAACTGAATTGGAAGAACTTGGGAGGCCATGACAGGAGAATTACCATGAGCATGAGGCAAGTCTGGGCTTCCCAGTGAGTTAAGGACCAGCCTGAGCTACAGAGCAAGAAAAGAGAAAAAGGTAACCGAATTGCAGGTTTTGACTCAGTAAAAGGATGAGCAGGAAGCTGTTTATTGAGATAGAGGACTCACGAGACAGCAGGTTTAGAAGAACTAGAATCAGGATAGTTTAAAGTGCAATTAACTCCTTGCTCAGCCTGTCCATTGGAAGGTCTAAGAAAGTGGCTCATGCAGGTTAAGCAGAGCACCCAGCTATGAGATGGTGAGTAGCTGAGTCATCATACAGTAAAACCTTAGAGGAAACATTGAGAAAAAGTTGTAGAGAAAGGTAGCAGAAATGTGAACACACATAGCACCACGTTTCTACCCATCCTTGTCTATTGTCCTCAAACTCTTTCTGAGCCCCTGTCCTATGAGGTCACCTGCCATTACCCAGGCTTATGTCATCCTTGAGATCCACCTCACCCTGCCTCTTCTGTCTGGTTAGTATGAAGAAGAAAATGGGGTCTTGTCACATATGTCAAAGTAAGTAATCAATCTCACAGTAGAAGAAATGTTTTTGTCTTTATAAAAGGGTTAAACTGGTTGTTAGGGATTGGTGTATAGGGCTATGTATTTAGAACTGTCAATTTCTTTGGAAGTATTTATTTGTGAAGCGGTTAATACTGAAAAAAAATTATCAATAGCATAAAAGCTATTATAGATATCTACCAAACTTATTAGAACTTAGTTTACTCTTGAAAAGTTGAAGCAAATTTTGAGTGGCTGAAGATTTGAATCATTTTTAATATATTTGTGACATTAAATCATAATTTGAGGAATGAAAACAATCATTTTAAAATAAAAACATTGAAGTACTGAAGTAATTTTCTATTTTGGGAAAAAGTAAAGTTATAACTATATGAGCAATAACAGTTTAAATAAATAGTTGAATATAAATATTAATATTCTAAAGAAACTGGATAGGGTGAATATTTATTCAGTATTATTGTATGAAAGCCTAAATTAAACAAATGAAAGGATGAAAATAAATAAATATTTTTTAGAAAAGATTACACAAATTTGTACTTCCGGGTATATGTTTAAAGTTGCCATAAATAAATTATGAAATATATGCCAATCTTAGAAAATAAAAATGAAATACACTAGACTGAGACCTATTATTTTTAAGATATCAAAATCCTTTTAAAATTTGACAAGACAAAGTACTCTAAAAGGAAAGTAGTTAAAGGAAAAAAGCAGTAAATTGCAAAAAATATTGTCAAAAATATGAAAATACATGCTGATCTTAATATATGTAGGCATTCAAAATTTAAGAAAAACTAAAATACTTTTTGAGTTTTACATTAGCTAAGATTAAACAATAAATTTGTTATTAATGGACGACCTTTTACATTTTTGACAGAAATGTAAATTTGCACGTCCTTCTTGGAGAATAAGCTGGCAATACATTATTAAAATACAGTATAAATATTCCTAAGATGTCACTACTTTTAATTTCTCTGTATTACTTCTGTCTACTGAATCCTTTGTGCAGCACCCAACAATTTAACAAGAACAGTTCAAGGGACTATTTTAGGATCACTGTACTCTTAAAGTCTCCAAAATTGAGTTTATATGGAATAAAGGCATTTGAGATGCTGGTGGAGTTTGTGGTCAGCCACTTCTATTTTTTCCTTTCAGAACTCTTCATTGCTTAATCTTTGTGCACGAAGCCTGACTGCACTGTTCGTAACATCAGGTCCATGTTTTTCCCCTTCATGGATGGAATCTTTAAGAGTCCCAATCTCCTCTGTCACTGGAGATAAGTTTCTGCAAGGTCTGCTTGTGGAACACCCCAAATTACACTCTTCAGTGGTTGCTTTAAACAAAATGGAACGCGGGAGAAGAGTCAGTGTCAGTATCTGTAAAGCACATTTCTGTGGTGGCAACTTCCAAGAGAACGTAGTCCAGTGACATCTCGTTTTTAAATTAAGACTATTTTAAACATTAGCAGGAGAAAAGTGGGCATGTTTCCTGAAAAGCAGCCTGAAAAACAGGTTGCAGTGACAGGTCTGATTTTTACTTTGACTGTGGTGGTGGATACTCAAGCTTATGTGTGTAAGAAAATTACACACACACACACACACACACACACACACAGAGAGAGAGAGAGAGAGAGAGAGAGAGAGAAGTGACCTAGAGAAAGAAGAATGTAACTGGTAGATTGTGTATGGGTCAATCCTGTTTGTTGTATTGTGCTGCAGTTTTGCAACATGTCTCCATCAGGAAACTGGATTAAGGGTGTGTTATATTTCTCTGTACTATTTCTTACAACTGAATCTGACCCTATATTTCTGTCAAAATCAAGTTTAAAGAAAAAAAGCACAGGAGCGCAAATCCTAGCATGAGTCTGTCATAATGATAACATCTGCTTTACTCAGAAAAGGTATCCTGATTCCCAAACAAACATATTTTCCTGAGAACAAATCAGAAAATGTTTTTCCAAAATGCGAGGTATCATATTGATATGGATGTTAAATATTGATAATTTAGTTATTTTCTGTGGCTAATGGAAGATCTCTTTGTGATAACAGTAAATCAAAATAACTTTCAATTTACTGTGAGAGGCTTCACCTGAACATGCTCTGACACATTTAATAGACAAAGACTTTTATGAAACACACAGCTAATGGTACTGTGAGAAGCATAAATCATACACATAAAAGTATCACATGCAAATAATAAATGTTGATCTATAATTTAAACAGCATTTTCACTAGAGACAGAATTTTAGAAGCTTTCAGAATTAAAAAAAACCTTCTGTTAAGGAAAGAATAAACAAATAAACCATATTTACACATTTAAACAGTAAAATAGACATATTTAAATATCTGTTTTAATTTTTACCTTGATGGTAGGAATAGGCTTTTTGGGGCTAAAACAGCTCCTCTTGGGTGGCACCAGAGCTACATTTTTTTCCTTTAGGTTCATCTTGTTCTCTGCTATGATTTTCTTGCGCTGTTCAAGAAAAGGTCCAAAACTTGGCAGTTTCTAAAAGGGAAGAAGAAAGAGAAAAGCAGGTTAAATATTACCAACAAACAAAAGTGTCCTTGGGGGCTGTTTCCTGAGTATTTGTCTTCATTCACCCTGGTACCACCAGTTGTTTGTGTATTACCTTCCATTAGTTATCAAAAAAACAGATGAAGGCAATACCTTTACCAAATATGTATGTGTTTGATACAAATGTTAATTAAAAAACATTTCTAAGTGGAATAAAGTTCACACCAGCAAACAAAATCCACTCACTTAAAACAATAGCTATTGGTTAAACCATTTGTTTGCTTGTATAGACAGAGGACAAACCTATTGATGTTTTTTTTCCCCTTCACCAGGTTTTTAGCACAATGAAGACACAGCTGTAGTCGCTGAAAAATGCTTTTGTCAATAACCAAGGTACTTTGCCAAAGTTCTAATCTGTATCTCAATTTGATGGTGTTCAAATTCTTACTACATCTCTTTAAAGATTATAACTAATGTTGATTGCAATTTACTGGAATCACCAAAAAAAAAAAAACCAAAATGGTAAAAGTATTGATTTCTGTGCACAGGAAATAAGTTTTTATTTTGCACGAAGGAGGAAAAAATAGCAATAAAAAGCAGGAGATATATCACAATGCTTAAACAAAACAAAACAAAACTCCATCATTATTCAGAATCACATCACAGCTTTCAATCTCAAGGTTATTTGATTGTACGTTCCAAAGTTCATTTAGACAGATACCTAGGTGTCATGAAAAAATGCCATAAGTGGTTTCAAGTTAACAGGAAAACACCCTCCCACCACCATTCATTATCCCATGATTATTTCTGCTTCACTCTGTCCGTCTGCTCTTCTAGAACCTCTGATCTTCACTTTTACTGACATACACTGCTGCTGCTAGACACCACTGAATTCCAAATGTTTTGTGGCAGTCTTTAACCTGGAATTGCAAATCTTTTATAAGCTGGCAAAAAACACCCTCTCATTCTTGCAGAATCAAGCCCATTTATCTAGCCGGTCGAGAGTTGAAAAACTACAGCAGCCCAAGGTCATCCTGATCTCTAACCTAGCAAGTACTCTGGTGCAAAATGAGTTTTCTAGCCCTCAAGACCTCGGCAGAGAGGCAAACTAAACTTAAACCATGCTCCAATCAGGGAAAGCTGAAAATTTATGTTAGCAAAGAACATATTTATGTGAAAATATCTAAGCTTGTTACACCATTATCCATTCAATATAGTCACTTCAACAAGTCAAGTAAATGAAACAATGTTATAAATGCCAAATTAATTTACACTTGAGGTGTGATAAAATCCATGGTGAATGCTTGAAGCAAAACATGATCACAGTATAAGACACATTGCTGCCAGCTTTCCCGCGTGCATTGCCCTCTCCCTGGTCACACTCACCCTGTCATTCTTGTCACTTTCGGAAGTACTTGTGAAAGTCTCCTTCCATGAGTGTCTATGTGATCAAGAATACAGGGAATGCTGCTGTTGAGTGTCATCTCATGGAAAGCCAGGCTTGTAAAAGGATTAAAATGTGACTTGTCTATTTTATTCACTGGATCTAGCACCATCTGACTTCTGGCTCTTCCCCACAAATCAAAATAACCATGAGAAATAAACACTTCGAATTCATTCAGGATGTGGAGGCAGCCATGACAGAACAACTACAGACACTTATGGAAAAGGATTTCGAGGACTGCTTCACAAAGTCTTAAGAACAAAGGGAGAAATATGTTCCCAATGAGAAAGATTTTTTTTGTTTTTGTTTTCTTTTGTTTTTACAGGGGATTAATGGCAATGCATTTTCTTAAAAAATTAAATATTAACTGTAATTTTGATCTGGTGTAATGCATTTTTAAAAAGTTAAACATTGACTGTAACTTTAATCTAGTGCAATGTATTTTTTAAAATTAAACGTTTACTGTGATTTTGAACATACCTCATACAATTACATGAGAGCCATGTTCCCCATATCTAACTCATTCTTAAATTACAGCATTTAATGGCTGCAGTAATATGAAATGATCCAATACAAAAGAAGAATATTCTGTATATCATTCACTGTAAAATATATGATGTTGATTTATTAAAAGCACAAAATAAATGTGTGTAACACAAATTTTATTTTTTATTATTTATAACACAAATTTTAATACTGATGCCATAAGTTAGTGTCCTTACCATGGTAAAAAATACTTTGGAATGTCTCATATGAAAAAGCTTTTTTTTCTCGCTCCCTCCACTCCTCCCCCTGGAGGCAGATGTGTTGCAAAGGATTATGGTGGTAATGAGGAAGTTATCCTTAGAGGTCCAGAAAACATTTCATACCTCATTATGTATTGAATATAGTTACCTCATAGAAACCATGCCTGAATGTCCATCTCTCTGCACTTTTTTTTATGGATGACTATATCCCAATTCTTTATTTTTGAAGATAATTAAGAATGACTAAGATTTAAATACACCACCCCTATTTCTAGGAGGCCTCTCACATTAACAAGTGCCACGAAAATGTGAATCATTATTTTTGCCTCCTAATTGGATCTTAACCTTACTAAATGAAGAGAGAAGGAATACAGTGAAATTTAAATCATGCTTTCAAATCACTGCAACCATCATAATATCACGAGAATGATAAGTATTTGAAAAGTCCTCAAGGCTGAACACATTCACAAGGCGAACATTTAACAGCCTGGTGTTTTCTGTAATCTTTTGCATTAGTTGACTACACTTGCCACATACAAATTACTACGCAATGCAGCCTTTCCATAACAAAGAGTGCTATGCTTCTAACATGTAATCTGTTATAACTGTTTCCATAGAGAGGTGTTCAATTTACCATAAAGATTCCTTGAGGATTTTCTCTGTACATTGGTTAGAAGACTCAAAGAAAAGAAAAAAAAAAGGATGGCTGCTGTCAGTTTATTTTTTTCCTAAGTTTAAAGTATACGTAAGCACAATTACCAATGGCTAATTTCTTAACCTTCCACCATGCACCTCTAAGCCAGATTAGGCTCCATTGAAATTTCTCACTGTTTCACTACGATGTGGAGAGTCCAGAGGCTAAGAGCTATCTTCCAAAACTTCAAGGCATCTCTCATTAGTATAAAAAATTAAGTACTTTTAAAAATAAGCACATTGTAGCAGCTCTAAGAGTTTGGGTGTTCTGAACATTTTAAAGGTTAAATGTTATGAAAAAATGAAAGATCAATTTTCCCCAGCATTGGAAGACCCCTTTGTGTTTACTATGGCTAGGCACACATTTGTGTTCTCATCTTGCTACAACAGACAAAACCAAAGCCAAACACAGCTAAGAAAGACAGAGGAAGAAAGCATAGTGGTCACTGAGTATGGGCACAATCAGTGATGATTAATAAAGCATTTAGGTCACATCTCTGCCTGCACATACAGTTAATTGATTTCCCATTGCAGGAGGAAAAGCAGCAGGACTTGACTCAGGCAGCAGCGGGAGGTTTTCCTCTTCATTCATTATTTTCTTACAGAAAAAAATAATAGTTGTAGCCTGCAGTAACTCAAAGTAAGAGGTTTTGAGCTCCGTGCCATATTTCTTAAACAAAGGAAAAAGTTCTTCAGGACTACCAAAAGCTGCTTTGTAACTGATGAACTGAACGGAGCTCAGACATGGTGTGGTTTTTGTTTCAATCGTTTCTCCAGAGATGCATCTCTGATGAATTTATTCTCACCACAAAAGCTAAATCCCACTCATTTAAAGATAACAATATCTCACCCTAAAACTGTCTCTATCCAGATATAAAAAGCAGTCCATTGCCGATAGAAAAGTGACAACATAATGAATCAACACTGAGACCTTAAGCCAGCAAAGCTTTAAGGTAAAGAAGTTTATTTGGATTATAATTTATTCATGGATCAATATAAAGGTAATTGAGCATATTATGAAGTAGAAAAGGATTCTTGTCTCTAATAGAAGCAGGCACTGGTATCATAGGGTTTAAATTGCATAATTTTTATGAGAATGATGGCAAGTTGGCTAGTAGCACCAGTATGTATTAATACTGGAAAGGATCAAGTCTATCTCTTAAGCATATGCTTATCTGATAGGAAACAATAACAGCAAGGAAAATAATTACTTTGATATTTAAGTAGGAATAACATGAAAAGATAAAAAAAGATTCCAGGTTTACACTGAGTGCTATATATATATATATATATATGTATATATATATATACACACTACACACACACATATATAAAATCAATTCATCTTAAAGGATTTCAGATTTATACTGAATGATATATATAATATATAATCAATTCATCTTATTTTATATGCATGTGTAAGATATAAATGGAAAGGATAGGTAGTTCACAACTATCTAAAAGTTGGCCTTTTGTCTTTCAAAAGACATGTTCCTCATGACAAGGTCACAGTGTTCATCACTCTTTTGACATTGCTCCAATAAGCACAGTATCATATGTCTACTCTGGGCCAGAAATGCTCCTATGCTACACCAAAGGCTAACTAATTTCTATTTTGAGTGTGTTTTCATCATTTCTGTCCTTATCAGTATCCCTTGTTATTCATTAAAGGGTAAATTACATGTGAAGTATGCTAAATTACTATGTTCTTTTCGAAGTATGATGCACAAAATTCTTGGAAAATTGTTTGAATTAAGCAGAATGACCAACAATTAGAGAGAAAAATGAAGAAAATAAAATTTAAATATTTTAAAATTGACTTTTTACAAATCTCAACGAGGCAACTAGAGTAGATCTCAGATATCCAAATGAAAGAAAAAGTATGGGAGGAAAGGGCTAGAGCTGCTGAGATGGAGGCTTTTGTAGTCAAAACTTGTGTTTTGCATAAAATGGCCCTTCGGAGCTTTAGATGATGACATGATCTATGTAGAATTCTTGTTCCCTCCTACAATTATAAAAGTAATCAATTACTCATATTTGAAAGTGATTTTTATATCAAAGTTTACATTAGGTTTAGACTCAGAAATTCAGGTTTTTTTCCCATATGTGTTTGGCATATAATGCTTCATCACTGATATAACAGTAAGAATTTTTTCATGATACTATGACATGTAGAGAGGAGAAACCTGTAAGCAGACAGATAAAGACCAATTTTACATGATGTGTTACTGTAATCCTGCATGGTGCCCAGTGGTGCAAAATGAACACAGAGTTGGAAATGTGACTATTAGTTTAACTGGATAAATTTAAGCCTACAACTTCTGATCAAAAATTAGGCATGTGAATCAGTCAAAAGCAATTATGAGCCATGTTTCATAGTTAAAGCAGAAGGCCAACATTTACAGAATGGTTAGTGTATGGATACAGAAGTCAAATTTGCATGAAAATCACAGTTCTGCACTCATTAGCGGTGTGACTATGAGCCAATTACTTAACCATTCTGCAACTAATTTTCCTTATCAATGAAATGAGAACGACAGTACCTAACTCACGATGTGGGTCTAGGCATTAAATGGAATGATGCTTGTACAGTACATGCCTGCCAGTTTCTTCCTCTAAGCCTTAACTGCTTACACGGCACCGTGTACTGGGCGATGGGCTCTTATTTGCTCATGCATCTCCTCAGCTGGGGGATTTTTCACTCGTTCCAGGCCAATCTGGCTATTTAGTATCGGCTAGGTCTTCCTCACATCTAGGTAATCTCTATCACGGATGCCCTCCCCGCCCAGGGTTGGGCTCCCCTTCTCATGCCCCCAAGCACCCACCGTGGCATCAGCCCGCCCCTACGCTTCTTACACTCTCGGGTTCCTCAAGGATCCCACTTCCTTGTTTGAGATCCTGCAGCATCTGTTTTTGATTCATGGTTTATAAAGGACTTAGCACTTTTTTTGAAAGAACACAACAAATTAACAAACGGATATCTTGTAAACACACAAAATATTGCTGTACGTCTGAAGTCACAGAGAGTCTCAAATGATTATGTTCACAAAGAAATAAAATGATCTAGATTGTTTTAATACTGAAAATTGTACAAAGTAAATAATGTAATACTATACAAGAGCAATGATTCATAAATTCAGAAAACATAAAGTGTGAGACATTTTTAAGTTGTATACAAAAGACAGTCCGTTGTCTTAAAGAGCCTATAGTTACTGACAGTTGCAATACTCTATGGCGAGGGTTGTGGCAGAAGGGACACAGGCTGTTATATGAACAATGACAAAGTATACCTAATCCAGACTGAAAGTTCAAGGATTATCTAAACAAGGTGACATTCAAGCCAAGTCTTGAAGGATCTGGTGACAGCGATGTGACAAGTTGTGCCAATGGAGGTGTGAGGGTTAGGAAAGGCAAGAAAATCCTCCGAGTAAAAGAATCACTACAGGAAGGGGGGGGGGGGTGGACTTTGGAAGAGCATTGTGAACCCAACAGACTCCTTTGTTTAATAAGATACAAGATAGTGAGGGACTTCTGGAAAGGTGGCTGACCACATTTGTTGTGAAGTGGCAATGTAGGAAACATATCAGGAATAATGACAGTCAAAGGAGAAATCCTAGGGCATGGGGCATAGCTCAGTGGTGGAAGCGCTTGTCTAGCATGTGTGAGGCTCTGGGTTCAATTTCTCAGCTCCGCAAAAAAATTAGCCAGGAGGGGCCGGGGGTGTACTCAGTGATTAGAGTGCCTTTCTAGGAAGCCCCAGGAATGGGGTTAGGTCACCCAGCACCAAATGATAGCGGCACTTGGTGGCTCACCCTTATAATCCTGGTAACGTGGCTGAAGGAGAAAGAATGCTGCAAGTTGAAGGCCAGCCTGGGCTACACAGTGAGTTTAGAACCAGCCTGAACTACAGAGCAACACCCCCCCCCCCAACCCCCGGAGGGGGGGTGATTCTTTCAAAAAGCAGTTTATAGCCTTATAAGACTGACTCATATTAAAAGCAACTGGGGTGAGAAAATTATCATTTTAATATTTAAATAGCATTTAGGTGACTCACATCAGCTTTCCCTAAAGAAACAAACTATCATAGCCTTAAGCAATGATTTTTACAGCAACACCGTTAGGCTGGGATTTGGGAAACCTGGCCCTATAGCAATGATTCAGAAATTAGGCAAAGAGGTGTTGCAGCCACTGGGTATGGAGACATGCAGGAAGAAAATCAAAGAAGAGCAGAGAAGAGAGGAAAGGTGGACTGATGGGGAAAGTAGCGAGAAAAAAACCACTGGGCAGAGAGGGTGCAGAATCTCAGGAGTTGGCTAGAGAACTTCTGCACACAGGGAAAGCCATGCGGCCAGCATTCTGTTTTGTTCTATCTTAAGATGTTTGCACGGTCACAATCTAAGTCCACCTCCTCTATTTGATAAAGTATGCTGCACACTTCCATGCCTTCCCCAGAAATTTGGAAGAAAATCAGGGAAATAGGATTGAGTTTCATGGTTGGGTTGTCATCCAGTTAAAGAGAATAGAAACAAATAGAAAGCAAAATTTGAGGGAGAGTTAAAATTCAATGAGAACAGGAATTTGGACCCAGAAGTGACCTATGAGTGTAATTGGTAGGGATTTTTGTAGCCCTCTAGAAGCTAAGATGGAGTAAACTCAGATGATATCTGGATTATATTGGGAATTAATTATATAAAAATGGGAGAAGTAAAGGATGAAATACACAAATAGTCTGATGTAACTCAGGTTCAGTGAGCAAATTAATTCCAGCTATAATTTAAGAAAGGCTTTATACTAAAGAAAGCATTTAAACTCTGATGAACAGGATAGAAAGAGAGAAATAGCGTGTGGTGCTAGGAAGAGACAAGATAAAGCAGTCAAGCAAAGCTGCTGCAGGATGAGCTCACTCCCAGGTGACTGAAATATAGTAAGGGACTGGATTGAGGGAATGGGCACAAATCCGGAAAACCTAAGAAGGGCTCAGAATTCTGGGCAAGGTGGTTTGGATTTTCCTCCTAAAAGTGTATCAGATCCTTGAGGTAGCAGAAGAAAGGGGGTCTTGTGGGATCACAGCTGTGGCAGAGACAAAAGTGTATTCTAGAATGTTGGAGATGGGATTCTGGTGGTAGCTCAAAAGCAAGTAAGATGATCTGGAAGGTTATTTTTCTTTCTATTTAGGGTGTTATGGTAGGAGATTTTTTTTTTAAAAGGCTCTGTGGAAGGATGGTTAATTTTGTGTATCAACTTAACTGGGCAAAGGATGCCTGGAGAGACATAAAACATCTTTGGGTGTGTCTGTGAGGGTGTTTTCAGAGAGATTAGCATTTGAATTAGTGGAATGAATAAAGAAGACATGCTCCTTGACATGAGATGGCATCATCCAATTGGATGGAGACCAAAACCAAAATGTAATAGTGGAGAAGGGTAAAGCACTCTGTCTTCTGGAGATGGGACTTTCATCTTCTCCTTTCTTTGGGCCACAGAGTTTAGATTCTTGAGTTTTGTAGACTTTGGACTTATAAGAATTCACTCTGCCATACCACCATATCCGTTCTCTTGCTTTCACCCTCTGGCTGAATCATACATTTGGATTATCTCATCTTCTAGTTTTGGAAGGGTTTATCATGAAGTTTCTTGGCTTCTATAATTGAGTGAATCAATTCTTATATTACATTCCCTTTTATACAACCACATAGATCCTATAGGTTTTGTTTCTCTGGAAAACCTTCACTAACACATAAGGCATTCCAGAACACAGAGAAGCCATGTTGCCTCCATGTTCCTACAGCAAGGGTCCAGTGCTGTTCCTCACCACCACAATGCTGCTGGCCCTTCCATCCTGATCCTTACAGTGATATACCCTGAAAACACCTTGACCTGTCACCTTGACCTTGGCCATCTTTCTACAAATGACTTTACCATTCTTGCCATTCCCTGGTTGGTCAGAGTTATAAAAAGAAGGAGAAGGAGAAGAGAAGGAGAAGGAGAAGGAGGAGGAGGAGGAGGAGGAGGAGGAGGAGAAGAAGAAGAAGAAGAAGAAGAAGAAGAAGAAGAAGTTCTTGTTCAAAATCTGGAACTTATGTTAACTGGTGACTGCACAGATTTTAACTTAAAAAGTTATTTCTTAGTCAAAATTAAACATAAGGGACCTCAGGTCAAGATGGCCATCAAGCAACAGAGCTGCTCAAGGTCTCCTCAACACCCACTTAAAAAGTCAAGAATTTACTTAGGAAAAGTGTGTTCAGTGTAGCTAGGAGAGGAGCACCCCAGGAGAAGGCCAGAAATTCCAAAGGAACATTGAAAGCAGAGAAAAAAAAATCCTGCGGCCCAGAAAGCTGATGCAGATGGCTGCAAACAGCTGCAGCCACAGGCAGCTGTGGATGGAAGAAAGCTCGTGTGGGCCTGGAACATCTGAAGGAGCTGGAGAGGATGGAGCACCCCAAAAATGGACAGGAGGCTGTGGGCAGGTCAGAAATCCTGAAGTCACATCAGAAGAGCAGGGAAAAAGCAACCAACTCAGCGTGGTCCTGAGCTGCTGGCACCCACAGACCACAGACAGAGGAAATTCCAGAGCCAGAACCTCAGCCTGAGGCAAGCGACAATCCAGAGAAGTGGGAATTGTCAGCAGCTGGCAGCCCCAGCCTCTGAAATACCAACCCGCGGGTGGTGTGTACTACAAATGCAACGTGTGCTCCCCCTAGAAAAGGCCCCTGGGCGTTCAGATTAGAAGCAGTGCTCTGCAGCCATCACAGGCAGTGATGTCAGCAGGAGCCATTTATAAAAGAAGGGAGCAAACAAAAAAAGCCCAAGACTGAACCCTTTAGAGTAAAGGAAAGCTCAGAAGAGCACACCAGAACAGTGCTTTGGGGTCACCCTTAAACAGTGCCTAGGAAGAAACTGGCACAAGTGGCAGAGAGAGGAAAAAAGAGGAGAAAAAGGCTGCTGATGCCCTGAACAGCTCAGGGGCACCTATGCTCCAAGGGTGGAGAGCCCCGCTCTAGGGGAGGGAAGCTGGGACAGATGGGAGAGTTTTGCTGACTGGACCAAGGGGAACAAGACACCTCAAAAGGGGGATCATCATCCTGTTCCTCCGGCATGCACCAGAGGCTTCCGGTTCACTACTGCCCTGCACGCCAGAGGCATCTAGGAGCAGGAAGTCCATTGTCTGTCCATCCTGTGAGCCAGAGGCTTCCAGAGGCTTCCAGGGAATTACATCACCCTGCCAATCCAGAGACCCAGAAGCTTCTAGAGGCATCTAGGACCTGGAATTCCATCACCCTGTCTGTCCCTTTGGCAAGAGGATTCCAGAGGCATCTAGGACTGGGCCTTCACCAAAACCCTGCTTTCCTGTGTACCAGAGACAGCCACAGATAGCATAACCACGAGGAAATGTGGTAACAAATCTCCTTTAAAAAGACCTGACACCCCAGAAGATGATACCAGGGATACTGAATTTGCAGAATCCAAAGATGAAAATGGCAGAAATTATGATAAGTTCTGGGCCCAGAAATACACTGAATTAAAGCAGGAATTAAAGCAGGAAATAAAACAGACAGCACAATAGCTACACCAATACATAGATAAGCTAAAACCAAGCCTTGAAAAGCAAAAAGAGGAGACCATAGAAGAAATAAACCAGAAGATAATGAAGGCAATACAAGAAATTAGAGAACACAACAGAGATATAAAAAAATTTGAATGCAGATATTCAGGAAGTGAAAAACACACAGGAAATAACAAGCAACCACATTAAACATCTTCAGAATACAATGTCAGACCTCAAAAACAAAGTGACTGAGCTGCAACACACAGGCCATGAAGAACACAAAGTAAATAAGAAAGAAAGAGAATCATTATACTGGCTGATAGATGATTCAAAGAGAAACAACCTCAGAATTATGGGAGTCCAGGAGAAGACTGAGGACAAAACAAAAGGCTTAAAGGACATGTTTAATAAAACTATGGAAGAAAATTTCCCAAATCTAAGAAAAGAAATGAACAAGGAACTATTGCAGGTATATAGAACATCAAGCAACTTTGATCAAAAGAGATCCTCATCACAACACATCATAATTAAAATACTAGAGAAAATACTAAAAGCAGTAAGAGAAAAACAGAAGGTGATCTACAAAGATAAGCCCAACAGGATAACTGCAGATTTCTCAGTCCAGACTCTAAAAGCCAGGAGATCATGGAGCAATGTCATCCAAGCACTAACAGAACATAAATGCCCACCAAGACTACTATATCCAGTAAAATTATCTTTTAATTTAAAGGGAGAACTTAAAACTTTCCATGATATAGAAAGCTTAAAAAATTTTGCATCCACTAAGCCAGTATTGCAGAGAATACTTACAGGAAACTTATAAAGTGAAAGGGAGGCCAGTGACACCAATGACCCCAGAGAAAAACCGACAACAGATAGAGGAGAATGAGCTGAGGAAAAAGTAAGGCTATGCACGAAATTAGGGATGAATTGATAGGTAAAGTAAAAATCAAATAGGGCAAAATGTTAATTATTAGTGAGATATGAGTAATCAATATATGAGTCAAAAAATCTGAAATAACTGAGCATAGCTATTTGTCTATTGCTTTAACTGTAGCATACTTATGTGATACAGACTTAAGTCCATTTAATGTAGCAAACTGATAAAGTTTTAAGCTTGGTGAATGAAGCAATTCACTTTTTTAATGTTGAATGTGAGTTTATCTTCTTTGAGAGGCAGAAACATAAGCAGCACCAAAACAGCTTGGAGGAAAGGTAACATCTAAAGAGAAAATGTAATTTAAAAAATAAATTGGTAATTAAATCATGTGATTAATATACTTTTATAACAGTAGCAGTTCTTCTATAAAATCTGTGAAATCTCCCCACAACATTATTATTAGTACTAGTAGTGTGTAAAATAGAATAATTACTAATTAGTAATGCAACATAGGGAATTGACATAAAATCTCTTAAGAATACTAATGCATGAATATATGGGTAGATAGATAAAATCATAAACAAAATCTAGCAGAATATTAGTAATAGTGAAATGTGACTAAATAAGTCATGAAAGTTAAAAAATTCTGAAATAACTAAATTTGCTTTCATATATGTTACTTTAAGTGCATCTATATGGTATACATTTAAGTTCATTTAATGTAGCAATGTGATATAGTTTTAATGTAGCAATTCACTTATTAGGTCACTGATGAATATTTAACCTAAGAAAACTGACTGATGTAAAGATAACTCTGTGAATGTCCAAACATGTACCTTCCAGTATTCAGCTAAGGCATTTAAAATTTAACTTTTTTTTCTTCTTTCCCAAATTTACTAGTCTTTTGAACTACATGCTTATAGTTATTTTCTAATGTAAACTGGTGGGTATGGCCAGGTTTAAGAGTAGCAACAAAGATACAGTAAAATATAGAAAAAAAAACCTTTTGGTAAATATTCCAATAAAGGGATTGGTTGGATTCGGAGAGGAGACATCAAGATTTAACTACTGCGACCCATTCAAGGAATAGGAAGCCGAGTTAGAGTGGTGACTTAAGTGAAATGATTTAGATGTGGAAGGCTAATACGTTAAGTACTGTATAGTCTCTCTGACTTGGCAAACCCAGAACACAGACATTCTATAGAACCACATGATGTGATAGCCGGAGTTGGGCGAAGGGATAGGGAGGGTGTGGGAGGGTCAAAAATGGGAAGGGATTGTAAAGTTGATATGATACATATGTGCACAAAATACCCAAATTTATTACAAACACTATGCATTACATATGTACATTAATAAAAATAGTGGGAAAAATAAGCATAAATTAGTGATGAACTCAGTCAAGGTGAAACATTTTTTTTTTCTTTCACTCTTAAAATCCCGTGCGCGGCGCATTCTGTAGTAATGATGAGGCAGAAGGGGCCTTGGGGGAGACCAGCTTTTTATCGATGTTAGGAGCAGGGAGAGATCACAAGTTCTGTGAAGGAAGAAACTGCTACCTCCTCCTCCCCTCTCCTTCCCCTCCTCTTCCTCCTTACTCCACACATTTATTGAGCACTGTGGTGCACTTGAACTTCGCAAACTACACGAAAACTTCACTGCAAACTGAGGAGGGGAATGTGCTTGTTTTTATTCACCAAAGACAAGACTGAGCCTCAGAAAGGCAAGGCAACTTGCTTCAGATGTCACCATCAGTAAGTGGCTGTGCAGGATTCAAATCCTAGCCTGTGCTACGCTGTTGCTCATATTTTCGGTCATCCTCACAAAGCTTTGTAGAAGGTATTTAATAGATATCTTTATTGATAAGAACAGCATACTATACACATCTTCCTTTCCTTGAAATCCATGTTCCCCATTTTCCTCATTGCACAAACTGGGAGGAAAACTGTGTCGCACACAGTATAAACCATTAGAAAAATGCTGAACACATACGAAGCAAAATATGTGAATTGGTTCAGTACTGTTTATTACTGGCCTCGAGTTTAATGAGCTCAAGTTAATACAGGTGAAAGGCCAGAGTGTTACATGTAGCAGTTAATGAAATACCATAGAGCTGCTGAGAAAATGATTAGCAGCCAAATGTGAATTTAATATACTTCATCTTCAAGAAGCAGTGCCCCATGGGAGGTATCTTGCTGGAGGACGTAATGCAGCATATTGGAAACAACACTCGGAGGGAAACTGGAGACAGAACTCTGAGCTTAGCTTTGCTATCAGCACATTTTGTGACCCAAGGCAGGGGGTGACTTTCTCTTGTGTCTCAGTTTTCTCATCTGTAGAGTGGGGAAGATGGGCTAGATGATCCATGGTGTATCTTCTAGTGATTGATTTAATTTTGTTTTCAATTTACAGTTAGAAATATTTAGAGTTTATAAAAACACGATATCATATAGACTGTGGAGTAATCATTGTACTGAGCCATACATTGAACTCTTTCCCTTATACTTAACAGTAGAATGTTCCAAGTCCATTTTATCTGTAAAATATTGATATCATTGGGTGACAGTTTTCAAATGTTCAAGATTGGAAGAGGACATATGTATTTTAGGCTTTGTTGCTGAAATATACTAGGATTTCATCCCCATTTTATATCATTACTAGGTAGGAAGGAAAATGTGTAGAGATGATTAATAAAAGTAAATTTAAAAAATGAAATAATTCATAATCTGAAGAAATTGGGAAATTTACATTGCCAAAGTTATACCCAAAATTACCTTTACAAAGTTTGATAACTACTTATAAACTCACAGGAGACACATTCTACAGAAACCAACCCCACACACATTAGAAGTGAGTGAATCTATGTGCTAATTGGTATGAAATCACATAAGAAGCAATACACATATATGTAAGTCTCAGTTTTCGTCTACAAAAAACAAGTATAACAGTCATCACCCTGCCAATTTAATTTTTATAGCCATTTGAAATAGGAAAAACATTAATTGCATTAAAATACACCTCTTACTATTTTATAAAACTATAAAGCAGTACAGAACTGCAGTAATAAATTATTATTTTGATCATAAATCTGATTTATGATCAATGTAATACATGATTTAAAGTTGAAGTAAGCTTTTCAAATTATTAAAATGTCACAAAATATTAACTACACATACAGAAAGATTACTTGAGCTATAGTCCTGCCAGAGACTTAAACTTACATGAAATAATTTACTTTTGAAATGCACCTTCAAAATGCTATGCTTTCAAGGAAAAATATTGCAAATCATATTCAGGGCAAAGACCGAGAGAAAATGGAATAAAAATTACTTCACACAATGGAATAGAAGCAGCGGAAAACAGAAAAATGAGGTGATGAGGAAAATGGGATTGTTGTAAACAAAAAAAGAAAGCACACAGGATTCTGCCTATATTTGGAACAAAAGCAGATTCATCAATTTTTCCATATGTATTTTATGTGATACCTAATATCTTTCTATATGAAAATATCTAGATGATGCTTTAAGCCTTTTACCTGAAAGTAGGGCATAGGTCACAAAAAATTAACACTGATGCGATTTAATAATCTGCATGGAGTTATGCTCAGAACATAATGGAGTAAAATAATAATCATTTTGAAAGTCAATTTTCAGGGTTTTATGTTAAGTAAGATATTTATATCAAAGAGAAATTAAAAATAAGTACAATTTTTTAGTTGAAGAAGAAGACTTTTCTAATATAGTTAATTCTTGTGCTAGAAGAAATATTCAACACTGAAGAACTTGGTGTATATACTTGGTAGAATGCTCCATGAACAATAATTTCTACTTACAGACGTTATACATGACCAACATCCACACAAGACATCATTGCAAGCTCACTTCTCAGGCCTCTTATTTGAGAGCCATCTCCTCTATGGTGATCAGCCATCTTTTTCAGAATTTTATAGAGTTATTTGACCTAAAAGAACTACATTATTTTTTAATGTTTTAAGGAAAGATTCAAAGGGCAAAACTGTTCTTGGGAAATACTTCAGAAAAATTTACTGAGTATTTAAGTTTTGTCTAGAAAAATTCTATTATTTGCTAGACATTGAAGATGCAATACAGGGTGAACCAGAAATGAATTCCAACATTAGGTGATGCGGAGATGTTTTTAGTGCAATTGGATAAGATGCAAAAAATCAATAAACATATATAAGGTTTATCACAATTTGCAATGGTAGATATTTACCGAATATTTGTTTAAGGTCTAATCCTATAAGACAATAGCCTCACTCCCTCTCACTCCCTAGCCTCATCTAATTATTATCTTCTGGCAGTATTCAAATTTTGGATCCTTTCTTCTTAAAATACCATCTTCTTTTCTCCATTATCTCTTTTGAACGTCGTTGCTTCTAATCTTTCTCTGTGATAAGTGTAACTATTCAAATGGCGTTCAGCCTCCAATTTATCCAACTGAAAAGCTAGAATTATATTTCTAGGATCTTAATTAACAATTATTTTGATGATAAAAATCAGCCTCAAACTTACCATGTCTTAAACAGATCTATGTTTCATTGTAAATGTACTCCTTCTCCAGTTTTTCTCATGCTAGATAAAGGAGCAAGTGTTGACCCACTTGTTCAAGTAAAACACTTAGGATCATCCTAGGCTCTTTTCTTTTTCTCACTTTCTTCTGTAGATTCAGTCCCAAAGAAAAATCCTCTAAGATACATTTCAAATATCTCCACTTCTCACCATCTTCGTCGATATGGCTCTAGTCCAAGGCTCAATTGTCTCTCATTTGAAATACTTCAATGGCCTCCGAGGCAGTTGGCCTACTTTCTACCTTGACTTAATGTGGTGCATACTCAACAAAGTGCTTGAGTAATTGTCTTAATTTAGAAGTTATAAATTATTCCTCTGCTTAAAATTCAACCACCACACACATGAATAAACACACAGACACACACACACACTCACACATCTTCAGATGATATCACTGTACTGGGAATAAAATCTACAAGCATCTTCATTGGTGCCGGCCTAACATCTGCCTACCTTTCCTTTTTTTTTTTTTTAATACTCTCCCACTTACTCATGACACTTGCGTCACAGTGTCCTTGCTCTTCTTAAGGTATCATGTGTGGTTATGGCCTTTGTATTGACCATGTGAGGTTTTATGGGCTTTGTTGCTTTTGTCTATATCCTGATCTTTGCATGGCTAGATCCTTCTCAAGTTCTAGGTCTCAGATGAATATCGCACCCTCAGAGAAACATTTTACAGTAACCCGATCTAAACTCTGTGCTGCAAATCATAGTCATCATATCTTCCTTTTAATAGTGTTCATGCTGTTTATATATTTATTTCCAATCTCCATTCTCTCCATGAAGAATGAAATACCAAAGACAGTACATTCATCCATTTTTTTACTGATATTTTCTTAGTACCTTGAATATACCTGGCTATTGGGGCTTCTTAAATAAATAAAAATGAATAAATACTTTGTGTTACAGCATATTTATAAACCACACAGTACTTAACTTGAATCCTTATACTTGTTCTATTATTAACTAGTTTTTGCACCTGACAAATTTTGCTGAATCTTGATAGGATCTGTATTCTCAATCACAAAATCAAAATGATGTAAGGTTTAAGTAAGTATTACATGATTTATGTAAATTATATAAAATAAAGGCAGGTCTTGACACATTATAGACACTTCTTAAGATCTGATAATATCAACATCACTTATAAATATAAAAATTCTAGAAGAGTTACAGTTTTTCTACTATTACCTGTGAATTACTTTTAAATATGATAAAATATTTATTTTAAATATGGTGTTGAAAATATTTTGCTGTGTGCTTAATATTATGCCGAGCAAACATTTCTTATCTCTCCCACTAATGTTTTATTTTTCCAGGACTTATAAAGGTAATCAATGCATTGAGTATATTTTACATGATGGAGAATCATTTATTTCACTTTTAGATTGTACACACTCTATATAGCTAGAATTGCTCGTATAGTTAGGTAATTTTCTGCTCCACATGTTGAAGTAGGAAAAATTAAGAAAATGAAGATTTGATAGTGGAGGAGTAACTGTAAACACCCGTGTTTAAAGAATGCAAGCAGGGCCATTCTGCAGCCCACAGGAAATGCTGTCATGTGTGGGAGATGCGGAAGACGCTCAGATCTGAGCCCATTACCGCGTTACTTCGTGAACATCTGGCAGTCTGTCACTTCGCAGGCAACAACATCTTCTCTAAACAGAAGAGACTTGAATTCATCAGGGATTCTAGTAGTACTGTATATGCTTAACTTAAGTACCTGCTTTTCTATGATTTCCATAGATTATCATATTCATGACGCTGTGGAGTGAAAGCATTCTTCTCACTCTCCAACCAGAACATGAAAAAGAAATTAAAACATTGGCAGGCACTTTGTCTTCAGTTTGTTGGACAAGAAAGAAAAGGACTTTCCACCCATTAATGTAAATGAAATTCTGTCAACTTAGAGCATTTAAACAAAGATGACAGCAGCCTGTCTATTAATAAGTGCATGACAGGATAACAATTACAATTGTGGTTGACGGTTTTTCTTTCAATAAATGTAGGCCAGTGGGTATTTTTAAAGAACCTGCTTAAAATAAAATTTCAAACCCAAGTAACTTTCCTTCGTATCTTTATCAACCTAGAAAGAAACTTGAACATGTATAGTTTTGCTTTCATAATCTGAGTGTGGTGGTGCATACCTGTAATCCCAGCACACAGGAGGCTGAGGCAGGAGGACTGTCGTGAGTTTTGGGCCAGCCTGAGCTACACAGTAAGTTAAAGCTAGCCTGGACTACATAGTGGGACCCCGACTCATAAAAATGCTTTCATAAGAAGAATTCCAGAATTTGTGGCCCAATTTATCTTAATCTATATAATTTTGTGATTAAATATGTATTTTTACTACATATACAATGTACACATATAAACACACATAAAATACCCACAATCTAATCCAATATTTAAATGCTACATGAGGACCAAAAGGCCAGTGGTCTGTTCCAGGGTGGCTGTTCAGTTTAGAGATTATCTCAGTTTTCAATTCTCTGGCTTCCATCTGATTTAAGATTACTTTTTTCTTCATTGACAGTTAGTGAAGAAAACCTATGAAACAAAATTAATCAACTTGATTACTCTTCAAGCTTTGAGAATACATTCAGTAGGGAAGAAAGTAAATTTAATGAACAGATTGAGTTTTGAGGGATTATCTGTGGAACTGACTAATCTATCTGTCTCAAAGCTCCATTAGTTGATGTAAGAAAGTGTGTGTGTGTGTGTGTGTGTGTGTGTGTGTGTGTGTGTGTGTGTGTGTGTGTTTTAACAGAATCACAATCATATTCTGAATTTTCTTTTTGGAAAGTCTTCCAAAGAGGATGTGCTTTCTCTGAGTAGGGAGGTAAGGTAGTGGGGTCTATGTAGGTAAATTAGAATACTCAGTTTTAAGTACTCTCAAAACAGTGAAGGATTTTGTCTGTTATAATCTGAAAGGGCTAGATTTCACAACATTCTCATTCCACAATATATTGTATATATTTTAATTTATACAAGAGGTAGGAAAACGAATGCCAAAAAACTACTTAAAATACTACTAAAGTCCTTTCACATTCACTATCTGATAATTTAAAGCTGCCACCATTCGTAAAATATCCTGATTCTGGGATATTAATACATGCACAAATTGATAAATAGCATTATGTTTTCAAATTATTTACTGGCTCAGTTCGACGATTCTTTCCTGTCACTGTCAGTGCCCATTATAATGGCATCTCCTGATTTCTAAAACAATGCAGTGTATGAATTACACTACCATTCCTAAAATTCTATTAAAAGTTCATACTGCAAAAGCATAGTCTCCAAAATTGTCAGAGAAAAAACAGGTAGATATATTGGTTTTTTTTTTTTTGCCACATTTATCCAAGAAAACAATAGGTGAGTATCTGAGGATGGTTAGAGGAGAAATTATCACATATTATTTTTGGTTATGTCCACACTCAAAAGCTTCTGAACTCAAGGGTTTTTGTGTGTCTTGACTTCACGGTGGTCATATCTCTCTAGAGGCATGTGATCCCAAAGTTTCCTCATTTTGTTTTTTAAACTAAGGAATATGTACTACAATATATACTTGTATATACATGCATTGTCTAGTGTAAATTCATGGAGAAAACTCCTTGAAGGAATTCATGTCTTGACATTTTTAAGTGATTTTCTTTTTGTATATCTGCAAGAATGTCTTTGTAGGAGTCATTCTGGAATGTCTGAGACTCAGCTATTTTTAGAAGAAATTTCTGTCAATCAGCATGCAGAGTTAATTCTAACCCTGCTTTCCCTCTTAGAAAGTCTCTCTGTCTCTCTGCCTGTCACTCTTTCTCCCTCCATCCCTTTCTTTCTTCCTCTCCCCTCTCTCTTTTGTGTGGAGAGTAGAATAAGCCACAGAGAAAAAGATACATAGGACGATGTCAAAAAGATTCATCATTATGCTGTTTAATCACTGACTTAGGTTACATGAACGAAGAGCTCTGCGAAAGCAACTTTCCCCCGAATAAGAATGATTTTTTTAAAAAGGCCATATTTTATTAGAATCAATAAAGTCATAAACAAATATCGTATACTCCCATTAGTCATCTAGCAATGGGATTGTGTCTCTGAACCTACAAATGGACTCTTTAAAAGAAAATTACTGCTAAATTCCTAAGTACATGTCCCCCATTTCAGACTCACCATAATGCATTTCTTTTGTTGGCGGAACCGCCAGACTTACCCTTCTGATTGTCTAGGCTTTACTTCTTCTGGTCATTCAGCTCACATTCAGTGATTCTTTTTCCTCTCCTTCCCAGGTTTATAATTTAAAAGCAAGCTATTCACTACAGAAGAAAGGACTCTAGCATAATCAGCTGATCTGTGGTTGAGGCAGCCACTACTGTGAATGCAATGGCCCATGTTCTATTGTAATATGGGCTCCTCACTGCTCAAGGGCCTTCCCCAACTTTCTGAGTCAACACCGGACTGAATTTGGGGTCCTCTCCTGCTCAGATTTCCTTCACTGGTCTTGTCCCTTTTCATGGTTAAGAGGAAAAAAGGATCCTTCAGCATGAGAAGTGACATATGTGAGTTCTTTGGCTTGACATAAAGATGTATTTCAATTTTTATCCTTTAAAAGTTCCAAAAGAGTGTTTTGATAAATTGGTATTCATTTTACAAAATCTTATGTGGTCATTGAAAAAAATTAAGTCTAGAAGGCTCATATTGAACATGTTTTTAAAAGTTCCTGTAATAAATTTTTAGGTAAAAGAAAAATATCTGCATTAGAGTAATAAATGCAATGTAACTCCTAATTTAGTTTAAATAAATTATTGCTTATATATGAATACATATGATTGAAAT
This sequence comes from Ctenodactylus gundi, assembly GCA_004027205.1. Classification (NCBI taxonomy): domain Eukaryota; kingdom Metazoa; phylum Chordata; class Mammalia; order Rodentia; family Ctenodactylidae; genus Ctenodactylus; species Ctenodactylus gundi. Next base: position 684,880 of record PVKB01000372.1, read on the forward strand.
CACTGAGAAGTGGGATTAGAGAAATTTTTAAAAGATGTATGTATTTTCCTAATTTTCTAGAGTGAGCACATATTATGGCTATAATCATAAAATATGTTTTTAAAAAAGTGCTGTTTCAAAATGTACACTTGAGAAATGTCATCAAAATCTATGCAGAAATTGTTTAAATTATTATGATAGCCATAATCATTATTTTTATAATCCGAGTTTATAATTTAGGTTAGTAGCTATCTATAAAATTTATTTTGTGATAAAATGCACATGCAATTGCTAGACAGATAAAATATGATAAGCATATTTCAGGTCTGCTTCTCAAATATGGTTAAACATAATAAAATTTTTAAAAAGTTTATTCCAGGAAAGTGCCACATATATTAGGTTATATAGATTTTTACATCTAATAGTATAATATTCTTAAATTTTAGTTCTATGTAGGATGCTGGCAAAGAAATATTCTCCAAGAATTAAACAGTAGTGCTAATTTTTTATGAACTAAATCTAGTCTGTTTATTATGGTGGGCTTATGTTTTTCAAGGATGACATGCATTTAAGCAGACAGACACATAAAAATGTTTACACACAAAAACACAGACTAAAACATTGCCTCTCTGAAGTTGTGTGGTATACACAACTACAGCTTCACGAGTGTTCCAGGGTCTAAAAGTCACATGTTTCGAAGTATTTTTGGTTCAACTATCAACTCTACTTCTAAATAAAATGAACAGAATTGGAAAGAACTATAGAATTCAGGGCTGCGTGCACTATGTTCTGATTTGTCTGCCTGTCGGACATTTTTGATTAGCTGAAGATCTTTATAGATTATTCTTTTTCATGTTAGAAGTCAGTGATTATGGAAGAAATGTCTCTAGAACAATCAACACAGCTTGCACAAAGGTGAAGTAGACACTTGATATAGAACAAAGGCAGTAGCACTAACACTCAAATTGGAAAATCATGGCATTAGTAGAGAGCTGGAGGATCTCTGATCAATAGTTGGTGGAAGATAGTTATGTCTGGGATTTTATAAGCTTTATAAAGTAATATAAGTAAAGTTAGGTATGGTGGCATACGCCTGAAATCCTAGCACTTGAGTGGCTAAGACAGGAGGATTACTGTGAGTTCAACATACATAGTGAGCTAAGGACCACCCTGGGCTACAGAGCAAGACCATGTCTCAAAATAATAATATTAACAATAATAATGATAGTTACAATAATAAAGGTAATAAGTGCTTCATCAAGCTCTTAAAATTGATATTTATATTTCACTCAAGCCTACCGCATGTATATATATTTAATTATATGCATTTATGTATATAACATATGAACATAAATAAAAAGCATATCTTCTTACATATGAAGAGAAGCCAATTATATTATAAATTTCATCTTCTCCAGATTGCCAAAGACAAAAACGTACAAGGGAAACTGTGCATGTGCACATATTCTGAAAGAAAAACTCGTAAGTGAAGGAAAATGTTAAGGAGTCAAAACATATTGATTATTTTCTATCAGCTATTTTATTACAATCTAGTAAATGTAGCTACGGAGACCCTGAAGATACTGTGTCATCTGAAGTCACCTGAACGTCTGGGAAGTCTTCTACTTGAATGATTCAGTCACTTTATACTAAAGTTTACTGAGGACCTACAATTTCTAGGCTTTGATGCCGCTGGCTGATTCACTACTCAGTGAAGAGACAAAGTTGATTGCATCACAGGGTCCTTGGAAAGAAAGGGCGGCTTGGGTCACCTTACCTATACAGAAGCTCAGGAAGCCTCACTATAAATACCTCCCGTGACAGGGCAAGTTGCGGATCTCATGAAACGGGGAGCTGTTTTCATAGAATTCACTGACCTGCCATGTTTATAGTGTGATGAATTACTGATTTTCATTATTATTGTCTGCTATCTACCCCAAAAGATCCTTGAACAAGCAACTGCAATCCCTTGGGATAAAAATCACAATGACAGGTTGACTGTGCTAACACTATAAAGTTTCCAAAATAAAATCTTTATTGGTTTCATGCCTTACCATTTCTCCCTCATGTGTCTTCTACTTTCAAGTATGCATATAGATGAAAAAACACTTTTTCTTAAAGGGCCCGGGGTCAAGAACTGATTACTTTTCTAATATAGCGATTTAATCTGTTTGCTGGGGTTTATCCACAGTCTATAAAGTTAATACAGAGAAGGTTACTTAGATAGACAGTATGCAGAACTTGTACTTCCATTATGAAATATAATGTATGATTTTTAACCTCGTGTTTAGAATTTTTTCACCTTATTCACAAATGAAAACTGAAATATATTCACGGTCTCCAATTTTCTCTATTTCAATATGAGCTGGGCTTCATATGAAACTTGTGCTTGGTTCATATATTTACGGGGAAATTATTTATTTCTATAAGTTGGAATTGTTGATTAAAAAGGTGATAAAACTTTCAGCCAGTCAGGTAAAACTCTGTGGGTGACATATTTTTAATGCTAAAATTTAAAATTTGATTTCTGATTCTGTCAATGATTACTGGTTACATAATTTTCCATAGATTTATTTGATAAGTTGATCCTCCCTCTCTATTTTACTTCCAAAATAACACATGCCACTTCTTCATTCCTTAATTCTCTCTTGTACCAGAGGTTGTAATTTTGCCTTTAATTTTACAATACATGCAATGCATATTTATATATGTATATATCTATATATATAGGATTAATAGAGGATTTTGTGGGTAATGGGTTTGAACACAAGGCTTTCTCACTGAGCTACATCCACAGTTTATTATACTTTTATTTTTTTTCAAGCATCGCTTTTTGCTTTGGTCTTCCCTTCTCTGTTCTTTTCTGCCACCCCCAGCCCAGCGGGCTGGTGCTCTGGAATATCTCCTCTGTGTCCTGAGTGGACTTCCTTTCTGTGGGCATCTCAACTCTGTCAAGAACTCTCAGCTTCATTGCGAATGCGTCTCCTTTTTTCCTCTTTCTGCTTCCCTCACACTTTGTTTTTTTCTGCTCGATTAAAAGAAATCAACTCATTTTATAAGAAATTATTTACCAAATTTTTCTCTTACTATTTACTCAAAAAATGAAAGAAGTACATCAAGCTAAATTGAAAAAAAGTTTAAGTTTTGCAAATACATTCATCTGTACTTCCAAACTTTTTAAAAAAGCTTCTTGTTCCTTTTTAATAACTCATTCTTTAGTAGTCTGTAGCATGTTATTTGAAGATTGAAGTTTAGAGAGAAAATTACAAACAGAAAGGAAGTTTCACAATTTAGGTGCATGGTTTTAGAAATCTCTGATTTCATGATCCATGTGCTTACCAGAGCAAAGGACATTGTTCTGTAATGGGTACCTCTTATGAGCATAAGATAAATCATACTACCTTGTTAAAAATTTTAGCCAAAGAAGAGATAATATAATACTATTTGGTAACAAAGAGGAAAATCCCCCTTGTTCATCCATGGGCATTGGAGAATACAGGTTTTTCCATTCAGGGATCGGCGATTTCGAACAAAGAATGTGAAAGTATCCTAGGTGCAGAATTTGCCGTGATTTCTAGTGACTCAACAGCACCCAAACAGAACAGCCTTGGCAAGGAAGTCCTATGCTTTAAGTGCACTGTGTAATTCTGGCTTGCTCACGTTAAGAAGCGTGAAGTCCTATGTCATTTATCTAACATGTCAACCCTTCAATGTGTCCCCAGAAGTTTCTGCGCTAGAAGACCGTTCAAGGCAATGACATGGAAATTAACACACCTAGTGTCCTGCTTTGCCGCGAGTCTTTGATGCCGGTGATTTGACAGGAAGATGGTACCACAGGCAGCAGGCGGGTGTTAAGGGAGAGCGCAAACGCTGTGTGCGTGGCGCGGCAGGTGAGCCGTTAGGGTGGCGTGTCACAGTCTGACAGGGAGGGAGTGCCAGGCTGCCCTGTGAGCAAACATGGGCCCTATCATAGGAAATATGCTTTCTGTTAAGGCTCTCAATATCTAGAGGGAGGGGCAACCTTTCTGGCATGAAAGCGCTACCGCTGTGAGGGTCCTGTGAAAGGTCTTCTCAGAGTTTGTTTAAAAAGGTCAGCTCAGGAACCACTGACCCCCATGACATCATCCTGACAGGTTCAGCCCTCTCACAAAATCACTCCTGTCACTTGCAGCCTCCTGTGCTTCCCTGAAAACAAACCCCTCTACCACCTGCCGTCCATTATTCCTCCAGTGAGCCACGTGCGCTCCCTTCAGCTGATATTTCAATTTATTTGCGGTTAGATGTGCAGTAATCCTCTGACGGAGACCGGGGGAGCAGTTTCAAGATTTAAAACAAAGCTCGTGCTTCAAACATCGCTTAGTGCAAAGCTTACCAGACACGGAAATGTGGCTAATTCTCCTGCACACAAAGGCAAACCCGAGCCACGCAGATGGTCGGTGCCTGCCCTCTGCAGAGGGGGAAGCAGGGTTGGCTCCACGTAACAAATAATTATTCGGGCTCTTTGTAAATCAAGTTGTGCCACTTCTCCTGTGAGCGTCCACAAAGGCGGCTGCATATATTTGCTATTAGCTCCCTCTTTGTCTGGGGATTTTGTTAATGCCCTTTCTTCTTGTTCTCACATTTGACACCAACTGAAATAGCCTTGCAGAACCTTTGTTTCTATTTTCTTCAAAATGTGTATTCCTCCATGAGGTTTCATCTTAATCTCTTCCTTTCAAAAGGATATGAATTGAACATGCAGAGAATCAGCCTAACAGGACCGATTATCAATTCCCATTTCCTTTCAGGGCCTTTGCCACCCGCGGGCCACCTAGACAGCTTTCCTGGAAGACAAAAGGTGTCTGAAATGGACAACTTTATTTCACACACTGGTCTCTTAGCGCTCAGTGGATGACAGAGACTCATCATCAATGATAAATCCTTCTTGTGACCCTTTTATATAATGCACAGCTGAGCTAAAAAGGAAATCAATGTTGCAATTTTAATTTAGTACTTTCATTCTGTTAATTTATCTAAAAAAATCCCATGTCATGACTTTCCTTTGTCAAAACAGCCAGTTCTTATCAATATGAATATGTGAAAATGCTCTGAGTTTCTTCCCCCTTTTCTTCTTGTTCTTGTTCTTCTCCCCCCCATCCCCCACCAGTGGTATGGTTGTAAAATCTCTGGGTCACACACAGCCCTCCATGTTTTCCTAGTGAGTAGAGAGCTCCTTTTGAAAGCAATGTGAGCTCGGTATGGCAGGGAAATATGCAGGGTCTCTAGGGAGAAAAGAAACTCAACTTAGATCGTCTGTTAGCTTTGCTAAAGATTTTTGTGAGACTCCATTTAAATAAAATTTCAGTTGTCTGTGTATATAGTATTTATTGGTGATGCCTGATCATATTAATAAACTGGGCCTATTTAACCATGATTAATCCCTGGAAAGAATCCTAAATAATGAACAGCCCTGTATTTTCTGTCAGGGTACTAGCAAATCACTTTATTTTCCCTTTTGTACTTCAGAATTTAAGAATCAGCCACAGATGGAGACTTACCCCACTCTGAGCACGATTCTGTCATCGGGGAACAAGGCCAACTTGACAGCACACTGCAACCGGCACCATCGTGGAGATGTGTGGCGTGCGGAGCTCACGCGAGGCGGGATGTATCTGCTGCTTTTCTGACAGAAATTTTGTTGCAAGGAATTGTTTCTTCAACTGTTTGCTTAAAAATCAGTTTCACTCACTTGAAATTCTCCCCCACTGGCTTCTTCTAGTCCCCCCCCCCCCCCCGTACGTGTCTTTCACACCTTTTCTCCCTTTACTACATAGGACTTTAAACCTCACTTTCGATTCACTTGCTTATGGCCTATCTCCATTGTGACAACATGTAAGCACTCTGTTTGTCTACTGAATTATCCTAAGAGTAGGGAACAATTGTGAGGTGTGGTAGGGCCTTGAAAAATATGTTTCTCCAAGAACTATTAGGAGGCCACACCTGGCAAATTTCTCTTGGGAGTAGGGACGGCAGCATTGTACCTCTACTGCCATGGCAAGATGGCAGATGTCGTGGAAAGAGCTTACTGCAGTTTGCTCATAATAATGTTTCTGTTTAGGAAGAAAGTGCCATCTTGCTCTCAGGACCTTCGTGATCTCCACAAGATTTGAACAACTTGAGAAGTAGAAAGCTGACTCTGAACCTAGGGTAGGGAATTAGCTCCACTGTGGGTTTATAAATAAAATCAGATGTTGGGATGTGTTTATGGCTGAGATATTTCAACCTAGTTTTGGTTGAAAACTGTATCAGCTGTAGATTCAGTATACTTTAAGCAAAATCGTTGTTGAAGGCCACAGCAGCGTAGGTACTTTGCATGGCGCTGCAAAGGACAATGGAGCCCACCTTCACGATCTAGGAAAGTCAGCAGGAATATTTCAAGTTTGGGGTGGGGCATGAAGGGCACTCTGATGGGAAATTAAGAAGGGGCTTATCCAAAAGATGGACTGGAATTTCAGAGCACGGTGATGTTGTCAGTAACAGACATGAGGCAAATGAGGCTCAAGGTAGCGCCGACGATATTAAAAAAATGGTCAGAAGGCATTTAAGACACAGGAATTAGCTTCATATAGTTCACTTGCCTTGCAGATGTTTACCGAAGAGGAAGTTACAAAGGGAAGTCATTATAGAAAGATGGGTAATTATTTATACATGTGACTGGATTTTACATGTATTATTTTATTGGGAAACTATCCAAAGCTTTTAAGGTGACAATTCAGAGATCTGCACTATATGCAAGCTGTTTATTTTATTTTGTTTTTATGGTGGTTAGAGGTGTAGGAGTAAATATAAGTAGCCAAGTAAATAAATATTTAGAAGTACCATACAAATTTAAACCTACAAAATCCACTCAACTTATAACCTTTAAGCATTAAAAGTAGAGTATTTTATACTAGTCATATATGGGTTTTTCAAAGACCTCCCGCCTGAGGTTTTGAAAACGTACCTATCATCCTTCGTAATATTCTTATATCTGAATTGTTGGGAATTCTCCCAAATCAAACCTCTTTAACTATAACCAACCTTGTCCTATTTGATCTACTATATACATGGAAAACTACCACATGGTATCACCACATTAGACGAGATATGCCTGAATAGAATTATGCAAACTGTTCAAATAATCTACTTATTTCTTTTAAATGTACTTTATTATTTTCTCACATTACATATTTTATCCTGGCAATTTAGAAAGCCTTCATGCCTTCTTATTTTTTATTTCTTTCTAAATTTTGACCATAAAACTCTCTTGACCTAGAAATAATCTGGCTATTAAAGAGACTAATGAATGATCACTTCATGGCTTTTATATAATTAATTGACTTTTTAGTTCTCAATTGAACTTCTCTGATTAGTCAAATAAAATATAAGGTTACCTACAGACTCAAATAATTTTCTTCTAATACCAGATCATCCTCTATTGTCATCAAAGTAAAGGTTAACTCCATATGGCCAGTGAGTGGTAAAACATTCTCTTGACTCATTTACTAAAGTTTTTAAGGCAAAACCTCCCTTTTTCATTGATGAAACATGGGCTGAAAATTTCTATGCTAAGAATAACACTGATGATTCATATTTGAATTCTGGTAATTGGATATATTTACACAGAAGAAAAATATTTGCTCTGCAAGTCAGCCAGTACAAAAGTATACACATAAAGAATTTATCACATTTCCTATAGACAAAATTTATTTTTATAATAAATTCTCTTTCTAACGTTAAGGTTGGGATTAAGCAATTCATCGACTTTTGGTTTTTTATTGTCCTCTCCAATTGGTAATATTAAATAAATTTAGGAAAAATAGTAAAAATTCAGCTGAGTAGGGTTTGAAATATGGCACCTTCAATAGCCCAGAGGACTCTGTCCTTTTGAATTCAATAAACAAAGTAAATACAGTAAGAAAGATATATATGTTCTTTGGCATCACATTTATCTACTAGCTTATTTATAAAATTTTTCTTTATTTGTCCTCTGAATGTGGAATCAACAATCTAGATTCATGCCTTAAGATGGATAAAAGCATTTATTAACCAAGAAAAAATACTGAAACACACATACACAAAACAATTAACATTTTCTTTTGGTTTTAATTCTGTTTATCCTTGAGTATATTTTTATATTCTAATCAAATCTTTAACAGATTGTTTGTTAGCATCATCACAACTTCCTAAGCATTCTGCTTCTCATTTAGTTGCTGCTGTGTGTAGGCAGACACCTTGATTCAGTTAGTGGAGGACTATGCAGGTTCTGAGCTCTGAAGGATACAGGAGAAGGCTGGGAGATCTGGGCCAGTGCACAGTGATGAATTTGGGCTTCAGCCAACTATGGTCTACCATTGTGGAGTCTTTTCTCTATATTTTAAATTGTGATGAGGTTTCTTTGCATTTCACTTTTTCTCAGATTTGCTTTGTTAAACAACTTTGAAAGACATACTTTACACTCTCTATTTTTATGTAAAGGTCTCTGATTAATTAGCAAATTTGTGGATTAGAATGACACAAAACCTACTTATCACTTTACCAAAGCAAATATCCTCAACCTCTACTCTGCCCCGAAAGTACTGATTTCTGGTATTTTAATGTGTCTTGAGTTGATCAGACAGATTTTAAGACTTAATATTTATTTCTTAGTATTATGTTATGAGAAAAGGCAAATAGTTGTATGAGGTACAATGCTTGTTTAATGTAAGTTTTGTAAAATTACTGAGTAATTTTAACTACAGAGGAAGATCACGTTTCCCAAGGGGCAGTCCAGAGAAAGAACTAGATTTATTCTAAGCACATTTTCAACAGGTCAGTGTTGATATAAAAGTTTGTGTTTGGCATTTTATATGATTTCTTTAAACATGGCTCAGTGTCTGACCAAGGATGAATGAATATATCTCTCATTGTCCACCTGAAACTTATCCCTGGTATTTGGACAAATGTGAGAGAAAGAATGTTTTGTGTCAGTGGATGAAAATGTGCTGAAAAGTTAAAAGCTACTAAAATTTTTCCGCATATTTTCATACCCAAAGAGATCTCCTCTGCTTCCCCATCCCCATCCCATATATCTGTGCATGCACACAACCAAGAGTTTATCTGACTTTTAAAAGTGATTTTATGAATTATCCCTGTGTTATCAATTACTCATTTTTATCTGTTAAAAAAGGACTCATAAATACTCTTTAAAAACCTCTAAGCTCAATCATGAGAAGCTAGAGAGAACTTACTTTTTCCTAGTAAATGGGAAAGAAAAAAAAATCCAGGCTCATCCTGAATAACAAGTAGAGAAAATGAATAGGTAATATACATCATAACTTCTACAACATGTTTTAAGTTGTAATTTTTAAAAACCTTTCAAAATAATTCTTTCAGGAAAAAACTGAGAAAAAATGAACCATTTACTTTTAAAGTAGTTAGTGATTTTAATATTTTGTAGTAGCAGCTAGCTTTCCAGAAAAGGGAGGATTTTTAAAATGATCACTTGTTTTCTAACAAAGTGAGGAGCGTTAGCGAACAGAAATTGAGCACGTGGGACCCTATTTCTTTTTTTTTTTCCTATCTTCTATTTTATGTGAGTTAGCCTTGTTTTCAAAAGGTTATTTCCATCACATAAAATTATTTTCTCAAAAAATAAAATACATCTTAAAAATTTTGATTCTCCTTTTTTGCTTTTTTCCCTTTATTTCTATAAATACACATCTGAGATACATGATTATAATTAGTTTGCATATTTTCTGCACGTATGTTTCACGTCAACATTGCAATGCTTTCCCCTCCCCATTCCTGGCCCTGATTCTCTTTTGTCATACTAGACATTCTGATGTTCTGTTGTTATGAACCAGAAATACTTCGTTAAACCAGAAAATTTATATATGTGGGACACAGAAATTCCAGTTTTACAACTTTCTACAACATGTAATTATTAGAACCATTTGATACTTGGATAGGCCTAGAGTTTAAGAGATAATTTACTGAACAGACCAGAGTGAATTGTGATAAACAAATGCTATGGCTTAAATGTTTGTGTTCTTCCAAGTTTACGTGTTAAAATTCTAACCTTCACTATGATGCTATCAGCAATTGTGGTCTTAGTGAGATAAACAGGTCATGGGGCAAAGCCTAGTGCCCTTATAAAAAGGAGCCCCGAGAGATCCCTTCCTCCCTCCAACATGGAAAGTGGAAAGGTGGCCATTTGTCAATCAGAAAATACGTCATCCCTGGATACTGGGCCAGCTAGCGCATGTATTTTGGACTTCTAAGAATCTAAGTACTTTTCAGCTGTATATATGCTGCCTAGTTTATAATATTTGATTCTAGCAACCCAGAAATACTAAGATGACAATGAATTATTTTTATATAAATCCAAGCTTTCAAGTATTTCAAACTTTTTCAGTAAAAACATACATGTCCGTCCTTTGGAGACTGCTGGTGATTTAGTAAATCTTTTTTCAATCAATAGTAAGATAAGCTTAGCTGTGCTCTTGTCTGATGTCACAGACTCCATTCTGCAGGATAAAAATGAATGAAATTTATGCGTGTGGCTCTGTTAGAGCTGTTCCTTCAGCCTTTGTCTTAATAAATGCGATATATGGTGAAGAACTGAAGAAGTGGGGAGGCAGTGATTTTTTTTTGCATTTTTAATACAAGGCTCCTAACTGACTTAGTTTGGGATACCAACTTTTAATATTCCAACTTATAAACACACATATCCAATTAATTGTCTTAAGTAAGACCTCTAAATGTAGATACATGACAATGAGTACCCATCTTAAATATTTTTAATTACTTGTATATCATAAAGCATTTCTACATAAATATCATGTTGAAAGCCCTGGTTCTTACCAAAAACATCACTTGCTTTGACTTTCCTCCTTGATCCCTTGTTTCAATTGTCAAACATTCAGCTCCAGCGGGGGAAAAATGCCTGGCGTTTCCTCAGTACTTCATTACATATCATGCTCCCCACCCCCAGGTAATATACATGCTACTTTGGGGGCTTTTTATATCTTTTTTCCTTCCATGATCTGGGAAATCTCTAGGTCTTAACTTGACATAGATTTCCTTAGTTAATACTCTTAGTTAATATTCATCTTGAAAACCTCTAAAATTAACCCATTTTGATCACTTACTGCCTTTTTCCCTAGGTTTATTTTCCGAAAGGCAAGAGCAGAATCCTGTAATGTTCTTAGTGTGACTGCCTGTCCTGAGAGGTTTGCAGATGTGCTGCTCGAGTGACCGGATGATAGTTCAAAATCCATCTGTTCTTTGATATGTTTTCTGAATTTGATCTCCCCATTTGGCTTCTAATATTTTAGAATTGCACTTCGGAATTTTTTTTTTTTTCAAATTGTCTGTTATCTTTTGGACTTTGCAGCTTCACTCTTCCTGGGGGCATTCATTCATTTAACAGATATTTTTGAGGTGTCCTAAGTTCTTTGCAGGGTTGTGTGAAATATGCAAAGAGAAATCATGTTACTTCTAAGAGAACTATAATTTTGTAGGAAGAGGTGATAGAGATATTATGACACATCTAGAAAATGATGTCAAAGAAGGGAGCCAACACATCCAAGTGGAAGTATAACACAGGCCTCACAACATGTGCAAAGACAGAGCATTACAGAATAAAAGGAAAAGGCATTGAAATCCATGCAGTAAGGTGTGTGAGTAAAACAAAAACAGTACACATGGTCGGTGGAAAAAGGCCTGAATCACACCCAGCATTGATAAAGCAAAGCAATAAAACCTAATGACGTGTAGAGAAAGGCCTGGAACTGGTCAGTAGAGCGTCTGGCATGTTAGGCCACAGGGGTGGACTTAATGGAGGCAAAGGAGGCCACCAAAAATTTCTTTCAGTGACACTTGCTCAGTTTTTTTTCTATGAAGTCACAGACGTCCACTCGCCTCCATCTACTTGTCTCTTTCTCCTAGCAAATGCAGCTTGAAGGAGGCCAGAAAGTCCACAGCTCACACACCTCTCACTACCCTCACTAAGCTCTCGTACTTGAATTAAGATCAAAATCCCAACAATAATTAACCTCTACAGTGGATTTCTACCGACGTTCTTCAAATGTCAATTTACTTGCCACAGGTTTCCCTTTGGATAATTAATTTCCCATCTCTGGAGCCATGTTTTTGTCTTATACCTCTCTGTATTTTCTCTTGTTTGAAATAATTCATGGCCAACCTCTTATATTGTAAAAAAGGATTGAATCAAAGTCTCTCATCCCCATTCTGTAGTCATATGTTGCAGTAATAAATAGTACATGTGATGCCATGTCTATAGACAGTGAAGACACGCTTAGTGAATGAACAAGGGAATAAAATGAATCTTGGTCCATGTTGGAGTGAATGCTCTTCAATGTCAATGACATTTTTATAAAATTTATCTCTTCAACTCTCTCTTACTTGGTGCAGAACTATGTGAGTTTTAATTAAACGAATGCATAGATCCTTTCAAAAAAGGCACTAGAGAATAATTTTAAAGATACACAAAAGAATAATATTTTCGTTCAAAATAGAGCATTATGTGAGGTATTTAAGATAATATAGAAACATATTTACTGATTCCAGGCACATAAGCTTTCAGTAAAATATAGCAAATATTGATTTAAAATGATTCAAATGTTTCCTGCCTTTGAACTAAACAAGAGCTCTGGGTTTTTATGAATTGAACAAACAAACACAAGCTGAACATGGTCAGAGTTATCCATGCTTAATATTTTAATTCCATTGTTCAATAATTCCCATTTCACTGCATTATTTTTGCTTTATTATGCTCCTATAATACTCTCAAATATGTCTATAAAACTTTACAACCCTTTGCCAATGGCATATGGTGAGTGTTCTGAGGAGAAACATGTTTATGGGCTGAAAGATGGGAAGAAAATGTAAAGTACTCTTACGGGACTAGGGAGGGATCGCTGCCTGCATGCGTGGCAGGGACATTATAGTATTTCAGACTCTTGCAATTTGAATTGTAGTCCTTTTATTCCAACAATGAACAGAAGCCTGGTAATGTGCAATGGCAACTTCTGTTTTTGCTTTTTTCGATGAAGATTGAAGGAACTAGTGCCTGAAACAATAATATAAATCTGAATGCTTTAGAAAATGCCAATATTAAAGGAAGGAGGAAGAGAAACTTAATAAGTGTAGATAGAGGAGCAACAGAAACACAATTTTATTGTCTCTCTCCCCCTAAGTCTGTGCAGACTTTGTCAAGACCAGAGAGTGCGTCGATACTCCTTGGAACAGTTGTTATTTCTTCATCATTCTTGGAAGCCTACTTGCTGCAGAAGGTATTGCTGGGCCAAAATCTCCATTGGCTGAGCACTGGAGTCAAATGCTCACTTGCTGCTTATACTGTCTTTTTGTCTTCCTTATCATGACCGATAGACGCAGGCTAGGCTAAAAGCCTTAGTGTGATCTTGGATTTTTTCTTACTGGTCCCTAATTGGTCACCCAGTGCATTTTTCCTTCACTCCCATGTCTCTTCTATGCACTTCATGTTCCTTGCAACTCACTCCTGTAATATCTTGAACCTATCTCAGGTCTCTTCTGACTCTAGCCCTTTCCACTCCACTTAGCACCATGAGATCATTATGTCTTCAAAAAGACTTAAAAGCTTAATAGGCAGGAATTCTGTTCTCTCCCTTCTAGTAGATCTTGGATGTGTGCTTAAATGAATGCAGCCATGCAATCCCGACCTAACATACCTTTACAGTCTCACTGTCAATGCTCTGTGCCATGTGCCCTGCCTGTCGCTACCACGTGGCACATGTATGATGTCTGAACTCTCTACTCCGCTGGTTTTCCTAAGGTTGTCCATCCTCAGCAATATGGCTCCTCTGTCAAACTGTAGCTCAAAGGCTTTCATATGGATTCTAGATTTCTCAACTAGAAACAGTCCACCAGCTCTGCTTCCAAAGTGTTGGTAGTGTAAGTGCAACTATTGTAGCATTTTAATCCTGCTTTTTATTATAGTTTTATGACTTAAAATTTCTGTTATACCTAGTGACTGTAAGTTGCATCCTCCAGCCGTGGTTAGCACCTTGGTTAGCCATCTCCTTGTGTGTTAGAATTATCTTTGCACAGATGGCTTTCTCCACTCAAAAGGACTCTCCTGATCTATGTTCTGGGATCTTTGTCTGCTTCATCCTTTCCTTTAGATATCTATTAAAAGGTTAAATTAAAAGGCTAGCATCTGCCTTTAGTCATCAATATAGATACATTTTACTGCAGGTCAGTGAGGGTGTTGGCATGCTCTCTGCCACCCAGTACAGATCAAACAGATTTGAACACAAAATATTTAAGGACAATTATCTAAATGATCTATTTTTTGATTATTTAAATTTTACTTTCGGTACTCTAAATTTAAAGTAGCTCTTTAAGACTGGATAGATAATCCTTAGTAAAATCTTGCCACTGTCAACATTTTAAAATACTTCACTATGAATCTGTTATTGCATTTTCATCAGAGGTGTGGTTCTAGAACCAGTATCTTCTTTGTAAGAACATATCAGACATTTTTTTGAGAAATTCATAGAAGATAAAGCTGTGCTTCTCTCCTGTTGATTTATACCTGTAGGTCTTGTGAATAGAATACATTAGGTGATCTCTCTCTCTCTCTCCCTCCCCCCCCTCTCTCTCTCTCTCTGTGTGTGTGTGTGTGTGTGTGTGTGTGTGTGTGTGTGTGTTACTGGGAATGAAACCCAGAGCCTTTGCACTAAGCTCCTTTCTCAGCCCAATTTTAACTTGTCACTTCTTTGAGGCAGAGTCTCAGTTTCCCAGGCTGGGTGGTGACCTGCAGGCCTTCTACATCAGCTTCTGAGTTTGCTTGGGTTACAGCCCTGCACCTCTGGGCCCTTCTATTTTCTGTAGAGTTCTTGGATAGTTTAACCTCCCTTTAATTGGTTTATCAGTGATAGGCATTTAGCTACAACCTAATCTCATCTAATTTAATGATTTCATCTTAATTTCTATCCTCAGATTATCTGGCTTTCATCTACCCAATTATTATTTGTTTATCAAAAATTGCAGTAGTAAGTTTAAATATGAGCAAGGTTTGAGAAAAATTAATATTCTAGTAAATTGTAGCTAATACAAAAAACACAAGACAGCTTTTCTCTGATAGAAGGTACTCAAGGGTTTCCTGACTAAATTCAAAAAATTTCAGGGCACCAAAAAATTCTACAAAATGAGGCCGTAAGTCATGTGCAATTAGTCCCTTCAAGGAACCTAAAGGGTGCTGCTCAAAGTTGAGCCCAATATAATATTCATCATTAACGGCTTTCCTTCATTCTTAGTGAGTCACACCACATAACTGTGGGAAGAAAGAGTGAGGTGAAGTTCAGAAAGCATTTGTCTTTTACGATCCTCATTGAGAGAAGACAATAGTCTTGTTCACGCAGGTAATAATATCCTGGCAGCACTGCGTTAGCTAATTCTGCTAGGGAGCAGTCGCACAAAGGGCATCGATGTCTCTCTTACCTCCACCTGAGGACGTTTAGTGTTATGGAATGTGCACAAGAAGAAGGCCAAGGGGCACGGGTTGTTGGTCCCTGCTACGTGTCAGAGCAAGGCAGCTGAAATACACGGGAAGGTCAACACAAGTGGTGGCTGAAGAGACTGCCGTTTGTGTGCGTGCTGTTCATAGGATTTGAAGAAACCTGAGCACAAACATCGGCCTCTGTGACCTGATCACACATGGCTCAATGCAGAGGGGACATCAAGGAGCTCCTGCTGAGGAGCTCAAAGCAGAGGCTGCTGAACAGTGACACTATGACACGCCAAGAGTTCCAGGCCCTGATGGGAAGCAACTTCAGGAACAAGACTTCAAATGGGCAAGGAGAAAAGATGGCATGAAACTGAATACTTTGAATTTTTAGGGTTCCATTATTAAACTATTTTTCATACAGCAAAATTTTCTTCTCTGTGATTTTCTATTATTCACATGATTGTTAAATGAAGACATTATGGTTGGTAAGGTGCCTACAATTCAAAAGATGCTTGAAAAGATTCCTGTGACAGTCACGATTACCAAGTCATTCAAAGTAAATGCAACTGAAGCACAAGGAAGAGGCCCCTAAAATGTTGGTTAAAAAAAGAACAACAACAACAACAACAACAACAAAAAAACACCAATAGGTAGCTTTTAAAGATACCACCAAAATGTAATTCCTTTATGAACCTCATCAGACTTTCTTACATGTCAGCAAACCTTAGGTCAGTTAGCCAAATGACTGCTAATATCTCCATCAGCAGGAACACCATGGCTAACGTTAATACTTCAGTGCAAGAACTATTACTAAGAATAAAAATGTATGCTATCTTGAGGCTTTTTTTCCCTTAAGTAATTAACAATGTCCCTACAGGTAAGCAAAAATGATTACCTTTTCATCAATCTATTCTGTTGCTCAGCCATTAAACATAACTCAGCTGAAGTCTATGGGGATAGGTAAAAAATGAGACGGAGGAAGCTTTACAGCTTTAGATTTCCAATATGAAATAGAGTATGTGAGTGAAAATTGTGTCCATATGATTTTCAAAAATAAAGGTAAAACATCTATACAAAATTTGACATATGAAAAAACAACAGCTCCTATTACATAGATTCACAACTCTAAAAATCCACTCTTGTGGGTCTTCCATCTAGCTCTTCATGAGCCAGTTACCAAGATGCCAAATGGTTCTTCAAGTAGGTTTGATCATTTTGTATTAATCATTTGGAGGGGGACAGATTGTGACAACACTAAAACATTGCATCCAATGGACATAGAATAGCCAACTTTTCTTTGCTTCTATATTGTTTCTAAGTTCTTGCAGTGATTACTATTTGATTGTTAAGCAACAGTCATGTGAACTTCTCTATGCAAATATGTTTAAAATGTATTTTGGTTTCTCTTAAAAAGTTGAAACCATAAGATTTATTTTGAACCCATTTCTATGGTTATTAATACTCATGAGATGTCACTTTCAAACCAATATTTCATATTGTATTAATACATAGAAATTTAAATTTGCATAATTAATGCGATATAAAATGAGATCTTAGTTTTCCCTTAATTTTTTTGCAAAATCCAATGATCTTTACCAATTATATTTCTTGTTTTTGTATTGTGTGACCATAGAAGTTTAATTTGACCTTTTTATGATTCCGGGGACTTAACCCAGGGTTTTCAGGCTGAGTTCTACCCTCAGTAAATTATTATTTTTGTTTTGATACTGGATTTTGCTAAGTTGCTAAGTTTCCCTGGCGAGAAGGCTATGTTTCATCTCCGGATCCTTGTGTCTCAGACTCCCAGAATGTTCAGACTATAGGATTGTACCACCAGGTCCATCTTAAATATTTTTATTAAATATTTAACCTTTTGTAAAATAAAAGTATTGAGTATGCCATGTTTATGTTTTTCTTACATCTATTGCTAGCTTGTTGCTAGCTTGTTCTAAATTTGCATTATATATATATATATATATGTTTTACAATTTATGCAGATAAAGCTTTGTTGATCGTTTGCTTCTTTTTAAATAGTTTTCTGATAATGGTATGAAAACAGTGGTTTTATTTTATAGACAATTCCATGTTTTGAACAATTGCATTTCTCATATGTATCTAATTTATGTAGCTTAATCTATTTGTTGTTTCTTTTTCCCCTCTCTGTTCCTTTTTAAAATTATCCATGGAAGCTTAATAATCAGTTCTATTTTCTTTTGCTTGTTCTTCATTTTGTTTTTATCTCTATTTAATCTTCTTGAGCCTTGCCTTGGTGTATAATAAAAAGCATTTAAATTTTTTCCTCTATAATTATATACCATCCTATAGCATGTTTTTAGCAAAAATGCCTTTTCCATTATTGTATGAAATCTTCTATGATACACAATGAATTGCTGTTCATATTAATTTCTATTTTCAATTTAAATATACATTTACTATTATCTGGAGATTATCTATTATTATCTATTTAATGTGGGCAGTACCATTCTTTGGGTGGGCCTGGTGGTTCAGGCCTGTAATCCCAGTTCTTTGGGAGGTTGTAGTGGGAAGATCACACATTCAAGCCTAGTTTGGTCTCAGAAACAAGCAAAAAGCCTCCGGATATCGCACACTGTGAAGGCCCTGGACCTCATCTTCAGTGTCACACATACAAAACAAGTCTATGTGTATTACTTTTTAAAAATTTTCCTGATAGCAAATTACGGCCAATCTGAGTTAAATTAAAACAACTTGCTTAAGGTTGACCAAAAGTTATCATATTACATGAAAACTGTTCCCTTCAATAATTCAACTGAATTATTTTTCTATTTCCAAAAGGAAGAATAACACATATTAAACTTGAGGACAAATATTCCTCTAATAAATGATCTGTTTTAAATAAGTTGAGTTTACATCATTATGCTGAATTGTGAGCATGGCCTGCCTGCCTGTGTTCACCTTTGTGGACAGATAGGCGGGACGCTTGTGACAATTAATTGTCCTTTGTGCATGTGACTTACCTCACAGGCAAAAGGACAGTAATAATAGTCATAATCTCTGTGGTTCTGATAGGATTTAAGTGAATGGAATTTCTACTATTTTACCCACTTTCACGGCAAAGGTGGGGAATGTGTCATGCTAAGCTTTCTGAAAGAAGGTAACCATTAGGTTCATCTTAAAATATAGGTAACATTTTACTATTTGAGTTTTCCATTGTGACATGAGTTTCTGTCACATGGGATTTTATGTCTTATGGGTAGCTCCAGGCTAATGAAGTCAATACCACTTTGCCTCTTACCTGTTCTCAGTGGAACTAAGGTGTTGAGGTGTTGCAAAAATAATTTACTCAAAAGTGTACCATAAGTAATAACCTAGTATTGTGGTTTGGCTCTGGAATGTCCCCAAAAAGTCTCATGTATTTTAATGTTATGGATTGTCTATGAAACCATGTGCTGTTGGTGGATTGGGGTCTGGCCTAGAGGGATGGATTACAGTTAAATTAGGATTAAAGGCGTGTGAGTTAGGATTAACGGTGTAGAGTGGCCACATCTTCCACACCTGGATGCAAGAGGGGCTGGTAATTGGGCAGAGACCTGGAAGGATATATAAGCTGCATCCTGCTTTCCTTGGAGAACTAGTACTGGTCTCAACTAGTCTCAACTTGCCTGCCTGTTTGTGATGTCGTGAGGAGCTGCCTCTACCTCGGTCTCTGCCATGTACTTCATGGCTGCCGGCTGCCCCTGAGTGGACTGTGACCTTCTGAAACTGTGAACTAAAATAAACCTTTCCTTTCCTAAATTTGTGGGTGTTGGGTATTGAGTCACAGCAGTGGAAAGTAACCAAGACACCTAGTAAGTTACTTTTCCTAGGCCAGATATATTACATATATATGTGTGTGTGTTTGGCTGTGTGTGCTATATTATACATATACATATGTAATATTTGAAGAGTGCTTTGGGAGTCATTAATTTCTTGAAAAAAAACTGATAAGGCATCTTAATTCATTATTTTTGAGTATTACATGTGGTAACTATGAAGTAACACTTGCAGAGTTTGTTAGTTTAGCTTCACTTAGACATAGATAGGACTATTGAGTTGATTCATCTAATCCTTGGCTTTCATGAGGAATTGATGTGGTACAGCTAAGCTACTAGTATTTGAACAATATTTTCATATATTTCCAAAAAAACCTCACTTGCATTACCATCTCACCCCAGAGAGAATGGCTTACATCCAAAAGTCAAATAGTAACCAGTGCTGGTGAGACTGTAGGGAGAAAGGTACCCTCCTGCACTGCTGGTAGGAATGTAAATTTGTACAACCACTTTGGAAAGCAGTATGGAGAGCTCTCAAAAGACTAGAAATAAATATCCCCTTCAATCCAGCGACATCCCTCCTGGGAATATATCCAAAAGAGGCCAAAACAACACACAACAGATATACATGTATACCCATGTTCCTAGCAGCACAACTAACAATAGCTAAAATATGAAAGTCACCAAAATACCCATCAACAGACCAGTGGATACACAAATTATGGCATTTATACACAATGGAATACTATGCATCAATAAAGTCCAACAGCATGGAGGCTTTTGCAGCCAAATGGAAGAAACTTGAGAACATCATGCTTAGTGAAGTAAGTCAGAAGCAGAAGGTGAAACATCTAATGCTCTCTCTGATATGAGAGACCCAGATCACAACTCCTATGGAACTTAAGAGGAAAGACAAAGTGAAAGAGGGGAGTAGGGTGGGGGAGGAGGGAGGGAGGGGAGGGGAGGGGGAGGGACTAAAGGAGAGCGGGAAAGCCCTTGTCACTTTGACAAGACATGTATGTGCACAGAATGCTCAACTTCATTGTAAATCTTGAATTTTGCATGTATATATATCAATAAAATGGGGGAAAAATAACCTACTAGAATTTTCCATAAAACTAATTAAACTAGAAAAAAACCTCACTTTCAGACAATATTACTAATATGGAACTACGTAAATTTTTTCCCCAATATTTCATGCCAGGAGCAAAGTTTTGTCTCCTAAGACAAAACTAGATGTTTTATTTTTGTTTTTGTTTTTGTTTTGTTTTGTTTTGTTATTTTTTTTTGTCAGACCACAGGGATTGTGAAGGTCAAGTCGATACTTGCTTGGCTACCAGTAAGGCCAGAGGCATACCTGGGGGTTAGCTTAGTAATATAGCTTGCCTCTGCTTCCCCATGCAATTGTTTCTTGCTTCTTAAGTAAGAGAACTTCTTCTATGTAAGAACTTCTATGAGTTACATTTTTAAAACTGTCTAAATATCTAATCTATTGTAAATAACTAAAATGTATAAGCTATCTTAAAATATTCCTGAATGAACTATTTCTGATTGAAATAATTGTGTTCCTCCTTTGACCCTTAGTAAATATTAAATCCTTAGAACAAAGTGGTAATTTTTTCTTTCCAACTATATTTCAAGATCCTACAGCAGGACAGGTTTCTTGCTTTATGTCCACTATACCGGTATTTAACAGTTAATTTGATTGGTAGCTACTTGCATTTTAAGAGAGAATGCTGTGAGAGAATTCTTTATGATAGACTTTCATTTTTTAAAAAATGGGATAACTGTAGCAACCCTGAACTGAGAGTGTCTTTGTTATTTTCAAATTATTCCATACAGAGTTATGGCAATTTTGATTGGCAAGGGAAAACAGATCCAGAACTGCCATTACTTAAAAGTAGAAACGACTTCACTAAAGTCTAGCTTGTTCATTTGAAATGCTTAGGAAGGCAAGACCAGAGAGTTCTTCATTTGCAGAAGTAGCATGATGAATCACCACAAGACTAAGGCTGGGATTCAGGCGCACCTGTTTGCCGGCTATGTAGTGTGATTGCTTCTGAAACACACTAGGAGAATCTTGCATTATTTCCAATGCAAGTCAGTCAGGACCCTAAGTCAGACTCTCATCTACAATGTCCGAAGCTGTGAAAGTGCTAGGAATCCAGACACAAAGAGCAAAATCTGGAGGGCCTACTGTGCCATGATCCAAGCTTTGGAAGAAGCATGTGTCTTTTTCTTTTTTTGGTATAATCTTCACAGTCACTCTTTGAGATAAGTACTGTTTTATTTCGATTCTAGAGACAATGAGAGGCAGGTCTTCTGCTTAGCTTCAAGATGCAGTTGGCTCTCTCGCACTGTGCATGTGTGTCACAAATCCACCAGTGTATACACATTTCCATGGCTTCCTTTTTGGGTATAATACATTTTATTTTTCCAATCTACATTGGGCTACCTACTTGAAGAACTATGGCTGGCATTCCTTTCATAGAGTTCTCAGCTCCTGCCATCTAGGCTTGCTTTTGTCCCCTCCCTTAGAAACTTAACTGCGATCAAAGCAAAAATTCTGTGCTGCAGAACTGGAAAGTCACTAATATTACTAGATTCTGAGAGAACACCAAGTACTTCAATAGATAATGGAGGAATAGTCTAAACTCTCCTAAAAGTATATAAGGTGAGTATAAGGTGCTACCATTATGTGATACCTTAGAAGCAGGCAAGAATGCAAAACAAGAAGGAATAAGTGAAAAGGAAATGAGCCTTTTCATGTCATTCTCGTAATGGGAAAGAGTAAGGTTCTAGGTTTTCTTACACTAAAAAGAACAGCTAAAATAGAGAATACTATATCACTCAAAAGTAATACAAATAAAAGAAACTCTTGATTAAGAAATTTTGATTCCAAAATTTGCTGAAAGTGATTGCCTATTTCTTTTTTAATTTTCTTCATTTATTCTTTTTTGTGGTACTGGCTAGAGAACTCAGAGTCTCATGTCTGACAGACAAGTGCTCTACCACAGAGCTATGTCCTCAACCTTTAAATTAATTAATTTTCTGAAGGAGCTTAAAAAATAACATGACAAAGCCAAGAGGCTATTTCAGTTTGGCTGTGCCCAGTGGTGTGGTCTGTGCGGTGCTTATTGGTCTGCCATGCCTGTGGAGTGGCAGTTCTTCCACAAATATTAGAACCGCACAGTCCCAGGCTGATTATTTTGGGCATTTGCCTTCCTGCCACACATACCAGCTGATATCATGCCATAGAACCCCAGTGTGCTCAGGATATTCAGCCAGCTGCCTGGGAGACACTGAAAATATTACTATTGATTTGGCGTGGTGTTTAATGTGGTTGTTAAATTTTAAATCACTGTACAATGACCAATACTTTGGGTAGTAATGTAATTCTTCCAGGTTTATCATGTCTCTTGAAGCTGGACTCTTTAGCACATTGTGCAGCTTTAAATTCCAGACAGGGGAATAAGCTTTAATAACACAAATACTTAATAACTTTGGTCATAACCCCTCAACAGTGGTATCAACAGGAAAAAACAATTCTCTCATTGTGTTTCTCGCAGACATCCCGCCAGTGCTGTACTTCCATCAGTTTTTTTCATAATGTGTGCTTGGCACACTTACTTTAATATTGCTGGTTTGAGAGCACTGTCTTTTTTGTCCTAGTCACCAACGTGATATTTTGAGCACTCAAGATGGGCTGCGAGAAGGGATAAGCTGATTTATACTGAGACCACGGCAGCAAAGTATGTAGGATCATCTACCTCTTTGAAATGAGCTTTCAGGAAACAACTTCATCTTGGGAGCAGATCGGCTGCTCTGTACAATGTTTTACAAGGGGTTGAAAATGAATGTAGCAGAGCATGCTTCTATCGCAGTCAGTATTTGTAGCCTAAGTGGTTGGGGCCGGGGCTGGCCTAAACAGAAAGGAGGGAATACTTAACTTCCGCCCTTTGTCACAAAGACACTGCTGTCTCCACTATGTGCACCCAAAACATTTGTGAATACATCTCTCTCCGACAGCAGAGTTACTAGGGTTTTTTTTTTTTTCAGGGTCCACCAACAATTTTTTAGTATAGATAAAAAACGTCAGCTAGGTGCATGGCTCTGCACAGATGCAGTCCTAACCAGTAGACAATGGTTGCACACTAAACCTGGGTCTGCTGGAGCCTGTTCCTATGTGTGGCTGTGCAAAGTGGGACAGATGGTGGGGTCAATAATAAGGAACTTGTTTGTTGCTGCCGATTGAAGGCCATTTCTCCTGCCAGCGTGACTCCACAGATTCATCCTGGCATTGGTGACCAAGGGGAGACAAACAATATTGTTCAACAAGCATTCTGAAGGCTAGCATATGGCCAGAAAGAGATCTCTAGAGGATACCAGGACATGTAGTGTTGCGCTGCACTGTGGTAGTATTGCTTCTAAGCAGTAAGGGCATGGCAGGTTCATCTGGTTCGAAGTATAAATAAATGTAACTGAAAACCACAGGGGGTATCATCTGGTGAGCTCCTGAGCTCGAGAACAATGGGTTTTGTATTGCTTCTAGGATTATTTGCTTAATAAACTGTAGTAGTTTCATTTGTTTGCATTTTCCCCAGGAATAATCATATTTTGGGGGGCTCTGCGATGACAAAGTGTTGAGAATTTTTGTTGACTTAAAATATGTCTGTGTGAACCAATAAGAGGGAAGTACTAATGGTGCTGGGCTAGGGATTTAGTTAATTGGGAGACACTGGAGGAGTCACTCAAGTTGGTATCACCTAATTAAGGCAATATATTTTCCAGAGATTTAGAGAATCTAGAGCTCCTCCAGCTTTAGTGCTGCTCCTTGGTCACTGTAGGGTGGCAGCAATGAGCTTTCTCTGATTTTAGCCACGTAGATGACTTGGTTTGGTGCACTTTACTTTCTAACAAAGGTTTGTGGATTTAAATATCAATCACTGAATAAAACACGCATAGATTCTGTGTTAATACACTTCAGGAATGCCATAATTCTGTCACTGAGTTTAATCCTTTTGAAAAACAAGAAAGTTGCCAAATTGGAAATTTTTTATGAAGCTTTTCTATTCAAAAATTTTATTCAGGGGCTGAGAATGTAGCTCAGTGGTTAAAGTGCTTGTTTAAGTACCTGGGTTCAATTTTCCAGTACCACTTACTAGCTGGGTGTGGTGATGCATACCTGTAATTCCAGCACTCAGGAGGCTAAGGCAGGAAGATTGACATAAGTTGAAGGTCAGCCTGGGCTACATAATGAGTTCAGGAGCAACCTGGACTGCAGAGCAAGATTCTGTCTCAAAAATAGATAAATAAATAAATAAATAGATAAATCTTATTCCAAAGACAGATTTGCTGAAATAGGTCCAGATTAGAAATCCTGGAATGCTGTTGATTCTATTCAGATTCTTGTCAGGCCAAGTCCGTCAGTGAGGAACAAGTCACATACCACAGTGCTTCTGATTCCCTCCCAATCATTTATCATGCTGTAAGAGGATTTCCTTTATTACATCTGGTCAAGACAATGCAATATTTAGAAACCTACAAAGTACTTTCGTTCTTCAGAGGAACAAGTCATATTTTTTCAATATTATTTATTCTCAAAGGGGTTTTACAAGATAAATCTTTTGAAGAAAATCAAAATATTATGAAAAACCTAATAATACAATTTCTAGATATATAACAGAACAATGAAAAACCATCAAACTCAAAGACTGGGTTTTATTCATAAATTTAAATAATGTTGGGCTAATATTCAAATTTCCTGTCTTTATTGCTGTGTCATTCTGTCTCTGGTCTAAACGCTATTACCACGCTACCATATATTTCTAGAGTTTTTTTTTTTTATGTTTGCATACAACAAATAGAAAGCAAAGACAAAGATTCAAAATAAACTTAATAGCACGACATTAATAGGTTGTCACTATTTCTTAGTCTCAAATGAGGCCCTAAAGACTTAAAAGAACGTTAGCAACTTTCCTTGTTTCTAAAGAAGACTGGTCAGGACATGGAAAGATGTGACTCAAACTGATTGTAGAGGTCTAGAGTCTTTTTAAAGGGCCCTGTCTTTCCACCCACATTCAACTTAGCTACAGGAAGAGGCAGAGAAGATACTGGAGACAGAATAGTCCTATTTTGTTTTGTTTTGTTTTGTTTTGTTTTTGTAAGTCTAAGAAAAGGGCTGCATTTTCTCTGTTATCTTCTGCAAAATCTTTGTTGCCCACACTTAAAGCAAAGTAAGAAGAATCATTGTGGTATCAATTAAGGGTGGAGTATTTTCCCAAAGAAGCAATACTGCTTAACTCTGAGCAACATGTTTGTTATTTGCAAAGATGTGCCATTGAAGAACACTTGTGGACTTTAGTGATAGCAGTCTGGTGAAGTGGGTATGCAAGGGTCCCTTGGTATATAGGTGGGTAGCCATAGAAGGTGAAATGCGGATGGCTGGTGTCTGACTGCTGTCTACTAACAGAAAGGTGTTGCAGAAGGTTGGCTGTTGTGGTTCCCTAATTGTAGCACTGGGATAAAGATTTGCATGGAGAATGGAAGCCCATTTGGGGGAGGCCAGGGGAAACTTTATTGATAAGCCCATCTAAGGCCTGCTTTCTTTCTTTCTTCCTTTCTTTCTTTCTTTCTTTCTTTCTTTCTTTCTTTCTTCCTTCCTTCCTTCCTTCCTTCCTTTCTTTCTTTCTTTCTCTCTCTCTCTTTCTTTCTTTCTTTTTTTAAAGGAGAGATGATTCCAATAAAAAGAGACGTTGGAGAGACATTGGAGGGCATCATAATGGGCAGAAGCAGAAAGTATCACCAAGGTTAGAGAGTCAGGGAGAAGTCCCCAAATATACTACAACAGTACAAAAAAGGACAATACTCAGGCAAACAGTGATACCAAATTATAAGAGCACCAAATAAGCATCTTTAGCTCCGGTTTCCTCTCTTTTCCAAGAACAATGGATGAATCGGATGTGACAGACAAGAGGAAAGGTGAGATGGAAGATGAAGTTGGAAAACTTAAGAGAACTAAGTATGCCCACTCTTTACTATTGCTAAAAAACAGTGCAGGTTAAAATAAAAGCTCTTCAAACAGGACTACAGCCAGAAGATTCAGGATAAATTCTTGATTATCTAAGAATGGTCTACTGAGTAGAAATGGACTAAAAAAGCTCTGTAATTTTATCCAAAAGTGAAAGAAGGAAACTAATAAGTTTGAGAGAGAATAACAACAACTTCTGGCTTGTTCTGATAGTATAATTCATTCAATAAACCGAATGTCTTAGTTATATTTTCATTGCTGGCCCAAAATACCTGATCCCCACAACTTAAATGAGAAAAGGTTTATTCTAGTTCACAGTTTCAGAAGGTCTCAGTTCATTCATGGGTGTTCATCAATGTCACGAAGGAAAGAGGATGGGTCCGGACTGGGGAGAGGTTGGGGTAAGAATATGTAACCTTCCAGGCCACACGCCCAGTTGCCTGACACTCTCCAAGGCCCCATTCCCAATGACACTTGAAATTCATAGATAACCCATAGATAAAACCTCCACCCCAAACATTTCAAATCCATAACATGAAGACTCATTTTCCCAATAGTCAAGTAATTATTTTTCGTGTGTGTTACATCAGAAAACCAAATTTAAGTGTGAACTCAGTACTATCATATTGTCAAGTCTGCTAGATTTGCAAAAATGTAGAGGGTGAGAAAGTTTACTTCTGAGTACATAGTGCACGTACCAAACTGACCATTATAAGAAAGTACAGAATGAGAAGTACTAAAGAGGTACAGTGTTCTTGCTCTTGCAACATTGGTGCTTGTACATAGTCCTCGGTACACAGTGGAGATTTCATACATGTCAGACCCAACTGGAAAGCTTGCAAGATGAGGTGAGTAAGAGCTGAAAAGAAAGTGGCCAACAGATAGGAGTTGGGGGGAACTAAGTTAGGGCATGATGATAACCAGCCTTCTTCCACCCAGCCTTACCTCCCTGACTGCATGTGTCTCCTATTACGTCCTCATCCACTCTAATTCAGCTATATCTCCTTAGTCTTGTGCACTGGCTATTCTTCTTGCTTGGGAACTTCTCTCACAGATGTCCATATGGCTTATCCCTACCTCCTTTCATGCCTCTGCTCAAATATATCATCTTCTAACAAACCTCTACTCACTACCCCCTAATTCTTAAATTGAAATCTGTTTTATGACCTCACATTTTGGAACTACTTTGTCATTTTTACTTAACTATTTACATAGACCATATCACCACCATACTATAACTTATTAGTTTTCTTGTATTTTTGTGTCTTTAAAAAAATGTAAGTTGCACAAGAGTGAAATCTTTTAAGTGATGCATTCTGGGTGTCTGGAACAGTGTATAGAAGGAGTTTATATAGTTGGAATATCCCTAATATGAAAATGTAAATGCTCCAATATCCAATTTTTTGGACAATTAATATGATGTCACAAGTTGCAAGTTGCATACCAATTAAGTCGCATACCAATGAACTGTCATGCACAAATTTATTTAAAATACTGCATAAAATAGTGCTGGATATATGATCAAGTGGCAGAGAGCTTGCCTAGCACACACAACATTCTGTGTTCCATCCCAAGCACTGTTATATGTGGAGTACAAAAGTACCTTTAGTCTGTTTTCGTAAAAGATGTATGTTAAACATAAATGACTTTGCATTTAGACATGCATTCCTTTCCAAAATATGTCATTACGTATTGAATGGCTTCTGTAATATGAGAAATCAAGAATGTAGTCATTTCATAGAACTAAATAGGATGGGGATAGTTGGAGCTAGGGGAGTGGAGAAGATGTTGGAGGATCAAAAAGGGACAGAGGAAGGGTCTGGCATTTTGACATGATATATATGTGCACAAAATACTCAAGTTTAATGTAAACATTATTATCACATAGACACATATTCAAAAAGAGAAAAACCAAAACATACAATTATGTACATGCAAATATTTCTAAATCAGAAAAAAATCTCTGAAACCTAAAAGTCTTCTGGTTCTAAACAGTTGGGTAAGGTACTCAATCTCTAGTAATTTTAATTGAATGAAGGAATTAATGAGGAAATGAATGAGTGACCTCAGATGATTAGAGGAAGACTTAAGACATCACGGAACCTGTGAGGGACCAGGTGAGGGGTTCTTAACTCCTTTGCCCAGTGGCTACCCTGCACACTGCAGAACTGTTAAGGCGCTCTCACGTCACATGGCAGTTCCGAAAGCTCTTTTGGATTCTTCTTTGGAGTGGGACGTATCAAATCGGATTTGGCATTCAAGGTTTTTACTTTCAGCTCTATTTCTATATGATTTTAGATACTAGTTGGTTTTTTGTTAAGGCAGAATGAATTTTGATCTTCTTCAAATCAACTTGCACTCAAAGAGAATTGGAGTATTTTTGGCACAAATAATCATACTGCACAGTGGGGATGAGGACTTCTCTCTTCAGCAGAGACTTGGCCAAATATTTCTGCTATTATATGTGAAGAAGGAGCTTGAGGATTCTCACAAATATACTTTAAAGGAGAGCTTAGCAGAACACCGAAGAAGAAAAAGAAACTAGCTTCCTTCACATAGTCCTATGCGGATAGAATTGCAGCCATATGAAAGTTCTGCTTGGTCTCAAAGACAAAAGAAAGGAAAAGAGATTACAGAGAAAAGATTACAGAGATGTTTTTTTTTTCATTCTTTTCAAACAGTTGATTCTCAGGAAACCATACCTTTGTTCAGAGTTAAATTCTACATATTGCTTTCATTTTTCTTTCTCAGTAGTACAGTTGTTTTTTAAAAACTTATTCCTTTTATAAAACTTTACATAACGATCTGTCATTTTTTCCCCAAAGAAAGGTAGCAATTTCTTCTCAGTCTTTCTTTGAAGACTAAACTAAATTAATTTATTCTATGAATTACATGATGCCAGCTCTTTGTGTTCTTCCTAGTTTTCCTTTCTGGCACTTAATAGTCTTGATTCTTTAAAATGTAGCTTCTTTATTTTGATGAAAGATTGGATCAACAGCTCTCACTAAAGCTTCCAAAGCTGCAGTTTTCATTTTTAGTCTATCTTCCTATAAAATATACATTCATTATAGGAAGTCAAAGAAACAACAAAAATGAAGGCAATATAGATCATTCATAACCTCTGTTTTTAGAAATGTCTGCTAATATGTGGACATCATTATAGTTGTTTTGTTTTTTCCTGTACACATATGCATACTTTCCCCCACAAAACTGGAATTCAATTTAGAGCATTTAGTGTGTTTCTTGTTTGTTTAATCTAATAAGTGAAGTGCTTCTTAAAGCCAGATCCTACTGTTTTGTAATGTTTTGCATCCTTTTAAGATGTAGCTTTTCATTCTATTAGGAATGTATGAGAAAAAGACACATTTTTGAATTGTTTTTAGTGGCAAATTCTATCAGGAACGAGAGAGGGGTTCTCAGTATCCACTGTGAGCACATGGAAATGTCTCAGAGCTAGGGTATTTAGGGTATTTGGAATAAAGAATTTTCAAGTGGTTAAAGCAGATTCTTTGTATCACAAAGTGAATTATCGCAGAAAAGTGATGATCATCAGTGATTACTGACTAAGATGTCTGAGCCACTTGTCCACAGGTGGAAGGAGACTTTAGGGATGAGTCATTTGGGACTCTTGTGTAAGAAATTTCTGTATCATCCAGTGACCAAACCAATTAGGCAGAAGTTTTACCTAGTGACTCAGTGTTAATCTCTATAAAACAGTAAATACCGTCCTTATCTCCTTCCCACATGGAAGTTCTTAGAATTTGTTTGTCAAACACCTACAGATCAAAATAAAACTCCTTTCAGTTATAAGAAAGTTTCTCCATACCTATCGGTAGGTTATGTAACTCATTACCTCACAGTGTTAATGCCTAAAGAATGCAATTCGAAAGCAAAAATAAAAAAAAAAAACTTTTTGCAAATGAATTTTATAACTCATTTTTCTGAGGCCATTTCCTTTCAATTCATGTTTTAAGGTTACATTTTTACCAGAATCTGGACAATGAGACTTTCTCCTTGTAACTGTGTAAAGGGTGCTTTTTGGTGTCATCAAGAACAGCTGTTCAGCACCCAAGAGTAATTGATTTCTGAAGTACATATTCTACCTCCATTTACAGACCTTCCAGCTGTAGGAATTATTCCTGCCACGATTCTCTCCCCATGCAGCACCATGAAAGAAATATTTGGTAAAGAAAAAAATTCTCAGGCTAATCTCAAATCTGACTGTGGTCTCTCAGACTGCGAGAAAGGAATATATTCCTTGCTAATTACAGTGACTTTCAGGCACAAGGACAACAAATGAGTGTCCTACCTTCACACAGACACGTAGGCAAAATGTTTTCTTTCAGCTTCCTAAAAGGATAGCCTAAGATTTTTTTTTTTTTTTTTTTTTTTTTTTTGGTAACCAATTGGCATTCATCTGTCTGATAGCCATGAAGTGAGGTAAAATCTAAGTTCCCAATGTAATAGGGAACTAATATATTCAATTAATGGGAGGGAAAATCATAATCCCTAAATGAAAAGAACTAAAAGTCATCTGGTCATTCTACAGGAAGAGTTCATTTTGACATTAGATTGCATTGACAATCTGTTCCTGCTTTTGTGCCCTTGGAAGAATGAACAGCAATACCCATAATCTCTATTTTCTGTTGTGCTAACTTTTTTTTCTACTGAAGATCACTAGGTTTTTGTTACCCACAACTATGGACACTTGAACTTTTCCTGTTTATATTAACAAATGGACAAAAATCAAAAGAAAAGTTCTCCCCAAATGATGAGATTTTTCTAGCTCTCCTCGGGATTGTTATGGTTACGCCTTCATACACAGGTCATGTGTGTCAGAGAGAAAAGTCGACTGTTCATTCACATGCTGAGCATCGAGCATTTGGTACCTCAGAAAAGCATGGAACGTGGGTCCCTCGCTATGATTTGATATAGCAAGGAGACATGACAAGTGATTTAACTTTAGATGAGTTATCATTTTCTTACAAATCATACTCTTACTCAAGCTCCAGAAGTGCCAAAAGACCACTATCTCTCTCACTAGATTTAACAAATAAGATAGAATACCTTTCCCTCCCAAGTGAGGCGGATACGACGCAGGGAGAAGTTCACACGCGTGATGCAGGGTGTTGGTGTTGGTGTGGTAGTGGTGGGGCAAGTGTGCACCGTTAATAGGAGAAGATGTCAAAAAATGAAGCATAATAATAGTGCAATTTATCCTTGCTAAACGTACTGCAGTGTGCTATAATTAAATATGAAAACCTAAATTTATCTCTATGTTCGGTTGTCATTAATTTAACAGGGAGTGCACATGTTCTAATCTAATGGCTGATTTTTTTCTCCATGTGCAGCATATTAAAATGTATATTAGCCTCAAGGTGCATAAACACAAAATAATAGACCAAAGGTTTTGGCCTGTGGAGAAAAAAATTCATGCTCAAAGGCCGTCAAGTAGCTGTGATGCAGGGGAGACACTCACTTAGCCTCATTAAGCCAAAGCTCTCTTTTGCTTGTCTTTTGTTCTGCATGACAGCAGCCTCTTTGTTGTATAATAATTCATTCCAAGTTCGTTCCAAGCTACCGAAACTGGTGAACTGTGGCCATTTTAATGAGAAGTATTGGTGGTATGCATAATCTGGAAGCCACGTGGGCCAGACAATCACAGAGCACTGCAGCCAGCAAAATGAGATATTGTCGAAATCACAAATTTGTCAAGTTGTTTTTGGACAGGGTATTATAATAAGCACTAAAATATGCATCCTATTACTCTGCATCTGCCAGTCAAAGATCACTGTAATGAATGCGTGCTGCAGGGTATAACCAAGCCGTTTTCCTAAGTAAAACAAACCATAGTCTACAAGAAAGAATTATGTGGGGTTTTCCCCCCCTCTTTTCTTCTTTTTTCTTTTTGGCATTGTTGGATGTTTTAAAAAAATCTTACTGCACCAGCAATCAGGTCCTCCTGGCACGGTGTCCACTGCTAGAGATGTCCACAGAACCTGCTGGCGTTAGGGACTTAACAAGAATGCTTCACTTTTTTAATAGGTGTGCTTACTGACTGCAAATATGAAACCTCAAACTCAAAGCTTGAGTCTAACAAACTTCTTGAAAAGAAGAGGGGGAAAAAAGAGAAAATATCTTTCTCAATGATCCTGAACCTTATGTTTTTTGTTTCCTACATAAATGGCTTACTTTTGAGATTTATTTTGTTATTCAGCTATTTTTTCTAGTTTATTACTTTTGTATTTTTGTCTCTCTTTGGGTCGGTTTCCTTTCAGATGAACCTGAAGCCTTGGGAGGAAATGGACAGGATGATGACCCATCTCACTTTCTTACAGGCTTGTTTAAGAACACTGAAGCAATACTGATGTGTAAGGTAATCTTTTCACTTATGCATAAAAATGCTCCTTTGGGAGAGGGATTGCATACTTTACATTAAACCAAGACTCTACTGAGAATGAAGAGGGAGGTAATCAATAATCACAGGCATAAAAAGCAAGTCTGCCACTGGAAAACTGGCCTCTTTGACTACACCAACGATTAGTTCTTGAAGTGTTAAATGTGAAGAAAGTGCATGACGAGCAATGGCTGTGAATATATTTTGCTATATTGAGCACTCTGCATTGGTAAACATATGAGGGCATTTCTGTTTGTTTTGCCTTCAGTTGATAAACTCTTCATAAAAACTGCCTGTTAAGCACCATGATAGAGGAATGCACACTTATACTCACTTTAACCACCTATTAAACAAACCCTGGCTGGACCTCTGTTTTATAAAAAGTAAGTACAATGTGAAACAAGTTAGAAAGGTACAGTTCTCACAGAATTTGTATCTGGGGCAAAGGGTAGGAAGGTAGAAAAAGCCAAATATCACAAAGACTCATTATATATATATATATATATATATATATATATATATATATATATATGCTGATAGAAAATCTTGACTTATGTACGTAAAACATAGGTGCACTCTTAATTCAGAGAAGAGGGATATTAAGCCCAGTGGGATGATGAACAAAACTTCCCGGAAGAGGTAATGGCAAGATGCTGAAGCATTAGCAGAATTGCAATGGGCAAGGAGAGTAAAGAGTCAAGAAACTGCATGTTATTAACTGAGGTTTTGAGACTGCTACAGGAGGCGCAGGGCATGGTTGGAGAACACTTGAGGTAGAGGTGATTTACATGCAAAGAATAATGAGAGTATGGCCAGAAAAAAATGGGTTCGATTGCAACCATAAAGATCCTTGAATATCCAGAGATAGAACTGCAGTTGTTGACCACCTCATGTCTGAACACTCTGAGCAGAAAGACAAACTTGGAAAGAAATGGCAGTGTTATGTACTAGAAAGAAGGAAGGAGGAGTGGGAAGGAGAAAGCAGACCCGGAGAAGTTCTAAAAGCCTGAACTCTGAGATTACTATTTGACATGGTGAAAGAGAGTGCTGCTAATGTAGCCCTTGTTCTCCCGTGAAATACACCTACCACAAAACGACACATATTTCCCAAGTGGTAGTGTGTCTTCTCAACAACATCCATGCATTCAGCCACCAGTCTTGCTTCTGTTCATAATCTCAGGCTCACTAATTGAAAAATGACACACTCTTGGCTATACTTTGAAAATGGGCACAGCCCAAAGGGGTGGGGGGGCAGTGCTGGTCTACATGATATGTCACAGTCAATGGCAGTAGGCATCCTGGATCACCTGAATATTTTAAGGTATGGCTACTTTGGGAACAGGACAAAAGAGTAAGTGCAAAGTAAGCCAGAGCCTAGAGTTCGTCTCAAGAGAAAGAAGGAGGTCTGCCCATAGCTGCAATCATGGAAGCCTGAAAATGTACATATGCCCTGGGATGTGGCGTCTGGAGCCTTAAAGCTGTGATGCGTGAAGAACACAGCTCTTCAGTGCCAGGGCTTCGTCTCTGGGGCACCAGTACATGCCTTTATTGTCTGTGTGTCTTCTGTTTGGGGTGTGTGTGTGTGTGTTTATTCCTTTGGGATATTTTCTTTGATGTGTGTTATCAAACTGGCTTTTATCTGCTGGACAGGAAAAAAAGTCTACATTTGCCTCCAGTTAATGTAACTTATTAAAGTACAGATAGATCTGAACTGTAGCCATGAGGATTCTCTCATTTATGCCTTAATTTCATGTGATTTGCATCTCTTGATCAAAGTTACAGTTTTGTTTTATACTGTGATGGTGAATACTAAGAATTGTTTTCCTTGTATTTCACTTTGTAGGAAATAAAAGAGAAACTTCGAATTTTTTTCTTTAAAGACAACAATGTCTATCTTCTGAAAGATATCTTTATTTCATTTTATTTTTTTAAGTATATAATCATGATCTTATGGCTTACTCCATACTGGGAGATGTCTACTATAGAACATCTGGCAATATCTGGTTTTAATTAAAATGAAATGTCACAATAATGTCATCCCATTTTCTGATGACAAAAATCTTCCAACTTCTGTTACTAAACAAGAAGAAGCACTTGGTAAAACTTCTAATGATCCTTTTAAAGAAAGGAAATCTCTTACAGTGGATTGTTTACGCTTCTTGTATAAGTTTGTATTTCCTTATTGCAACTTTAAAAGTTTTAACTTGAGATATATTCTAGACTCTTAATGGAAAAAACATACATCACTCTAATTTCACAGCATGGAGCCATTTGCATGCTTAGATACTTAGATCTTGATAGAAGCAGGCCAGTGGAAAGGTAAATATAAATATTTCACACTCTCTGGAGTTTCCTTCTATTATAAATATATGATATGCAATGTTCTAAATAAAGACAAAATTCAGAAATCTTTTGAAAACAAACACTTGTTAGATGCTTGGGACATGTGTGGTTATTATAGGTAAAAAACAAATTAAATGCTCTCCATGGACTAGATTGCCAGATCACCTTTGTTGCAGTCTCTACTGGATTTTAACTATTTTTCACCTGTAACTTTAATCTCTCTTTTTCTCTTCCTAGTGCCATTATGCAACTTGTGGCAACATTATATTGAAATATATCTCTATGATAGCTAGTAGTAGCTGCATAAGTAGAGGGCCCGGTGAAAAACAAAATAGCAGCCTCTCTCATTTAAAAATTAATAACTTCAAGATGGAGTAAGTAAAGCATCAATATCTGTGGAAAATACTGCTGAGAGGACAGCCTTGAGCAACTGCAAAGTTTGCATACTCGTGAAGCAGACTCTGACAACAATTTCCAGTTACATATCTGTATGTTACTACACATTTTCATATTGTATCACATTTAAAATAAAATTTAGGTAGTGTTCTCACTTTTGCAAAGAAATTTAGCATCTTTATTTTGAACACTTGGTAAAGTCTAACTTTGTCAGGCATGGTGCACACATCCATAACTCCAGAATTCTGAGAGGCTGAGGAAGAAGGATTCCAAGTCAAAGCCCAGCTTGGGCAACTTAGCAAATCTGTAAGAACTTTACACAGAATAAAACAACAGAAAGGGCTGAGGACATAGCTCAGTGCTAAGGCCTTGGGTTCAGTCTCAATACTGCCACCCCTAGCATTAAAAATCTAAAGTCTTTATATTGGCAAATAAACACATGTGTGATGTGCCCATTGCCAACCTTTCTATGTCACGTAATGCTACTTTCAAACTTTCTCTCCAACTTTGGTCTTCGGTTCTTTTGTTTGCTGCAGGCCTCCCCACATATTGTTCCTTCCGAGTGGATTCTCGTTCCCTCTTCTTTCTTACATCTTAGATCTTATTTCAAATACCCTGTCCTCAGAAAACCAAGCAAAAGTAGCTACCTAGCCTCCTTTCTTTAATTCTACAGCATGTCTTTCTCCCTTTCAAGACAATGTAAATACTGCACCTTTTTGAAGAAGTTAGAATCATTGCTATTTGTCGCTAGATTGTAATCTTCAAGAGAACAAGAACCCAGGCTCTTATTCATCAAATAACAAAAATTTTTAGCACAATAACTCACATACTTAATTTAATAAACATTTGTTGAATAATTTAGTAAATGAATGAATGGGACATCACTCAGATCTGCAGCAACACTTTTCTCACTATTATTTTTTTTTCACGTATGTACGACATAATTTGGTTTGGCTGCCAGAAATACACCAAGCCACTCAGCCATTTTTGGGGGGCTACTAGGCTCTCCTCTCTTCTATCATCATGAAGAAGCCCCACTTCCAGACTAAATTGTATTATATATATATATATATATATATATATATATATTTGTCTAATACAAAATAGGACCTCAAAGCTAGGCACATTTCTGTGTAATCTGCTTTAATGACTTCCAAAAGGAATGGGATATTCCTCTTTTGAGGTGCTCTTGTTCACTTTTTGTTCTTTAAAAAATAAACTGCTGACTTATTTTAAGTACTATCTTGTTCTTTAGTTTCAAATCAAATTAAGGCTGTATTTAAGAAGCTAGACAGAATGGAATATGCTGCACCTCCTGGAATTCCAGGGCATCCTAAGGACAAATGCATTTCCTTGCAACAGTCATCATTCAACTGTTTGTGTTGTTTGCATGGAAACACTAGAGGTATAATTACAAGCTTTGATACTGTAAGGAAGTCAATAGAATAGAACTATACTAGGACTATGGCTTCTTGCTATAAGATAAGCATCAAAGCTAAATCAGTACATATATAGAACATCAATATTGATAGATCCAAGTATCTATGCTCATAATAAAAATCATTGTCATAATATTCTTCTACAAAATGCATCCCTTTTTAAATAAAAACACTGCATAAAATGTTAAAACATATAATTATAATAGATTCTCTAAGAGCATATATATATATATATATATATATATAGCTGATGTACACACTCTCAAAAAATATAGTATAAAAAGTATATATTATGTCTCATATATGTGTATATTTTTGTGAAATCAAGGATCAATTATCTCTGTACTGTAGAGGAGAAAATTGAAGCTCTGGAAAATTATCTGTTTCCACGCAATCAGCTAGTAGGACAGCCCATGTCTTAGTTGCTTTCTCATCCTGGAGCACAATACTTGACACCCATAACTTAAAGCAGGAGTGATCTATTTCAGTGCACAGTTCAGAGGTTTCAGTGAATGCATGATCAGCCAGCAAACCTAGAAGGGCCCCGAGGATGTGGGGGGAAGGTAGGAAGGAGAGGAACTCATCCCATGATACAGAGGAAGATAGGGGCTCTGGAGATGCTGAGGCAAGATTATATCCTTTCAGGACAGAGGCCTCCAGTGACTTCTGATCAGACTCCTCTTTAAAATATGTGAAATCATCAATAGATTTATCCATGTGATTTAATTAACACCCATGATACAACTGCATTCCAAACACATGAAATTTCAGGGCAATATTATAGATCTGAACTAGAACAGAAACTCAGAATTCAGATCTCCAGATTCATATGCTTTCCATTTTATTCTTTTAGGTTTAACAAATTTAGCAGATATAAAATGCATTTTAGATTAATACACAGTAATGAGTATACACTGGTATTCCATAGAAGAACTTAAAGGTAAAATTAATTTATGGAAAAATTCTGATATGGTGTATTATTTGAATCCATTTCATATTATTTATTAATCCCTCTTCAGGCTTTCTCTGTTATATTAAAATTATAGTTACTAAGGAAGTAATTTTAATAGCCTGATTTAATTTTATAGATAAAGTATTAATCATCATGGCTTTCAGGATTTCCATCAAAATATACTTGCAAATATTTATTCCGATATTTCAAAAAAAAAAAAAACCCTTCTGCTAATTTTATAAAGCATTTACTTCAGAGGAAGCACTTCAA
Source organism: Ctenodactylus gundi (assembly GCA_004027205.1). Lineage (NCBI taxonomy): Eukaryota > Metazoa > Chordata > Mammalia > Rodentia > Ctenodactylidae > Ctenodactylus > Ctenodactylus gundi. The sequence goes on from PVKB01000372.1 coordinate 722,991, forward strand.
ACAACATCGGTAGAAAAACCACAGATTTGTGTAACTTTACACAAAGTTTCCAGGGATACGGCTGATTTGTTTATGGTCTAAGCCATCTCTAAACAAAATGTAATAGTTTAAGAGCTAGGAGTGAATGTTTGCTTTGGTTTTATCATATTCAAAAGAGTAAGATTTTCTCAGTCGATGCCAGTGTTAAGTTTAGGCATATAATTGAAAAACTTAGAGTTGTGAAGCTTCTATGATATTTCTATTTTGTTGGACAACAGTTGACACAAAATATTAAACACACATATATGCATACATATATCTATTAATATCCATTAATATATTTATAAAATAAGGGTCTTAATATCACATATCCATACAGACACTCATATTTGATAGACACTGATGTATGTTATTTTAAAATATTTTTTCTATATTACATTGTATCCCCACACATGTATACATATGAGAGATATTGACATGTATATTATGTAGACTTGTATATATTTATAACTTTCAAATTTACATGTTATCAGTGCCATGGATTCTTTTTGCAAGTTTTTGCTCTTTCAGAGTATAGCATGACTGAGAAACTTTTTAAAGTTTGTCTAGGTGGTTTTCAGTGTTATGTGTTTCCACTGATAAGGTAGAATTTTAAATATAATTTATTTTTATCTGTCCTCAATTTGAGTGCATCTTAGTTCATTAAAACTTAAAATATCTCCCTATTGCCCTTCTGCCATATAGTTAATGATCTGTAGAACACTTAAAAACAGTAGAGGAGTTCATTTTTTAAAAAGGAGCCCTATCAAAAAGCCTTTGGAAATGTGATAAAATCTCTGGTAATCAGCCATTTATTTATTTGTGATTTAATACTAATTTTCCTTTAGTAGATATTTTCTTTTGGCAGGGCAAACCAGCGGTGTGTTCTCTAGCTTAACCTGATCATAACTGATGACATTCTAGATTTTTTCCCCCATTATTACTATACCAAAAGTTCTCCAGAGCCTAATGAGCTGAATTGCTATCCAGAGTAGCAGGATTAAGGTTCAGGGGCAGACAAGAGAACATCAGCTCTCCTCCTCCTCCTCTCCCAGCTCCGTAAGGGACACAAGAAGTGCATGACAGATGTGAGTGCATCTGTGGGGATACGCCACTCCCCCTTCCTAGAGGACAGTGAAACAGGCAGATATCTCCTTAACTTACATAGTAGGTTGCCTTGTCTTAGGCAAGCATCATGGTTTAGATCTAGGATTCACATATTTGAAAGGTGATTGGATTGTGGGGATTGCTTGGTTCAAGTGCTTTATCCTATCGACTCCATGAGTGGTTAAGAAATAGGGCCTGGTAGAAAGGGACGGATCACCGCAGGCATGGCCGAGAAGGCAATGTTCTTGCTTCCTGCTACTCTTGTGGCTTCCTCTGCTTCTTGTCTGCCTTGACATGAGCTACATTTTTTTTTTTTTTATCACATCGAGTTCTTCTGCCATTGCCTGCGTCTGACCTGACAGCTAAAGTAACCTTTCCTCCATTAAGCTGTGGGAGTCAGGTGTATCTCATCAATGAGAAAAGAGTGAAAACAGGAAGTAAGTGCATGCGCTTTGTCTATGTCATGGCCAAAGTGGAGGCAGAGCTGTGCTAGCCTGGTTGAACTGTTTGTAGACCTGCTACTGAGGTAGGAAGTGAGCAAAAATCAGTTGTCATCTCTTTGGAGGAATGTTGACGTGTTCTGAGTAGTCGAGCAACTATGCTTGAGAAAGATGCCACTAAATATGTGGCAAGTATATTAAAAATTTCTGCTTAATACTCTTTCAATTTTTCTCAATATCAAAGGCCTTTCACCTTTCATATTTCCATGCATTGACATATGTCTGACCTTGAAATCATCATTTAAGCAATTCCTAGTTCCTTTTATATATCTCTTCATTACCTGTTGTTCTCTGCTCTTGTACAAAGTGTTAGCCTTTTCTCTTCTGTGTCTAAATATTCTCTATGAATTTTCACCTGATTCATTAAAAAAAGAGCCATTATGTATCTGCCTCTTCCATGATTTGTCTCTGGGTAAAGACCCCAAACTGCCTTAGTTGTTTTATAATTGTAAAAGCTGGTTTACTATAGTGTTTTTCTTCATTCTCATCCCAACTCTTCTGATAATACTGCTTTCTAAATTGTTTTAAATGTCTTATTTGGTATTGCGATTTTACAGATTCATATCTTCAGTTTACTCATATTTCATTTAATTTCTCTTTCCTTATTTGTACCCTCTAGATTCTTTCATGTGAGTTAACTTTTTCAAAGAATCGTAGGTAGCTCCCACATAATGCCTACCTTCAAATTTCCTCAATACTTTTTGACCTTGCTTTTCAATAAGGCACGAGAGATGTTTCTGACTTTGAGATTTTATTTCATCACTTGAGTCTCTTCCCATGCTTCCCAAATTTTAACCTGGGGTCTTGTTAAAATGTGGATTATCATTCAGTAGGTTTAAAATTGGGCCCAGGATCTTCTGGTGATTCAGGTCCTATTGAGTAGCACGGTTCAAGACAATTGTGGCAATATATGTAACTGTATTGATTTCAAATAAAGTTTTAAGAAAATTATTTATTTTTTATTTTAAGATTTTTTCCTTTTTTTAAAAGACTGGGTCACCCTTTGCAATCCAGGCTTGTTTAAAAAAAATCATGGTTATTTTAAATGAACGAATGAGCTTCGTTGACCTTGGATTAGAGAGAATACTTCACTTTAATATAAGGGGGATTAGAACTTGGTTTTCCCTTCTCCAGACTCTTAGGTTCTATTCTCAGACAGGAACGTACCGAGTTCTTTTTAAGGCTTCCTTGTGGGCATGCTAGCTCACCTACTATTTGTTCACATCAAAGCACGCTACTTTCTCGGCCCACTGCCATAGATTTAGAGATCCTTTTCCAATGTATTTCTATCATCTAGCTTTTCTCTTATTGGGAAGACTTATGTACTTATGTGGGATTTCTTTCTTCAAATAAGGTGGGTTTTATTACTGACCCTGAGGGACCCAGATGCCTCGCTAGCCATATCTGCGGTGTCCTATTATTAAGTCAATTCTCTATGCAGACAACAAGGGTCCTCTCATTTCCATGGCGACTGAATGAAGAAGTGATGATTAAAAGGCATCAGCCAGAACATATGAGACAGGAAAAAAGAGGCTTAAAATTACTCACAACTGAAGACGTACGTATTCCATGGAATAGAGAATTGCCTCTGAAATGTTTCACTCTCTATGAACACTGCCCACCGCTCTTGAAGGATACATTTTTGGGTGATAGAGGCATTCCTACACCTGTAAAATGTGTACCAGCTCTTCTTTACTTTTGACAATTTTATTCACTATTGATGGTACATGGAACTAAAAGCGATATATTTTCTAGACACAGCTTGATTTCCTGTGATGTATGTCTGTGACTAAAGAATAAGACTCAGTGCTTATAGAATAATCAGGCACCACATATTTGGACTCCACTGCTCAGGGTACCCATGTATAGTCTTATTGAGGTGAGGGTCGCTTAAAAATGTTTTACTTCATTCCTCAGTTAACAAAAATGACCCTGAAAAGTACACTGATAGCAAGCAGTATTGCGCCAATTATACCCTTCGCTGCATTTGATTGTAGGGCTTTCTCTTTATTAGCTTAAAAGTGAGCAATACCAAGTCCAGGTCCCCAGGGCATTTGTGCTTCTACAAATCACATCAAGTTGCTCACCACCAGGGAATTCATTACTCTGATTTAGAGAAGGCAGTACATAGAATGAGAATTTAAAAGCAACAGCAAAACAAAAAAAGTTTGAGAACTCAAAGTGTATAATTTGAGACAGTTTTGTAACTAGGTGCATGCTCCTTCTGGGAGCTTATTTCAAGTTTCTTATGGGCAATAGATGATGTTTTGAAGAGTTCTACTTCTGGCAATGGAAGAATGGCCATTTCTCTTGTTCGGCTTCTCCGACGAGGATTTACTACAACGACTACTACTACTACCACTACACACACACACACACACACACACACACACACACACACACACAAATATCCAAAAGAAGGCAAAAGCTGGAACGGAGATAACACTTTCAGAAAGAGAATATTACCCATTATTTTTGACTGAGGACAGGCTGGTGGGGATGGGGTATCAACCAACGAGGTTAAAATTTAGAAAGGAATCCTATGTTACTGGTGGAGAAATAAAAACTCAAGGGCATCAGGGCACCTAGAAACTAGAGGAAAAGCAAAAGCTATAGAGAAGGGACACCGTATTATCCATGTTTACTTCACCCAAAGCACCACAGTAACCTGGTTAAGGCTAACACAGGTGCACGTGTGTTTCTGTTGGCTGCTGAGTGCAGCTTGGGGAGAGTTTGGGAGAGAGGGATCTGCATTCAGTGCAGTTAGCCACTTCCTAGAACAAAAATCACTGCTCATATGTAGAGTTTAGTCTCTCCAGAAGGTATCATTCATGAAGTCCAGATACCATACAAAGTTATCAGACATATGAAAAGGAAAGAAATATGACAATCCTCTAAATTAATCTGGGGAGCGCAATCCTAAAATGACTTATACATTAAAGTCTGAGCAGTCAAGCATTTTAAATCAGCCACTGAAACTAAGCTGAGGATTAAAAGAAAAAGACTCTGATAATGAATGATACAGATATTAGAATAAAATGAATGAAAAGACATTCTAGAGTGGGAAAATGGGATATCTGGAGTAAAAGCACTCAGTAAGTGGGTTTGACAGCACAACGGAGTTGATGTAAGAACACGAAGGGAGAGCGACAGATATTGTCAACTCTGGAAACCAGAAAAAAAATGACCGGGGAAATGGAACTTCAGGCACACTTGCAGCAATATCAAAGGGTTCAACACGCACTTAATTGGAGCCTCAGAAAATGGGAAAAAATTGAGACCAAAAATGACTTAAAAATAATGGTGCTTTTAAGAGGCAGAGGCAGGAGGATTGCCATGAGTTCGAGGCCAGGTGGGGCTGAATTGTGAGCTCGGGACCAGCCTGGACTTCTGAGACTCTGTATCAAAGAAATACCACGTCTCAAAAAAGTATATATATATATATATATATTCAATAAAATAATAAAACACCATAAATAAGAAAAATAATGATGAAATACCTCCCAAGTTTGTTAGAACACATACATTTACAGGGAGAAGAAGAAGCCCTCAAAAAAGCATAAGGTTGTTAAATGCTAAAGATTTTAACAATAACATTTCAACATCATGTAGTGGTCAGCTTAGGAATCCTGCATTTGTAGTATGTTTGGAGAAAAACATACCAAAATAAAAACTGAAAAATGAGAAAATTAAAAGAATTTAACATTGTATTTTGTTCCTTTAAACTTGTTATTAGAATTTAAGTAGGAGTATTGCATAAGTAAATTAGAGAAACAGATTGTTCGTTATTTTACCTACATCTCAAGATTTATTCTCATTTCCCATCTTCTCTTCCTCACCTCTTGTGCCTGATCATCTCTGCCTCTTTTATCACTTCCTCCTTGTCTATCCTGAAGGGAAAGAAGTCTGTTTTTTTTTTTTTTCCATGATGACAGAATTACATTGGAAAGAATAACATTGTATTATCTGGGAAAAGAGTGTCTGAGATATTTAATAATTTTTATTTATAATATTGTATTTTAACTAGTTTCTCAAGAGTTACTTCACGGTAGGTTACTGAGCTTTAGAACAATTTTTATTTAATAGGCATAAAATTAAACCAAAAGATTATTTTACAGAATTAGGTGATAAAGTTAAGAATAACAACACAACTTTTCTCTCCTATCCTCTTGTGAATATTCAAATAAAATGACCGGCAAGCTACACTTGAAATGCAAGATAACATGTTTTCCCTAAGCTCTTTATAATAGAATCTTAGTTATATATCTTCAACTGAGCACAGTATCTTTTCCACAGTACCGATAAGAAAGTTGAAAATATAGGAGTCCTTAATATACCACCTGACAATTGTGAGATTAGAGTCCAGGAGAATTTTGAAGGCCAAGTTATGCAATGTCTGATTCTGAGAGATAAAGGGACTCTTTAAACAGAAGAGAAAGATGGCAAGAGATTTCCCCTCTCCTATCAGCCCTTCTCTAGTTTGCAGGATTTAAAATCAATTACAATTTCATTGGTACTTGAATTTTCTCTCATTTGTCACCTACGTTGAATATCTGAATTTCAAAGACAGCTTTACATATAGAATCAGTCACAGGAACAGGAAGGGAGCACCCAAATTATTAGATTCTTCTACAAGAGAGTGTACTTTCACTCAGGCATTCCGCAATCTGGTGTCAGAATAAAAGCCTTACTTTAATTACTGTTTTCATTTTCCTCGGGGACCAGTTATTACCAAATTTTGAAACCAGAAATTCAGGCCTGGTCACTGTTCTCGAGTTTATTTTTCAAACAGCTTCAGGGTAGCCTTGGTTAATTTGGCAAAATGCCCTTAAAAGTGAATTAGCATATATCGTTCTGCCCCGCATCTCCACTCCCAAGCAAAACCATTTTTTTTTTTATTTTACTTTAGGCAGGCATTTGACCATGTAGTAGTATAAATTCCATTCTGCATTCACATCTCAAAATGGGGACTTGAAAGTAAACAAACTACTTTCTCTATTTCATCCAATTTAGAAAACAACAGCAGATTAGTGATTAAATTGGCTGAACAACTTCAAGGTCATATCAATTAATTTCTTTGAGGATTTTCCCTTAAATAATGAATCATTTTCACACAGCTGTAGGGATGATCTTAAAGAGCCCAACTACATATATAACACAATTGTGCACAGCAATTCAATTGGAAGAAATAGAAGCATTCAGCCTCATTTTAAATTTCACACAAAGCCTAAACTATGTGCACTTAAAATGACTGTTTCCAAATGAAACAATCTATTACCAAAGTCTATACACTGGTTCTGAACAACATCATGAGATAACAGAAAGACACTATAACTTCTGTTATAATAAATTATCACAGACTAGGAAATTTGTTTTAAAAAAAAACTCTCATAGTTCTAGAGGGTAGGGAATTTGATATTTAGACACTAGCGGATTCAATTTTTGGTGAAAGCCTTGTTATGTATTCCATGGAAGTCACAAACACCACCGTGCCTTCACATAGTGCAGAGTACCAAAGAGTAAAGCAACCCCCTCAACCTTGAGCTCCTCTTTAAGGGCATTAGGACCATTCGTGGTTCCTCCCAAAGTCTGCCAACACAGGTGCACAGGGACAGCATTTCGGTGTGGATTTTGGAGGGCATGCCATCGTTCAAATTATAGCTGAATACTTCAGACAACCTGTAGCATTCCTTTTTTTTCTGGCTTATAGAATTGGATTCTTTACAAAATGTGACCAAAACTTTATGTTAAAACTGAGCCTTCCTAAAAATGGGGGAACATTCTGTTTCCTCTTAGAATTTCCTTAAGATGATCAATGATTTATCTTGATCACCCCTTAGTCAGTAACAACTGACCAGCTCAACCCCGTTCTCTTCCAAATTTTACTTCTCTCAGTTCAGAGGCACAAACTTTCTTACGTGTGAGAAATTATATTTGTGTTATCAATTCTTCAAATATAAGCAAGAATCCTAAACTTGACCGGGTGGTTTAAAAAATTGATACAGATACACAGGAATCTTATCTATTACAATATTGAAGGATTTTAAATTTTTTCCTCATTTTATTTTAAATACTTTTTATCACTAATTTCTAAGTCAGTTCAGAGAGCACAGTAATGGTTAAATGCCAAATAGAAATAGTAGTAATTCTTAGATGTATAAAAAATGGGATTATGTTTAAGGAGAGCAGACTTATATTTCAAGTTTTCCTTAAGGAAAATATTTTTCTTTTAAGAAGATGTCTTGGGAAGTTTATATTTTTTCAAATGTTTTAGTGCAGATTAAATATTAACTCATTTTAGCTATAGGAAGAACACAGTTTAATTCTGTAGAATCCCTTCCTCATAAATCCCTTCCTCATACTGACAATATACTCTCTGGATTTATGTAGAGCACAGGCCTTAGGTTTAAAAATTAAAGAACACATCAGTCCATTTCCTGTAAGTTACTACTTCTTGACACTGTACAGTTCTTGGACATAATTACTTTGGGTCTCTAGAGGAAGATCTGTAAGCAACTAATGAAAGATTCCTGGTAGAAGCAGATAGAACAAGACCACGGTGACATAACGGAGATCCGACTCTCTCCACTGGGAATATGGTGCTCTCTATGCACTGTAACAATCTACAGTCAAAGCATGCTAATTTAGATGAATTGTGTAAAGAGTTCTCTTGAACTGGCAAAAAGTCTGAATTATAGATTATTGCAAAAGACTTGCATTTTCAGGTACATCCGCTGGAAACAAGTGCTAGGAAACTCACCTAAAACATCCCATTTATTGTTAGTTTTCATGTGAATTTTGACGGCACACTTTAAAGCTGTTAATTATCTTAAGTAGGTTAAACAGTTTCTTGAAATGTGTTTATACTAATAATTTGCTTAGTAAAGTAGGGCTTATTATGTTATAGCACAAAAGTATGATACAGTCTTGAATGACTAACCTCCTTGCTTTTTAAATTAGTTATGGGTGAAATTTTAAGTTTGCATTCTTCCTTCTTTGTCCCTGGAAAACTTCTAGACATCTCTTTCATGGTCCACTTAATCTCATTTAATATTCATAAAAAGATTGCTTTAATGAAACATCATATCCTGATACCTTTGAGTTACTAAGTTTTGACAACAGATTTCTATAGTGCATAAGCCTGAAATATTCCTCTCAGTCACTGGCTCACTGGTTCTAACTACAAATAAAAGATACTCAGAACATACTGTGATATTCTTTAAAGAAGAATATACACAATTCTTTTTCCCCAGGTTATTCTTTTTATTAACATGTATTTGTGACACATAATCATTACATTCGGGTTAGATGAACAGCACAACAGTCAGGGCATTTGCCTAGCCAGCATAAGGCCCTGAGTTCAATTTCCTAGAACCTACTAAACTAGGTGTGGTATCATATGACTGTAATCCTAGCACTCAGGAGGCTGAGGGAGGAATATTTCTGTGAGTTCTAAGACAGAGTGGACTACACAGTGAGTTTAGGATTAGCCTGAACTACAGAGCAAGACCTTGTTTAAATTTTTTTCTTACATTCAACTTGAGGAATTAATGCATATGCAAATCACAGCTTGAACATTTTTATGTTTTTTTTCCTTTATACCCTATTTCCATCCCTGCAGCTCCTCTGTTCCTCTCCAAGAAACTTATCTCCCTGTTTCCTATGATTACACTTTTAATTTATTTATGCTTCATTTTTCTCAAATCTGAGAAGATGTGTGATATTTAATCTTTGGGAAAGGAAACTCTACTAGCTTACCTAATATCTACCTAGCTCCATGGCCCAACTAGCAACTGTCTCCACAACATGCGCAGCAGACTTAATCAGCTATCAAATGCGTTTCAGAAGACAAGGTACACCTGGCTGGCTGGTTTTCTACTTTCTTATAAAGAGGGTGTTGAGTAGTTTTCAGATTTCCTGGCTGTCTGGATTCAAATTTTAGCCTGACCACTCACTAACCTTGCTTCTGTTTTCTCATTTGTAAAGCAGAGATAACAGGACAATCTATTTTCCAGTTTGCTCTCAAAGTTATATGAGGTATTTTAAGAAAGGCATCTAGCCCACAGCCTGGTATTTTGCATGCCCGTGTCTATAGTTAAAAATCATTACCTGTTGCCTAGAAATATATCAAAATAAGGAACTGTCCATGTTCGTGAACTGTTCTCATTTGTTTTCGTTGCAACCATGTACCTTCCTGAGACAAATCCTGCTTCAAAAGAAAGAGTGCTTACTTTTCTTTGTTCACATTAAATTTTTTAAAGATGACTTTTAATATCACTTTCTAGTGGGCTAAATTCAATATTAACATTGAGACATTTTGGGGCTTCACATGTGGCCCCTTTCATAAAACCGATGCCTATTCAGCCTGCAGCACTTCCCCATGTGTGCTGGTTACTCCCAGACGATTAGCTGCTGTATCTTGATCGCATCTTAAGCCTGTCCAGTTTCCTGGGATGCAATTTTCTGGGAACTGGAGACTTGAATTTAAGGGGTTAGACACTACCTGGAGACGACTGCCCATAAAACAATGAGGATTCGACTCCCATTTCATTTTTGCTGCTGTTATTTTTCCTGGATTGAAATGGTTTTCTCAGTGGAGAACATGGAAGCGAAGTAGGAGTTGAATTACATCTATCAACTTTGTGCAGCCTCAAGCAGTTGACATTGGTTTCCTTAAAGAATGGCCTAACCACTACCCTTTTTGTCAAGTAGCTTACAGATGAGGTTCATGTCATCTGTCATTCATAATCTGCTCCATCCTTTCTAACTCAAAATGTCTACATACCAGTATCCTAATTATATTCTGTCTTAGGAGAAGCATTAATTTTTTTCCTAAGGTGAAGAATTTAGAGAAAATGACTTTAGCATGAAGATATATTTACAGATCTCTGTAGTAGATCAATTTTGTGGTGAATTAGATTAATTTTTCAAATATTGTACACATTTTTATTTAATAGACTCCATTCTCAACCTTCACTCACTGAATCAGTTACATTGTTTTAATCTGTATTCTATACAAAGCTAATGTGACAAATGAAAACTTCCAAAATACCCTATTTTGATAAGGGTAACCCTTATTGCATGCACATTTATTTTGCACTGTCTCAATGCACACTCCCACCCTCCATCCAGGCTGGCCATTTTGTGCCTTGTAACAACCAATACCAGAAGATACATATTTAAATCATTTTTCTGGGAATTGTTCTTTGATAAAAAAAGAGGAGGGCAGGTATCCTAGAGGGCAATGGCCCCCAATATTTTGACACCAGAACCTAGTTAGTTGAAGGCCATTTTCCCAGGGAGGAGGCGAGCGTGGTAGGTACTTCTTAGGCAATAGGTTGTGGGTGAGTAGGTTTGAACTGGTGAGCAGCAGCAGAATGGCAGCAGGGAAGAAGTTCCACCTCTTGTTAGATTAGTGGGACATTTGAATCTGAGCAGAGCATGCTGACAAGAGCTTCACTCCCCACCCAGGCATGCTCACAGGGTCCTTCCAAGGCCACAGACTGGCACTGGTCCTCAGCCCCAGGTTGGGGGACCCCCTGCCCTAGGGGTCTTCTACAGGCATTTATGTAGGGAACACAGAAGCATTTTGAAATCGGGGAAAAGCATAAACTCACATAACAATTTAGAATATCTTTAGACACTGTTAGCTGTGTTTTTCAGTCTTCCGTCAATCTGCATATATCACAATGCTTGAGGAAGAGCTGCACAGAGAAAAGCTTTAGCTTTCATTTTGTGATAAAGACACACTATGGCTCTGGACTGGCATATGTGGGCTTTTCCTGACATTAAGTAAAAAAATAGTCATTGCCTGGTACCCTGAACAGCAAAGAACACTAAAATCCTAGAAGGAGTTGCTTAGCACAAAGGCATCTAAATTCCACCCCAGTCCCCAATTACTGTTAGAATACTGATTTTATACAAAATCGAGGTGACTTAAGAAAAAGAGAAGGCAATGCTCATACCAACAGCTTGGCTGGGCATCCAGCCAGGCATCCAGGCACAATTAGGCAGGCGCTGCAGCTGCAGCGGGGGAAACAACTCTGAGGAGAACAAAGCAGCCCACAGGATGCTTTCGCAGGCCTCAGGATCAGGCCTCTCCGCTCTCTCTGAGGTTTAGCTCTTCTCCTTCACTAGCTAGTTCTCTTTGTCTGGACATAAATCAGCAGGCCAGAAGGATGCATTTCATGAAGGCAACTGATCAGGGAAATACATGTGTGTAAACAAATACATGAAGCCATATTTAAACCAGATTTTTTTTTTTTTTTGTAGAACTCAAAGTCCAACAAAATAAGCAGAACTGTAGAAAAGATGGGCCCATTACTGTTGCTACTAAACAGAGAGTTCATAGTAAAGATGAGCTCAATCAGAGGGATGGCAGCATATCTTGGTGTCAGATTAAGGGCTGGAGAAGGACAAGGATGTACCTGCAAGAATAATGATTTATCCAAAGTCCATTGACTATAGGCAAACAAGGGTTATGTTATTCTTAATTCAACTATCACATGTCACTGGGAGAAAGGTAGAAAACTCCCCAGGCTTGCTCAAGACTTAAGTGAATCTTAATCTTTTGTTTGTCAATCAGCACCCAATCCCAAGCACTAGAAACGACAGTCCTCTATGTCGAGGATGAATCACAGGGGAAGCAATGCATAGCAGGGAAGTGTAGAGGCTTGATGACTCCTAGGCCAGAGGAGAAGGCTTCCTTTGCTCTTATTAGCAAAGGACCTTGGTCTTTCTCAACAGGAAGATGAGAATATTGACTTTCACCTCATAAGGATTGTTGTGAGAATTAAGGTAGATATCACAGATGCTCTAAAAATAATATAAAATAGTCATTGAAAGGTTATTTGTTTTTATCATTGTCATAGTTACTCATTCTATTTTGGGAGGACAAATAACCTCACATTCATGATCTACTTCTAAAGCTTGGTTGATTCTGAAAATGAACACATATATCACTGAAGGATAGAGGGAGAATTTGGCCTGCTCTGCAGTCTGTGGGTATTTGGAGGCAGCCCTGTCTTTTTATAATAAGACCTATTGTAATGGCATGACACAAGCCTATAAGCCCCTCTAATAGTACTCACTAGAACAAAGAAAATCTTCATATGGAGAAGCCAGCATCTAGACAAAGTAAAAAGATTTCATTACACAAAAGGAATTATAGGGGTTACATATATTTTGTGTCACAAAATTTGAAGTACCTTCATTGTCACAGTGTAGGGGCATGATGCTGTCATCTCTCATCTAGTCTCTGTGGTTTTTAACCAGTGTAGCAAGAGATTTAAGATTTAGTTCATAACATCTTTCTCTATAGATAGATAGATAGATAAATAGATAGACAGAGATAGATACAGATATGTGTAATATAATGCCAACATGATTTTTTAGTTGGTTAATATCATCTCTCAAGTAATAAAATACTTAAAACTCTATTAGGTTCTGACAGATCTAGAAATGTAAAAAAAGGAGAGAAACATATAATTTGACATGGAATATAGATCTGATTTCTTTGTATAGAAATTCATATGAATTGGTTTTTGTTTCTTGGATTTTGATAACCTGCCATAAAACTTCTGCTAATGTTAAGAGGAAAGACATAGCTAATATTATAAAATCACTCAGATATCTCCGCCTTACATATTTTGGTAGCAAATTAAATTTATCACTTCATTATCCCTTCCTGGCAGTTGGAAGTTGTAGACTTTAATGGAAGGTGCCAGGGTAGCTAATAGAATCTTCTTGTCACAGATGAAGGAAACGTGGAAGTAAAACTCATATAGATTTGATGGGATTTATGCTAAAAGACAATGGCACAGAAAAGCACAAAGAATAAAGCTTGTGCTTTATGAGGGGTTGGAATTAATTACCTGGCATATTTACCAATGTTTCTGAACTATAAATAAAAAATGTGGTAATCTTCACAATGCCCACTTAGCCAGAGCCATTGCCTGTAGAATGGAATTAGTGAGGATGTTCACATAAGGCTTATACTGTTCTCAATCCACAGGATTGTTCCTGTCCATTCCCAGGGACACTTGTTTCTTTATGCTACTCTGATAGAATAATAGCAGTTACATTGAGAGGAGGGTTAATTCAGTGTTGAAAGGCATTGGTTTTGCAATAAAAAGAACTGAGTTTGCATTTTGCATCTGCTACTACACTGCTAAACCTCTTTAACATACATTTTCACCTTTGAGAAATGAAGAAGTGTCTATCGTCCATCGTCTATTTACCATATATATGTCTAACTATGTCTGCACGTATATATACATACAGTTATGTAAAGCATTTAAAGAGTTTAATACTATTATTTTATTTTTTCAATTGACTCTCCTACTGCAATAATGGGTTTGTCTTGTTCACTTCTTGGTCTTTAATTACCCTCCACAGTGCCTGGCATCTAACACATACTCATTATTTGTTGAACAGATGCATACTTAAATGATTAAAATCCAAACCCAAGGTTACTGAGCCAGGCAGAGATATGTACCAATGAATTCTAATTAGTGTCAAAAATCAGGTGTGTCACAAAAATTATTTGAGTTTTGAAAAGATCTGAGATATTTTTTTCTAATCATACATTTCCAAAAGCAGATAAAGAAAAGTACAAAAGCAAAAGTCTGAATATAAAAATAGCAAAATCAAAATGAGCTTTAATTTTCACGAATTTGTGGTATTGTACAAAATGTACCTGAAGTGTATGGAAATTCAATCTCAAGTGTTTTGTCGTCAGTTCTATAAATGTTATAATTTTATTATCTATTTATAATAATGCTATTAGAAGATAAAAATGTCAATGACTATATTAATGCATTAGAAAAGTATTTTGGTTTAAAATTTCCAGCTAAATTTCCCACTGGGTTTGTTTGTGCAAGAGTAGGTAGGATGAGAGGGCAAAAGATCCCAGCCCTGCATGTAACACTCTATCAGCAATCAATTTAAGGTTCTGTTCCGGAAGCTTTGGCCTCAGGCAAGGCCAGCTTTTGTTAACAGAGGCTACAGGCACTGGCTGATCCTACAAAGCAAAGCACGTTGAAGGCCTACCAGAGGACCTAATCAAATTTTCTATCTTTCAGAAGCAGCTTCTTATTTGAATTGTGATGCCACACACACTACCTCCACCATTCCTCAAGGAACCAGATGTGCCCCTTCTTGATTTCTAAGCCCTAGCCAGCCTCCCTGATGGGGAAGGTCTAAAGTATTCCAGCTCCACACCCAGCTGCTGGCTAACTGGCTGAGGAAATTTGTTTATGCCCCCAGCTATCTGTTTTCCTTAAGCTGGTTTCCAGCCAAGACTTTTAATCTAGGTACCAGTTATTCTTTTTCAGTGGTTAATTTTGTAAGATTTAGTTCTCAAAGGCATCTTGATTAAAAGTAATTTGGACATAAATACGGTCTTTAGTATTTCTTATATGGTATATCTTATTTTAAAATGGAGCTATAGGATTATCTTCAAGCTTCTTTTAGAATTGTCTATTTTTATTTTAAAAATTGAATGTATATTGTTTATGAATATGTACACACAGAGTAAAATGCAAATTGCAAGTATATTGTCAGCATTTAGACAAATATATATATATATATATATATATATATATATATATTTCGCATGTGTGTGTGTGTGTGTGTGTTTGTGTGTGTGTGTGTGTGTGTGTGTCTGTCTGTCTGTCTGTGTGTGTCTGTGTATCCAATATAGAGGATAAGAATATCACTGCAGAAAACACCTTTATGTCTCTTCCTGGTCAACTTCTAATTACTACTCTTTTGATTTCTGATAACACAAATATATTTTTAAATCTTCAAATCCAAATTACACAGAATTATTAAGTTCTCTGAGTTCTTTCCCTTCACATGTCTTTCAGATTTCTATATCTTAAAATCTTGATGGATATATGTTTTTATTTGGCTTGAACACCAAAGAGTATAAGTGTTGGGTCTCATGATAAATTAATGAAGAGTTTTTCCAAGTAGTTGTGCCATTTTCTACATCTGTTACCAAAGTAATGAGTTGCTGCACATCTTGCCACTAGTTTATGTCCTCAGTCTTTTTAACTTAGGTCCCCCCTTAGGAGGCGTGAAGTAGTATCTCATTGTGTTTTTCTGTGTACTTTGTAATCACATTTGCATAGTTGAGTCCTTTTTTTCCTGACCCAGTTTGTTAGTTCTTAGTCTTATCTTTTACTCAAGAGAAAATTATTCATTAACATATGTCGGCCACTGAAATTATAGTGCTGTTTAGGGGCATTCATATGATGGAACACAGGTCTGTGATGATAAAAGATGCATTTATCAAAGCATTTCCTTAAGCTCCAATCGTCAAGCTTCTTTCTGAGTTTCCAACGAGAGGAAAAATGAGCCACTACCGTAATACCATTACAGGTACACTTTTCAGAATCCTGGTGCATTAATTTAACAGATATAATCTCTTTTTTAGAGTCCAAGGTAGAATTTGAAAAGACAGTGGGTCTGTAGAATGTCTATTCTTCAACTCTACCTTGTTTCCCTTATTCAACTACGGCCCTCCCTGGGTCTTCTCTCCTACCTAAATCAGTTAATGCATTCCTCTTAGCCTAGGAAAATCATCCTTGAAGCTCATTAGAATCAAATGCATCTCTTATTAATTGATTCAAGAGTGAAAAAAAATTCCCATTCCATGTGATTTAGGCTAAATGAATTTTTTAAACACAGAGCAAATCAATTGAACTGTCCTTTCATGTTGCATCTTTCAAGAGCTGAATATTCTATATGGCATTTCACAGAAATATGATTTGATTTGAGAACATCTGCAGCAGTCTGGAACACATTTTCCCCTGTACTTGACTTTTAGCTCATTATAGCTCTCAGATGTTCTCAGCAATCCTGTGACATATTGGAGTGTTACTGAACAAACATCAGTGAAGCCTATGTCTTGAGTAGTGTCAATCTCAGTTGAAAATGTTTCAGCTTTTTTAGCATCAACACTAGAAGAATTTAATTAACCCACTGAAACTTTCAAAATGATGGTTAATACATGGAAGAAATGAGAAATCAGAAAAGGCGGGGGTTGGGGGGGGGAGTGGGTAAGTGCTTAACCTCCCACATGCTGATACTTACCACCCTCAGCCTGAGATGAGACAGACCAGGGGAAGCCTGGCGGCTCCGTGCACTCTCCCCCTCCCTCTGCCACGTGGCTAGGAAACCTCTGGCTTGCTCTATGGCCCCTATGGAGATGGAGAAGGTGGAGGTGGCAACCGCTGCTGTCACACTCCCCTGGTCCCCACACAAGGTCAGCTTCCAGCCTCTAATCAGCTCTCATCCAGCTGCTCTCGTGTTTTCAGTAGGTGGGGCTGAGAGACCAAGGTCAGAAAAGAGCTGTCGGCAGTGACATGGTTTTTTGCCCACTGCTGCTATTACATTAAGGAAGCAGCTGGTGAGATAATGTATGCCAAAGTGCTTTGTAAATTATAAAGTGCTTATATAATTGTCAGGGATAATCACTACTGTTGTTTTATTCCTAGGTTGCAGGCAGATCACTGAACTGGGCTATTAGGGGGCAAAGTTCATCAGTAAGCTGAAGGTATGGGTGCGTAGGGTCCAGAAGGAGGTCTCTGGTGAGACAAAGATGTTAGCAACTCCAAGAGGAGTAAAAGTGGCCCCACAGGTCAGTTGCGTACAGGCATTCCTGTGAGCTGTGAATCAGATTGGAAAATGCAGGTATTTTAGGAACCAAAAAAAAAAAAAGTATGTTTCGTGTTTTAAGGGGGTAATTCTAAAAGATTAGCTCTGAGAAGAGGGCTCTCTTCAAACACACTAATGTTATTTATCTCTAGGCCTCTCATGTGTTTTCTTTCTTTTTAGATTGGGCTACTCTCTTCTATTAGAATTTAAGTTTCAGATTAGTCAGGAAAAAATTCCATATACTCTCCACTATCCTGTCTGTATTGCTGGATCATTGCGATAATCACGCTATATTATAAATATCCTTTTAACTGTCTAATTTCTACACTACTCTGTGATCTTTCTAAGGTCATATTATATTACATTGACATTAATAATACTGGTCACAGACCTGGTAATAACTGTTTGCTAAAAAAACAAAAATGTAATCTAAAGGAGAAGCTAAGAGAAAAAAGTGTTAACCTTCACCAAAATAAATAATGAAAGAAAGAAAGAAGAAAGAGAAAATTTGTAGGAGTGATCAATTGTTGGATATAATGCAGACTTCATAAAATAAAGACTGAGAAATATCTACTGCATTTGGTGAGCCCTAATTCATTTAAACTTTGGCAAAACCAATTTTGGTAATTTGAGATGTACAGGAGGCTAGACATCTAATTTTGATTGGTTGAAGATAGAAAAGCAGGAAATAAGTGAGAGGCAGTGAGTAGAACTGACATGTGCTAGGACCTGAGCTGGGAAGGAAACGATTCCAGACTCTTTATTTCGTTTATTGCCACTGGTTTTTAGACTAAGAAGTAGGGGATAAGAGAGAGGGTGTGGGGAGGCAGAGAAAAAAGAGAGAAAGGATACAAGTTGCCCAAGACTTACTGGGAACAAGAGAAAAGTCTTCAGTATAACATGCACTGTGCCTCATTTCCTAATTTGGATTCAGCCAGGCATGGACTTTCTTCCTCATAACTTAATTAAATCAGCACTGGCCAGTCTTAGTCTGTTCTGGCTTCTACTTAAAATACAAATAATAAACATTCAATTCCTTCCATTCTGGGGGCTGGGAAATTCAAGACCAAGATGTCAGTAGATTTGGTATCTGGTAAGGACCTGGCACTGTTCCCCTGGTTATTCATATGCTGGAAAGGACCTGGTGTTTATCCAGGGCCTTTTTTCATAGTGACATTGACCCCTTGCATACAACTGCCTCCTCCAGGTTTACACCCTAATAATGTCCCTTATTGAGTTATGATTTGGGGGTCGGTGGTAGTCATAAACATTCAGTTCACAGCACAGGCACAATGGGGCAATCACTTTGCTCAGAGATTGTACCACAGGTGGGGGGATGACACAGAAAACTTCATTCTGGCCCCAACTGCTAACAGGTGGAAGAAGTGTAGACAGGGAGGTGAAAAACACTGAAGTTGAGCTCTTCCATTTTGCTATTTTTCACAGGACTAAAAAGCTATCAGTCCCTTTGGAAACAGCTATGAATTAACTGGAATTCTGTGTTAATTCTCATAGGTTCACAGCATTTTGGTAATTATCAACCCTGAGAACTCAGTGGCTTAACAAAATTCATGCCTCCTTCCAGAGTGCTCTGCCTCTGGCTATGGGGCTAGTGGTGATTTGGCGATCTATGGCATTTGTCTTATGTTAGCATGATTGCATTATAAGATATCATTGCCTGTCATGGTGGAGGAATGGACATGGAAGACTAAGTGCCAGCTCTTAAGTGCCTCTCTGCGTACCACACCTGGCTCACACTTTATTAACTAAAACAAGTCACATGCATGGCACATCCAAAAGGCAAAGAGATCACCTTCTCCTACAGAACCAGGAAGGGTCACAAAAAAAGAATATATTAGTGAGCTTTCACAACGTCTAAGGCACAATTCTAAGGCATGGACAAAGTCAGATAGACAGTATTTCAGCCTTATTAATGTCTCGGAGAGGATCACATACAGTAGGACTGCAAGGATTTTATTTTCCGAAGAGGACTGGTTTAGCACCAATGCCATATGTTTACTTTTCTTGGGTTCATTTGGGTCCTACTTTCAATGGAAAAATTTTATCACCTCCAGAGTTTGAAAGATGCCCAGATTGACAGTCCTCAAAAAAAAAAGAGTGACTTCCCAGTTGCATATGAAGAAAATAACTACTAGGAGAGATCTCAGAAAAGTTTTATCATTAGAGATAAAAATGGGATAAAACTGCAGAGCAGCAAGGACAAGTAAAATACTTTAAAGATATATGATAACACATCTTCAGAAGGCTGTGTCTCTGTGTGCTATAAAAAAAATCCTCAGTACAGTGGCCAGGAAGGTGTGAAGGGCCCGAAGGGAAAGTACAGGGCACTTTCGGTGTCAAGGCAACTTCAGACATAGTGCCTGAAGCTGCAAATCAAAGGCCTCTGTGCAACATGAGTCACATTCTCCATGTAGGTCGTAGTCACATCTTCTCAGACACGTTTCTAGAGGGTCACTTGTGATATCAAAGCACAAAATACTTATAGGGGATGAGTTTAACATTGTAATAAGATTGATTTCCATCAGTACACAGCATTAGATAAAGTATTTAGGAATTAGGTGGCTAAGGAGATCAAAGGAGTAACCAAATTGAGTATCAGGGCTCGAAGAAGGGAATAAATATTTCACGTGAGTATTTTAACTTTCTTGGTCAAGTGTGAGATGGCCAACTACTCTACTGATCTCAGCTCGGACTATCCTTCATAAAACGTCAGAGTTTTGTTAAAGTTCTTTGACAGTAGTTATGGCTCATATCACTTTGAAGCTAAAAAATAAATCTGCGTTTTTTAAGCTGACATTTGGTAAGTTTAATTTTCAAATACCAGACATTAACTTTTCCAAACAATAATTAAAAATTCTGTCATTTCTTTGTATTATAAAAATGTCTTCTTTGACTACTATCACTATCATTCTAATATTTCATTGATTCAATTAGGCAAATGGACTCAACTGGAGGCACAACCAATTCACTTTTTTTAGGAAGTCAGAATTTTTCTCAAAATTACTAACATATTTTGCTTATCTTCATGATTTAGAACATACCTCAGTGGTTTCCTATAAAAAGCCACTGATGTTTTTCAAGTTCTTTGGTGGAGTTTAGGTGGCATCAAGGCTGGCATTTAAACCCAAATTTTAATTTATATGTTTTATAGTAATGATATTAAAATTTCTTAATCTATACCTGGAATACAAAATTTTCTTATTTTTTTTCAGTGTTTTACAGCTCACATCAGGATCAATGAGGGTAAGTTATTCGGAAGATAAAAAAACACTTTTACCCGAAGTTCTAAGTATACAATTAATATTAATAAGATGCATTCTGATTAAAGTAGTTACATTTGATGAAGTGTGAGAAATCACACTCAACCACTTACTTTCATGACTGTGACAAAGGAAATAATTACATTTGTTCCTGGTAATGAGACATCAATTTTATATGGTAAGGAGAAATGAGGAGTCGTATTTTTTATCTGTGTGTTAGATGAAGGAAAGGAACTGATGGGAGAAGGGTAAAAACACTTCAAATGCCAGTGAGCTCTATCTCCTCCAGGTGTGCAGGAGCTGACCACAACAAAGCAGCTACTGTGATTACAACCCCCAGATGATATTGCTGCCCAATGTCCTTACCCAGCTGATCTGGCAGCGCTCACACTTAGATGGAGAGACGGAAAGCCACGCTCTGCAACATCTCATCCTACCTCTGTATCCACACAGTCTTTCACAATGGATGACACAACTCTGCTGGGCTTGACTTTGCATTACAAGTCTCTTCCACACAGGGCTCCTGGCAGATACTGCCATCGGATTGGAGTGGCCCTGTGAGATGAACCAGGCCTAGGAGGCTTATAGGACTTTTAAACCATCCTAGCTATAGGCAATGCAAAACTCTCTTCTTGTAAGACAGGGACTAGTACCAGAACCCATCCTCCTTAATAGTTCAGGTTAAACACATGTATTATTAATATTACTTCTGATTTGGCAAATGTAGGTGGCCCCTCTCTTCTGTTTTAGGGGCAATGACTCATGACAATTTACTGCCCAAACTTGGAATTAACTATTTGACTGGGAAAGTATATTATTCTGTATTATCTAGAGGCTGTTTGTGAAAGGAAGTGCTTTAAAGAATGAAGATGTTAGCTGTTGACCAAGTCAACCAAAACTAAGATTGCAAGGTCATCTTAGGAGAAAAGATTAAGAGAACTTATAAAAATATGTAAATTTCATTTGGAAAATATTCACAAAATGAAATGCATTCCTAAATTTAATGTTTATATGTTGATATTTAATCCAATATCATTCATAAATTTTTGTCATGGAGATAAATGGAAACATCCTATATCCGGTATTACCCCAAATTTCTCTCTTATCTCTCTCCATATTACATTTATAATAATAACTACCACGCATTGATTGCTTAGCATACACTAGCACTTTCTTTAGATAATTTCTGATCCTCATAAAATATCTAGGAAAGAAGTTCCACTATCTCAATCTGATTTATCAAGATAGAGGACCGTGGGACTCATGTAGACACTCTGAGTTCACCTAGTAAATAAATCACTATGTCCAGGCTCGAACACAGAACTTCTGACTAAGTGTTGTCTGTGCTGAAGTGCTGATTTTTCCCCCCACTATGTAACAATGATTACTTTATGAGATCATTATACACCGATAAAATGGTCAGAGGCTCAGATCTATTACAGGTTATGGAATCTTACGCAGTACTTTTTGCTTGTAACCACAAACAATTACTTCTATAAAACATGTGTCTGTTCTAATTTTACAGGATGCTTTGTATTCCAGTACTGTGCCTAAAATATCACTTGAAATGATCAGATTCTATTTATAGATATATATCGAGTCTCCTAACATCTACACAGTACATAACCTGATCCAGTAATCTGGGAGAATTTGAACTTGCAGGGTCTGTGCTTTCTTTGTGTTTCTATTATTCTTTTTTTCCTATGTCCCAATAAATGAACTACAACAATTTAAAATATTTAGCTTCATGCAATCTGGCCACAGTCATAGAAAGTGACCTCAGTAATAACGTTTTGTATTCAATCATCACCCAAATAATGACAGAAATGTAAATGTCATCTGGAACTTTTCTAACAATGTGATGCAGCCATCTGGCAGTCCCAGGGAGAATCTCTGCAGGGACAAAGCTGAAATGGGAGGCAGTAACACGAACAAGGACTACAGGGCCAGAAAGGAAGTTGAAGGCAAAGCGCTTCTGTTCTCTGCCCTTCTCCCCTTTACAGGGGAAGTTCAGAAAATGGCCATTGGAGAAAAACACAGAAAAGAAAACGTTATTGTCGATGGATGGTAGTAAGCTGTAAGAGCCTCCCTACAGGTTCTTCATGGGAAATTTTCTTTATTCTAAGATTCTATGTATATTACAGGTAGAGAAGATTAATTTCAAATCTTCCAGGTTATACGTTTTAAGGCATTATATACATCATGATCACAAGTTACCTTGTTGGATATAAATGCTATACATACTTTCTTCTATTTGGCAATTTGAGTTTTCACATTTTAACAGTCTTTTGACGAGCAGAATTTAATTATGGTGATGCATAATTTATCCTTCTTCCTTGTATGGTTAATACTTTTTGTATCCTTTCCAAGAATTATTTTTTATATACCCACGTTAGGAAGTTATTTACTTATGCCCTCTTTTGCTTCTTTTAAAATTTTACAGTTTAGAGACACAGTGTACATGCCTTTTGCTTAATTTTTCTAGGAACCTCAATTTGTACATGCACACACACATATTAAAATTATTTTTGTTTCCTGTGTGAAGTAGGCATGAGATTAATTTATTTAATTATAAATCTCCATCCTTTCTAGTCCCACTGGTTGAAAGCAGTCCTTCACCAAAAATCAATTGAGTCTATATGTGGGAACCTGTTTCTGGACCTCCTTCCTGATCCATTGATCTAGTCTGTCCTCAAACCCAAATACACTTGCTTGATTACTGTAGACTTATACCAGATCTGGAAGGCAGGTAGTATAAATCTTGTAATTTTTTCTTCTTTTTCAAGCAGATTTTGGTCATGCTAGTTTTTTGGGTTCCAAAGAAAATTCTAAAAATCAGTTCTCCCACTTTTATAAAATCCATGTTGGAATTTTGACTGGAATAATTATCAATCGACTCATTAATTTGGAGAGAACTGACATCTTAACATATTACATTAGTGATTTAAGTCTTAAGTTTTCTTCATCAACCCATTGTAATTTTTCAGTCTGTAGATATTTCTTACTTTTTAAATTCTATTCATTTTAGCTGCTACTGCAAATGATATTTAAAATTTTAATTTCCACTCTGTTTTTTCTAATTTTCATAAAGAAATATAATTGACTACTGTGTGTTGCTTTTATGTCATGAAACTTTACCAAGTTTATTATTTAAACATGTTTTTAGAAGTTCCTTAATTTTTATGTTCATAATCATACTACCAGCAGATAAAGATATTTTAAGTCTTTTCAAATCTAAACAACCTTGATTTCTTTTTATGTCTTTATTGTATTGGCTAGACTTTTTACTACAATATTGAATATAAGGAAAAAGAGTAGAAATTCTTGCCCAATTCTTGATTTTAAGAGAAAATTACTTTTTAACATTTATTGTGATGCTAGTTATGAAATTTTTATAGCTATCCATTATCAGATAGAGAAAGTTTCCTTCTCTAATAGGTTACTTAGGGTTGTTATTATGAATATATGTTAGGCATTTCAAATGTTTTCTCTGATCCAAGGACTTATTAAGAACTTCTATAATTCAATTAGAAAGAATTAAACATAGGCAAAATGTTTGAACAGCTACTTTCCTGAAAAAAGAATATATATCAATGGCCAATAAGGATGAGCCATTCATTAGTTATTAAAGAGATGAAAATTAAAATCCTAGTAAAATCCTTATATACAAATGGTAAAATGGCTGTCAGAAAATGACAGAATATTAAATAATAGCTGGAATGTGGAAAAGCCAAATACTCAAAACTGACAAGAGTGCAAAAGGTACAACCATACTGAAATTTGTTTCAATCTTTCTTGTAAAGGAAGTCTTTGGCTACCGCTATGTCTTTTAGATATTTGCCTAATTTGTCTTCTAGAAGATTCACTGTTTCACTTTTAATGTCTAGGTCTTTGATCCACTTTGATTTGATTTTGGTGCATGGCGATAGGTGTGTGACTAGATTCATTCTTCTGCATGTGGATGTCCAGTTTTCCCAGCACCATTTGTTGAACAGGCTGTCCTTTTTCCATTGTATGCATTTGGCCCCTGTGTCAAAGATTAAGTAATTGAGGGTATTTGAGTTTGTCTCTGCATCTTCAATTCTGTTCCACTGGCCTATCTGTCTTTTTTAATTTTAATTTTTTATTTTTTAATTTTTTTGCCAATACCAAATTGTTTTTAAAACTATTGCTTTATACTACAACCTGATGTCT
Source organism: Ctenodactylus gundi (assembly GCA_004027205.1). NCBI lineage: Eukaryota > Metazoa > Chordata > Mammalia > Rodentia > Ctenodactylidae > Ctenodactylus > Ctenodactylus gundi. The sequence goes on from PVKB01000372.1 coordinate 747,754, forward strand.
GGTATTGTAATGCCTCCTGCCTTTGGTCTTGTTGCTCAGGATTGTTTTGGCTATTCTTGGTCTCTTTTGGTTCCATATGAATTTAAGAATTGTTGTTTCAAGTTATTTGAAGAAACTTGTAGGTATTTTGATAGGAATTGCACTGAATCTATATATCAATTTCAGCAGTATAGTCATTTTGACTATATTTATTTTGCCTATCTAAGAACAGGGGATGCCTTTCCATTTTCTGATGTCTCCTATAACTTCTTTCTTGAATGTAATGTAGTTTTCCTTATATAGGTCCTTCACTTCTTTGATTAGGTATACTTCTAGGTATTTAATTTTTGCTGAGCTATTGAGAATAGAATTGTTTTTCTGAGTTCTTCCTCAATAAGTTCATTGTTAGTCATCATTAACAAATGGGATCATGTCAAATTAAAAAGTTTCTGCACAGCAAAGTAAACTATCAACATTGTAAAAAGAGAACCAACAGACTGGGAAAAGATATTCACCATGAACATCTCAGATAGGAGGCTCATAACTGGAATATACAAGGAGCTGAAGAAAAGTAAGCCTATCAAAATAAAGGATCCTATTGAAAAGTGGGCAAATGAAATGAAAAAGCAGTTCACTCGCGAAGAAGACAAAATGGCCAACAGATGTTCAACATCCTTAGCCATAAGAGAAATGCAAATCAAAACATCACTAAGATACCATCTCACTCCAGAGAGAATGGCCTATATCAACAACTCAAATAGTAATCAGTGCTGGCAAGGCTGCAGTGAGAAAGGAACCTTCCTGCACTGCTGGTGGGAATGTAAATTTGTACAACCACTCTGGAAAGCGGTATGGGGATCTCTCAAAAGAATGGACATAAATATCCCCTTCGAAATAAATATCCTCCTGGCAATATTTCCAAAAGAGTTCAAAACAACTCTAAACAGAGATACATGTATAGCCATGTTCATAGCAGCACAATTAACTACACCTAAAATACGGAAGACACCAAAATACCCATCAACAGACCAATGGTTACACAAACTGTGGTATTTATACACAATGGAATACTATGCATCTATAAAGTCCAACAGCATGGAGGCTTTTACGGGCAAATGGAAGAAACTTGATAACATCATACTTAGTGAAGTGAGTCAGAAGAAGAAGGTGAAACATCGAATGGTCTCTCTGGTAAGAGAGACCCAGATCACAACTATCTCATGGAACTTAAAGTGAAAAACAAAGTGAACCAGGGGGTTAGGGTGGGGAGGGAGGGAGAAATGGGTAGGGGGAGGGACAAAAGGTGAGCAGGAAAGTCCTTGTCATCTTGACAAGATATGTATGTGCACAAAACGCTCAACTTCATTGTAAACCTTAAATTTTGCACTTATACATATCAATAAAATGGGGGAAAAACTTTTTAAAAAGGAAGTTTCTTGTAAAACATCTATGTCCATTTCACGACCAAGAACTTATATTGCTAGATTTCACCACCACAAATGGAAATAGACACTTATAAAAATGTTAAGCAAGAATGCTTATTAAAACATATTTAAGAGGATGGAGGAATGGCTCAGTGGCTAAAAAGTACCTGAGTTCTATTCCCCAGCACCGCATAAGCTAGGCATGGTGGCACACACCTGTAATCCGAGCATTTGGGAGGCTGAGACAGGAGGATTGCTGTGAGTCCAAGGTCATCTTGGACTCCATAGTGAGTTTAGGACCAGCCTGAGCTATAGAGTGAGACCCTATCTTTAAAAAAAATTAAAAATTATAAAACAAAACATTTAAAATGCCAAAAATAGTAAAAACAGCTCCAATGTCATTTAAAATCACCAACAAATTACAGTACATTTATAAGATATTACTTGCCAATGAAAAGAAATGAAATAAAAATATGTACAGAAACACGATTGAATCTCTGAAATACTGGGCTGAAGGAAAGCTGTCACCCACAAAGCAATACACAATCTGAAAAATGATACACAATGCGAGACAACAAGAACAAACGAATGTGGGTAGGAACTAGGTGGCTCTTACTTCTGTGATGATGGGTGACAGATGATGGCTGAGAAGGCACAAGAGAAACCTCCTGAAGTGTTAGTGCTTTTCACTTTCTGGCTGAGGGGAGACTTTTAGGGAGAAGCATTTATAACCCCTCTTCAAAAAGTTTATTGAAGATCTGTGAAATTTTTTCTCTCTGTAAAGTTCTTCTTGATTTGGAAAGAAGACATATAAACCTTCTTTTTTTCAAAATTTGCAGTACTGTATATCAAATCCAGCACTCTCATGTGCCAGGCAGATGCTGAACAACACTTTGAGCCCTGATGATACAGAATTCTAAAGTTGCAGTAGAAAATACCACTGTTTCCTTAGGAGACTGCTAGTATTAGACTTTTTAATAATGGTCATGCTGCTGACTTCATATTACTTTGGACATTTTGTTCTCCACAATGGAAAACTTGTCAGAAGCGAATAAATAACTACTGAAACATCAACATACAAAATTATTATAACCATACAACAGAAATATTTTGAAATGTGTTGGGGCTTTAAAATAACTGAGGAGAATGAAGCATCTGGTCATATGGAAATAATTTTTGTTTCTACCTCAAAAACAAAGCTTAATCATTCTACAAGACCTTGACAACATTTCTGATTTATCCTAATGGAAGTTTTTTTTTTTTTAAATGAGTACAGATTTTTACTTATTAATATCACCGATCTGTATTTCAACATGTTTTAATATCTTCTCAAAGTGACTTGGCACGTCCACTGTTTTTCCTCTAAAATGAATGCTGTTCCTGAAAGAGCCTTGCTGGAATTTTAATTATAAATTGGCTTTCTTTTTTTTGTCTTCTAAAATAAGAATCCCATGAATACTTTGTTCAATTTGATTCTATCAACATGCATTGTCATGCACTTGAAAAGTAAAATATAAACAAGACATGATTTCTGGTTTTAAAATCATCATAATAATCTGCATCAGTGAACAGAGTAGACAGGTAACTGGAAGATAATATGACATGAGCAACACTAATTATGTGAACAAAGGGCGACCTAACAGTAGAGAGGAAAGTACACTTTCCTGAGTGAAAGGAAGAGAGCTATAAATGGTTTAAATTACAAGAATTTAAATTTAACATAGAATTTTCAATAAATTAGTGATTGATTATTATATTCATTCAGCAGTTGGGGTTCTACACCACTGTTCTATATGACAGATACTGTGTTAGGCACTGGCACACTGGGTGTGCTAAGGGCCCGACCCTCAAGGCATGCTACTGACTACCTCACTCTTTGCATTATGTCTTCTTTATCTCTTGTTTTATTAAAATATACTCATACACAAAATGTTATTTTAAGCTTGAAGATTATCCATTTTTATATTATTTTTTCATATACTAGAAAAAAGCAACAGCTTGATAAGCCAAGCAACTATCAGTCTTCAAAGCCACTGCCAAATTGTGTTCTTATAACATTACTTATTTAGCCAACATTTACCGCACTCTTAACTGGGATGGGAAGGTCAATAAGAGAAGTGGCTTTCTGTCTAGCAGAGGAAACAGACAAGTACAAGCTTAGCTGCCTTGTGATATGCGTTGCAAATGAGGTTCCAGAAGAGAAGGACAGATTAATTATGGTGTAGAGGTCGGGGGTTAACTTGAAGATAAGGTAACACTAAAGAATTCCTCTTCGGAGAATTGGAAACCTGCTATAGATGCAGAAAATAGCACGGGAAGATGTGTACAGATGTCAGCCCTCCATCAGCCCCAAATACTTTGGCTTCCCCTCCAAAGCTATTCGGAGTTCTCCTTAGGAGAACTGCTACTCTTCTCAACCTTAGCAAAGAACTGTGAAGGCATTTTCTCCAGTTCATTTCTGATTGAAAAATTTACTGCTCACATCTTGGAGTGTTCCATTTCTTTCATGTTTCCCAGCTAAATTATCTCAACATAATTTTTATTTCCTGCATCTCAAAATGCCCATGAGTTATATTTTATTTCCATCATTAAAAGATATATTTTGCCTCCAACTCTAAAGAAGAATTTCTACATAAAGGTATATTTGCAGTTATATTCCATTTACAAGCCCTTATTTAAAAATACCTGGGGCCACATGCATTAATTCAGATTTTTTGTTTGATCTTAGAGAAAAGAAAATGTTCCATATATCCTGTTTTACTAAACACTCCAACCTCTAGCTCTAGTAAGGTGTTAGACAGCAACCTGGAATCAAATGCATTATCTCTCTGTAATAAACATGTAAATATTCTTTTGAAAAGAGTAAAGATTAAAAATAGCCTCACATCAGTTCAGGCCAGGTTGTCTGTCAAATGAATTATGTGAAAATATTTGATTTCAGCACTTTTGGGTTTCAGCATTGCTAATGAGAGATTGTCAATCTGTAGCATGGTTATCCATTTTAAAGTTTGATAAACGGGTTTACAGAGATGGTAAAACTTGGCCACGTTATCTAGCTAATAAGAAACAGGGCATTGCACAAACCTAGCAGTCGTCATCTTAACCCTGCTGGTAACTCTTGCCCTATAGTAGGTTACTCATTGGGTATACTCAAATTCTAGCCTGTTGAGATACAGCGTTAAACCTCCAACTTTCCTCTCATCTCTCTTCGTACTTCACTTCTATTCCAACTCAACATCATTCAGTGTACTTTCCTCACGTTCTACTTCTATTTCTAATTCTTGATCTGCGACCATTCATTCCTGCTATTTTCTTCTTCCTTTCGCTTGGCAATGCAAACCCTTGGGTCTACCTGTTCATCAGATTTATAACATGAAAATGCAGATTCTCAGATATGCTTCCCACCCACTAAGAGGGACAGGAAGTGTGTGATTTGGACCTGGATAACTCTATTGATCATGAGAATAATTTGTGTTTTGATTGGCTAGTTTATTGGCCATGTGATTTTTAAGCATCAATAGTTGGATACCAACAATTTCATTTTGTGGCAAAGCTGATGACTGTTGTTTCTAAAGACTTTTTCTCCTCTTGGAGGCACTGATTTAAACAGCAAGCACTCTAAAAACAAAAAATATCTTTCTCTTCTTGGAAGCGTCACTGCTTGAGAAGATTAATTAACAAATGAAGTGACTGTATGGAGGTTGTATAAAATGTATCAATCACTGGAAAGATAACATGACTTCGCCCAATGTTTTTCCATGGACAAAGTCTCATTTCCAAATATTGAACCATATATATACTTATATATAAGTATATAAATATATATTCATATATATATATATATATATATATATATATATATATGAATGAATGAAAAATTAAATACAGAGACCTACTCAGCACCTGTTTGTGCAGCGGCCAGGAGGCATCCAGGTAGCCATGCCCAGACTCCCACCATCACTGTGTAGTCCATGGCAGCTAGGCCTCAACAGCACCCATCACTGGAATGCCCTGAAGGTTCCCAGGCAGCCGTGCTTATATCTGTGACATCACAGCTGACATTGTCACCACCAGCTTGACTCACTTATGGCACAACTGATACAGACAACTTGCAGAGAGATCAATCACTAGAAGCCATTGGAACAGTCTGGAAACAACACTCGACCATTTGAAAAATTCTCCAGGAACGGTGATTGGATAGAATGCCTTCAGACAAAACTCCCAGTGTGCAGTGCCTGCTTCACATAAAGAATATGGGAGATACCACTACTCTATAATCTCCATCTGTGCCCCCACCCCCACCCCACAACGACCCACTTGACAGCAAGAGGGTGCCAGGACAGTCAGCTTCACTTACAATGAAAAAGAAAATAACAACTGTCAGGATAGAAAGTCTGAAGAAGATGCGCTGCAATGCAGAACCCCACCTCAGTGACACGGTCAGCATATTTCACGGCCTAAGAATAACACTCTTTAGTACCAGGAGATAGGCACTGTGTAAAGGGCTACCGCAGCAAGTCAAAGGAACACTCAACACCAAGATAGGACAACACAGCAGCTTCAGAAAGCTCCCAGCTCACCAAGGGAGGCTCAGATAGAACCAGAAGATCCAAAATTCCTGAACTTCGAAAAAAAATTTTAATCTGCTGGGAGAATACAGGACAGACTCAGACAACAAACTACACAAGATATTTAAAGTATTTAAAAACTATGTAACCAAAGAAATTAAGAATGAAACAAGTGCAAAACTAGCAGAGCTGCAGAAGTCAATATAAGAAATGAATGAAGAGCATCAGGAGATGAGAATCTCCATGGAAAGTTTAGGAAACAGAGTGACACAAAATGAGGATTTAGAAGAATAGACCAAAATAATGGTCCAGGCTGTTAATGATCATCAAATTATTCAATGTCCACAAGGAAGTGGAATACAACAGATTATAGAAGTCTCAAAGAAACGTAGTATCAGAATAGTGGAAATATAAGAAAAAATGAAAGCACATACTAACGGACTAAGAAACCTATTTGCTGAAGTCAAAAAAAGATAGATAACTTCCCATACATAGAAAATGAAACAGACATGCCTAAGTGACAGAGGCCTACCATACACTCACTAGGTAGGACAAAAATAGAAGCTCTCCTAGATGTATTATAATAAAATTCACTGAGATACAATGCAAAGAGAGAATTCTAAAAACTGTAAGAGAAAAAAACACCAAGTTATATATCAAGGTAAATCTATCAGGGTAATAGAAGACTTTTCAATACAAATTCAAAGAGTCAGAAGGGCCTAAAGTGAAGTCTTCAAAGCCCTAAAAGAAAATAACTGTCTTCGCTTTAAGTTCCATAATAGTTGTGATCTGGGACTCTCAGAGGGACTGAAAGAGAGTGGGAAAGCCCATGTGTCCTTGGCAGGATACGTATGTGCACAAAATGCTCAACTCCATTGTAAACCTTGTATTTTGCACATATACATATCAATAAAATGGGAAAAAAGAAAATAACTGTCAACAAAGATTCCTGTTCCAAGCAAAAACATTATTTAAAAATGACGAAGAAATAAAAACCTTCTATGATAGAGAAACTCTGAAGAAATTTATCACAACCAAACTGGCACTACAAAAAATTGAATAGGGAAACAGAAAACAACCACAGCAAAGAACACAGTGGCAGGTTTACAGTTAATAGAAAGAACATCTAAAAAACAAGTAAGCAAAAGAATTCAATGTTCAAAGGGTGAAAAAGTAGCAGGACCTAAAATTCACATTGCAATTATAATCCTAAATGTTAATAGTATAGATTCACCAATCAAAACACATAGATTGGCTAAATGGTTTTAAAAAATACAATCTAACCATATATTCCTTGCAAGACACACATTTTAAACATGGAGATAAACAGACTCTAAGTAAAAGACTGAAGTTTTATATTGCATTCAGCTGAAAATAAAAAACATGGTAGCAATATTCATTGCTGAAAACGTGGACTTTGAGCCTAAACTGGCCAAAAAAGACAAATAAGGTCACTTCTCGCTTAGAAAGGGAACAATCTAACAAGAGGGATTGACAGTCATAAACATTTATGCCCCCCAAAATGGCACACTCAACTGCATAAAACAAAAGCTACTGGCCTTTAAAAACCAGATAAACTCTAACTGCATAATAGTGGGGCACTCCTTTCTCCCAAGAAGATAGGTCAACTAGACACAAAATCAACAAAGACATAGCATATCTGAACTACATCATGGAAGAAATGGATCTGATAGACATATGCAGAGTTTTAAATTCTGTAACAACAGAATACTCCTTCTTCTCAACTGCCTATGAAACATTCTCAAAAATAGTTTACATTCCAGGCCACAAAACAAGCTTAAATGAATACAAGTAAATTGATATTGTCCCTGTAAGATCATAGAAGAATGAAACCAGAAATCAAGTACTGCATAAACAAGAGATATGACTCAAACAGAGACTGACCGGTACTCATGTAAATAAACATTGAGGTTTACAGAAAAAAGATCAAGGAAGAAATCAAAACGTTCACAAAGACAAACAAAATGGTAGCCCTTCATAATTCAACCTCTAGGACACAATACAGGCAGTGTTAAGGGGGAAATTCATTTTCATAAATGCACACATAAAAAGAACTAAGTGAGTTCAAATAAATAATCTAGCCACACAACTCAGGACCTTAGAAAAATTGGAACAAGCCAACCCCAAATCTAACAGAAAGAAAGAAATTATAAATATCAGACCAGAAATAATAAAGACCAGAGCAGAATTAAATGAAATAGAAATAAAAATTAAATAAATAAAACAAAAAGTTGTCTTTTTGAAAAGATAAACAATATTGATAAACCGCTTGCTAAATTCACAAAAAAGGAAAAAGTATATCTACAACCATACAACAGAAACGAAAAGGTGAAGTTACAGTAGTTAATATAGGAATCTAAAGGATTATAAGATGTTACTTTGAAAATTTAGACTCGAATTAAAAAATCTAAAGTAAATAGACAAGCTTCTAAACACATATCAACCACAGAAACTGAAAGAAGAAATTAAACATCTGAATAGACCAATATCCACCTGTGAAATCAAGGAAATAATGAAAGAACTTCCAACTTATAAGAGTCCAGGACTTGACAATTCCCAGCAGAATATTATAAAAATTTCAGGGAAGATTCAATGCCAATGTTCACCAAACTTTCTCAAGAAATTGAAAAGGAAAAAAAATGGCAAAATCTTTTCTTGAAGCAAGCATAACTTTAATCCCCAAACCATACAAAGACCAAACAAAAAAAAAAAGAAAGAAAACTAGAGGCCAATATCCCTAATGAATATAGATGCAAAAATATTTAATAAAATTTTCATCAACAGAATACCGAAAATCTTAAAGATCACACACTATGAACAAGTGGTTTTCATTTCAGAGACGCAGGAATGGTTCAATATATGCAAATCAATAAATGTAATATACCACATTAACAAGTGCAAAGATATAAACAATGTGATTATCTCAATAGATGCATAAAAAGCATTTGGAAAAAATATGACACTCAATTATGATAAAGACCTTGAAGAAAATATGAATGGAAGGACCTTACTTCAACATAATTGAAGCTATTTAAAATAATCCCTCAGGCAATATAATCCTAAACGGAGAAAGTTTAAAAGCATTCACACTAAATTAAGTGTGAACAAGACAAAGATGCCCATTGTCACTCCTACTATTCAACACAGTGCATAAAATTTTGTCAAGAGCCATCAGGCAAAAGCAAGAAATAAAAGGAATATGAATTGTGATGGAAGAAGTAAAGTTATATCTCTATATGCATATGACATACTACTCCACATAGAAGACCAAAAATTTCATCCAAAGACTCTGAGAACTAATTAATAAGTTTAGCAAATGAGCAGGTTACAAAAAGAATACTCACAAATCAATAGCATTTCTATACACCAATAATGAATCCAATGAGAAAGAAATCAAGAAAATAACCCCTTCACAACAATAACAAAATACTTAGGAATCACTTCACCAAAGAAATGAAAGACCTATACAAAGAAAACTACAAAGCCCTAAAGAAAGAGACCAAAGAGGATTTCAGAAAATGGAAAGATATCCCAGGTCCCTGGATAGGAAAAACTAAAATTATCAAAATGGCCTTACTTCTAAGGCTACTATACAGATTCAATGCAATACCAATCAAAATTCCAACTGCATTCTTCACAGAACTTGATAAGACAACTTGAAAATTCATATTGAACTAGAAAAGAGCCAAAATTTCTAAAGCAATTTTAAGTCAGAAGGGCAAAGCCAAATAAATCACAATCCCAGACTTCAAAAAACTACTACAGAGCAACAACGATTAAATCTGCATGGTAGTGATATAAGAACAGGCAGGAAGACCAGTGGAACAGAACTGAGGATATTGAAACAAAATCAAATGCCCTTAGTCACCTGATTTTTGACAATGGAGCCAAAGTAATCCACTGCAGAAAAGATACTCTCTTTGAGAAAATGATGCTGGGAAAATTAGATTTCCACATGCAGAAGAGTGAAATTAGACCCATATCTATCACCACACACTAAAATCAGATCAAAATGGATGAAAGAAGTGGACATTAAAAGAGAAACACTGGAACCTACTGGAAGACAAACTAGGTAAAATGCTAGAAGACATAGGGACAGGAAAGGATTTTCTGAGCAGATCACCATCTACACAAGTAATCTCAGCAAGAATCAACACATGGGATTATATTAAACTGAAAAGCTCTTGCACAGCAAAAGAAGCGATAAGGTGAAGAGACAACCCAAAGAGTGGGAAAAGATTCTCACCAGTCATACTTCAGACAAAAGTTTAGTATCTAGAATGTGCAAAGAACTCAAAAACATAATACCTCTTATAATAAAAGACCTCATCAAGAAATGGGCAGCTGAACTTAAAAGAAACTTCTCAGAAGAAGAAATACAAACAGACAACAAACATATCAAAAAGTGTTCTTTATCACTGGCCATCACAGAAATTCCAACAAAAACACTATTGAGGTTTCACCTTACCCCAGTGAAAATGGCCTACATCAAAGACTCGGGGGGAAACAGAATGTTGGTGACGGTAGGGGAAGAAAGGAACTCTATGCCACTGTTGGTGAGAGTGCAATCTGGTACAACCACTATGGAAAGCAGTCTGGAGATTTGTTAGAGAGCTGAGAATAAAAATTCCAATTGATGCAGCTACTACAACTCTACAGGACATGTTACCAAAAGAAATAAAGTCAACATACAAAAAGGACACATGTATATCTACGTTTACAGCAGCACTATTCATACTAACCAAATCCTGGAAACAACCTACCTGCCCAACAATAGAAAAATGGTTAAAGAAGATGTCATACCTGTACACAGTGGAATGCTATGTACCCATAAAGAACAACAGAGATGATGCTTTTGAATGAAAATGGGCCACCCAACATGAGTGATAGGGAAGAAAGAGGCAATGGTCAGTGAGCAAAGGGTTGAACCTCTGAAAAAGGGTGGGCACAAATGCTCAGCAGTTCTCTAAATCCCATGTCTTTACTGTGTTACTGAATTTGGAATTGATGCGTCTATAAGTTGAAAAATAAATAAAATGGTAGGATATTAGTCACCTAGAAAATTAATAAAAAATGGAACAGGTGGGCTAAGAAGGGGAAGGGAAAGGAGTGTAATGTTAACATGATATGTACATGCACAAAACACCCAAGCTCAATGTAACCATTATGTATTTTCTACAACACCAGTAACATAAGGAAAATAAAGAAAGATTAAATACAGAAACAACTGTACATCCAAACAAAATTTTTCTTACTAAAGAATTCCACTGCATCCAGTTGGCCTTTTTATAAAGACATTTTGTATAAAGGGTTATTATCAGCCATTTACAACCTAAGGACTAAAGGATTTTAGCCCGCAGTTTTCCTTTAATGTTAGCTTTTTTTTCAGAAAAGGTTTATTATTTATACACATTAACTTTATTTTATATTTTATGTGTGGCCAAAGAAAATGCTTTGCTTCAAAAGACGAGGATCGAGAAATTGACATGACACAGGTTGAACACGCCTTGTTTGTGTCTTCTTTAATTTTCATCCTATAAATCGTAGGGAAGAGAAGGATACTCTAGAGCTGATGATAGCATGAGTTGCTTTCAAAGACACACACACACACACACACACACACACACACACACACACACACACACACACACAGTCCTAGCAACACTAAAAAGAAACAATTAGGAAGCCACCTGTGCCCTGGATCCAAAGCCTTTTGATTCATTGCTGGGCAGATTAACTTAACGGGAATATTCACTATTGTTGCAGTCATGTCAGCCTGCACCAGAGAATCCAGGAGCACAAACCTATTACCAGACCATCTGCTTGTTCCTCAACTTAGTACTGAGAAATGAATCACCAATATATTCCTGAAGTCAAAAGCCTTTCTTTAACCATTATGCTGTGACAAAGGTTGGGTTTACCAAAATAAAGTCTGAATCTAGATGAAAATTGTGAGAAAATCAACTCCAATTCATGTCATTGACACAAGTATTCCCATTATTATCCATCTTTGATTTGAATACATGAGTTTTAAAATGAGCTTGAAAGTCTTGCAAAGACAAAACCATTAGGGCACTGTACAGCTACTTACATTTCAGCTCACATGGCAACTAGTAAAATTTGGAACAATGCTCTTATGTGTGGTCATACACAAATTATGTCAGAAACAATTTCCTTCAGTTATTTACATTGAGTTAGTACAATGACATCTGTGATTTTTTAAATTAATAAATAACCTTAAAATACTAATAGTCATTGATAAAGGCAAGAAATCTCACTGTCTAAATACTGCAGACTCAGTTTATGATAATATGATTAGTTACACTAACAATGCTGCTTAGACACTGTCTTGCTAATTACAATTTTATAAATATTAATGTCACAGCCTTTCTGTTTGATTGCCACTTATGGAGTGATTCATCACGATATTTTCCTGGAACTCATATTGTAAGATTTTATATCTCTCCCTCTATTTTTTTTTCCACTATTGGGCTTGCAATCATACACATTATTCCTCAAGAAGATTTTATTTTTGGCTCTCTGTTAGAAGACAGAAAGTGATATTTCTTACTAGAAATATTCAGTTGTATGATGTTTCTCTTGTTGTCTCTGAGTCCCTCATTCTCGTCAGAGTACCCAGGGTTTTTGTTTTCTATTCTTTTTCATGTGACCTGTTTCAAGTTAAGATTCATTTGAATTATTAAATGCTTCCTTAAAGAATCTTTTTATACTGCCTTTTTAAAAGTTAATTATTGATGTAGTGACAAGCTGAAAGGACTGAGAATTATAATTTTTTTCCTCTCCCCATTCCAGACTCAAAAATGTCTTCTAACAATGGTTGTCTATTTAGAATAATACAAAAGAAATACAAAGGCGAAACGCTGAATGTTGTTTTAGAAAAGAGTTACTAAAATCACCGTATTATACAAAATGTAAATGTAGTGTATATTTCCCAGAAAATAACAGTTAGTGAGAAAGTTGGGACATAACCTTTTGAGCCTAGTTTTAACCACCTAGCAGAAGCAGTTTCAAAAGGTACTGATTAGATTTTAATTAAAAAACTCCATCATATTATCCAGGACTCCAGTGATTTGATTGTCTTGAAAATAGAAAGGTAATGTTGTAATTTCCAGGGCTTGTTAACGAATAAAGAAATCTCCAGTCTCCCACTGTAAAGAATGCCAGTCATCACCACAGTAAGCAAGAATTTGGAAGCACTTTACACAAACTTCAATCTTGTTTCTTTATATGACCTTGTGTTGTATTGGATTTATAAAAAGGTAACTCACAGATCCATCATAGAACTGTAATCAAGCCTGCTTCAGACTGATTCTATTGCTAAAATCACATCCGACAGACTCGGCATTTCCTCTGTTAGTGAGAATGTAGAATAGCAAACAAGACCTGAAATAGAATCACAGCAAGGCAGAGTCCTCAAGGACAACCTTAGAGAAGTGCACACATACCTTTCCGGTGAGTTCGGCAATACGTGGGATAGGTCTCCCTTTTTGATGACTCACAGTGGCTGGACTCTGCCCATCCCAGTCCTGCAGCTCTTCAATGCTCTGCAGGTAAAGCAGGGCTTTGAGGCCAGTGCAGTAATCTTGGATCACAGTGAAATCCTGATTTTGAATAGCACTGCACACCTGGGAAAGAGGGAGAAACCAATGCACCGTCAAACTAAGGCCTACTGCTCCAAACTGATTCACAAATCATTCATTCATTTGACAAATATTTGTTTCACATACTAGACAACCAATGGCTCCCTGGGGTCAGGTAGGGCACCTGTCATGGGAAGACTGCCAAGGGGGACTTCCCGAGATGGTGACTTGTCATCAATTTGATGGGGCAGAGGTTTCACAGGAGTGCACGCATTTCAAAACATTAAACTGTACACTCTAAATAAGTGAAGTATATTTTGTATCTCAGATACATCTCAGCATGGGTGTTAGAGTTTAGGTCAAGTGTGTCAAGTTTTCAAGGAGGCAAACTTGACACAACATAGGAAAGGCATCTTAGCTGTATTTCCCTGCACTGTGGTGTGCTGCTTGGACAGAGTTCTCACACCTGGGGTATTTCTCAAGCCCAGTGGTCATCAAACTGAAGCTGGCCTGCTGTACATCCACACAACCCAAGCTTCCTCTACGCCAGCTACATCTTCACCCTCTTCTGCTCTTATACTTTTTGTTCACTGTGTTGCAAAAAACAAACAAACAAACAAACAAACAAACCAAAAAATCCATTACTTCTTCTTTTACTCAAAGTGCCACATTGTTTCCCTGCTGTAGGACCCTTACATGAAGTTTTCCCACTGGCCAGAAGGACTTCCCTCTGCACATCACTGACTCCATAACTCCTTAGTCTTGGAGTGTCACTTTTTCAGGGATGTGTCCAGCAGTCCCCCTTCAACTCACACAGCCTTGACCCATCATTATTGCACAGTTATATGATGAATTACTTGGCCTCAGATATACTGACACTTAAGAAGGAAGGAATTGTGTTTATGGTGGCCATTCTATTATCCCCGGTGAGCAGCACAGGGGTTTGTCCCTATTTTACTCTTAAGAAACTCATACTGAATAGACAATGGTTAAGACACCATATTGAATAGATGATGATTTTAAGAATTTGAGCAATTGTATGTCACAAACAAAAAATTAAAAATCTAGACTTAAGAAAAGTTGAATGACAGAAACTTGGATCTCTCAAAACAATGTACATGGAATTTTGTGATCACGGCAGGTATTTGGATTAAGACTTGAGCATTGTGGACTTTGATAAGCACTTTAAAGTGGACCATTTGCAAAGATAATGCTCTAGTTTAACACCATGTGTAGACTCTATGGACACATTCACAACTGCCAGTAAGATCTCTTCATTCAGACAGCCCAACATTATTTTAAATTAAAAATTTGCCACATGGAAGTCAGCATTCTTCTGAATAGATAGCCCAAGGCCACACAATTAACCAATCATTTAAATAAAACTAAATAGAACAAAAGTCATCTTTATCTTGTTTTCTAGAACTGAGTATCTGTTAGAGTTCTTCCATTTCCGTGAATAATTTGTTCTTGGACACCTGCACAGATATCAAAGTCTGTAGCTGTTCAACTTCCAGTAAAATGGATAACAACAATGTAAATGTAAATATTGCTGTAATGTGCCTTTTAGAGAATGACAAAAATGTGTGTACATGTTTAGTATAGATGCATTTTTCTTAAATATGTCCTATCTGTAGTTAGTTGAAGTCACACACATGAAAGTTATAATTAAGTAGAAAGGACAGATTATATATATGAAGGTGTCTGACACTGTTAACCAGTGGAATAGATTTCTCTTATAGACTTGCATCAGACCTGAATGAAAATAAAGAAAATACCTGAAAGTAGGAGAATAAACAAGATTCTATGTCAAGTCATTTAAAGCTTTTATTGATCTCTGATTAAATACAGATTTTTGTTCTCCTAACATGGTATTTAACACATAATTGTTGCTTAGTTGGTTGAGAAAATTTCCTGAAAGCATATAATGAGAGTCCAGAATGAGAAATAGGGAGGGGAGTATAGGAAAAGAGAGAAGAAGAGAAAGAAGTGGAGAGGGAAAGGGGAAGGGGAAAATGAGGAAAAATATATCACTAAGAGTCTCAACAAAAATTCTTTCAATTCCCTAATGAGTATGTAAGGAAAGACCAACACAGAGGCTTGAGGAATGTCTGCATTTCAGAGGAAGGAGGGCATAAAGGACCCCCCTAAGCAGAAGAGATCCCAGAGGGTAAGTCAAGCACTGCAGGAAGGTCAGGAACACCAGACCTGAAAGGAGATCACCAGATTCAGTGGTCAGAAAGATGGCCAGCCAATGTTTGTATTCACAGGAGGCAGGCTTTGAAACAGTCGGGAGCTGTTTTAATTTTCGTTGCTTCCTTTCTTGGAGCATTGAGCCACAAGATGAGGCCTCAGGACCTGAAGATTTGGACACTGGCCTCTTTTCTGTGTAAGTTTGGGCTCTCGGAGAGAAAGACATTAGGAAGGCAGATACTAACAAGTGATTTTTACTTTACTTTTTAAAGGATAAAAATAGTTTTACTTTGGGGTGACGACATTTTACATTTCAGAATTGGATAGAATAACTTCTGTGAATTAGATTTTTTTTTCAAAATTTGCGGAATGATAGTGTGATTTAAAAAAGAAAGCAAAGTACTATCTAATGTTTTGTGAGCTCTTACTGTGGGCCAGGCACACTGTTAAACATCTTTAAATGCATTTTCTCACTTAGTCCTCAAAATAAACCTAATTTAATTTTTAGCCCTGTTTTGCCGAGGAGGAAAAAAAAATGACTCTTCAGAGAAGTGAAATGACTGATTTGGGTCACATGGTTAGAAAGTGGTAGAGCTGGGACTCATGACCGTAAACCCTAATGTGAGCTAGATATGACTCTGACAGGGGAGAAACTGTTTTAATGCAACCGTAATCACCTTTTCTTTCAACCTTTCCACAAACCAAAAATACATGTTGTCATCACATTATTTTCAACCTTAATATAAGAATTTCTGAAAAGGCCATGCGGCTAGATGAAAATTGCCCATGCTTTTCTTTACCGCCTTTCTTGTATAGCATTAGTGAAAATAATAAACCAAAAACAGGAAGCAGAAAAAATCGTTTCTATTTTGAGTGCTGTATGCTACTAAAATGTAGGAATGAATGGAGAATAACTACCAAATATGAACACAGAAAATTTTCGGTAAAGACCATTTATATTATATAAAAATGTATTTTTCAGGAGGAACAATTTGAATATTAATTAGGCCTGTTATAACTTTTTCAGAGTTAATGGGTATTTTTAAGAACAATTATAAAGAACATCATTATAATTTCCTCCACAGGAATTTTTTTTTTAAGCTGAAAAAGCCACCTGATGCCTTCCTTAATCCTCTTTGTTCACTCTGAGATCCTATTTTTTAATCGTATGTGCTTACGGGTGTGCTTTTACTATAGTCCTAAAATAGTTCACCACATGAACATAAGAAATCAGATTTTGAAAATCACAACATGTCAGGTACTTTGTGCGATGTTCCTGACTATTGTGAAAACCTGCTGTTAAAAAAGAAATCTAGAAATAGTTTGTAAGGGTTGAACAATAACATTTAATCTTCGTCATTCCTGGTGTTTCCAGTAAGATCCAAAACTCACTAATTCTTTTTCTCCATAAACATGGTATGAATTGCATATGGTAACCTCTGTCAAAGAACGCAGTGGAACACGTGTCAACTTGGAGCCTTTGAACTCCGGAAGAACATGGTCAATGCCTAAGACTACAAAGGTTTGCTCTTTCCTACCCACTCTACACTCCTTGCCCTCCAGTGATATTGTTATGCAAGATGGAGTGACACAGAGAGTGAGAACAGGACACAAGACCTGAAAATGAGAGAGAGGTGGCAAGGCAGCTGTTGAGTGTGGCTAAGATGATGAGTAGGCCTGCGCCTTCTGGGGCCCACAGATGCTGTAGGTGACCGCGTTAGGTATTCTTACTCATGTGGTCAATTTCACACAATTTATGTAACTTCCCAAACTGAGTAATTTAATTTCTATGCGTTCTAATATGATTAAACTCATTAATTTTCCTGATAGTAGGAAGTCTGCAGGTGGATATTTTCTCTAAAAAATTTAATGTACATAAAATCATCTCAGGATCTTGTTGAGATGCACATTCTGACTGTGTTGGTTTGGAGTGGGATTTTAGCGTCACATCTACCGGTAACAAGCTCGTCTGCAATAGTGAGGCCAACAGATCAGACGGGAAACGTTAGTTCTGAGTACAACATGGGTGATCTCAACTTGAAATACTGTAAGCAAAGCAGATTTCTTCTAAACATTCATTTTATTCCTAATTTATTTTATTAGATTATATCCGCATTTTCATGGCTTTTTAAAAGATGCACTATTTATAAGAAGTTATGTTTTAGGAAAACAATATTCTGACTAACTAGTAATGTGACTATAAGTCTTTGGATGAAAGCATATATTGAGAACAGAGTTTTGTCTATAGGATTTGATCAAAGAATATAGAATTGCTCAGAACAGTGTTGTTTCATAGCCTTTATGCTCCACAGAAGGTTCCAGTTCTAGCTCAAAGATAAGAGGTTCCTTTTAAAACCCCAAACATGTAGCTGCTATGCCTAAATGGGTGTACTTTATATGACATCTCTTAATTGTTTGTTTAACAGTTCTGATTAGGACTCTTAATAGCTGCTAACATGTTTGCTTAGTATAATTTGTAAGTTCTTTATGGCAGAGGCTGGTTTATCTTTCCTCACAGCAGGGCACAAGGTGCCATTACAGGGATCATGGTCACCATTAATTATTTTCATAAGTGCAAATATCCCTATAGCAAATTGTTTTAAGTAGGGACCTCTAGGTTCTCAGCAGGACCGGCCTGCTGAGTAGGGGGCAGCCCCGTGTGCAGCTGAGTTTGCAAAACTCCATTTATATCAAGTGACTCTACATACATCTGAGAGGGGATAGGAAGTTGTGGGGAATTCATCCTTTTTCATTTTTTTCTTACTATATGAGATTGGCCAGATTCCCAGTACATAAGCTATCAATTGGAGATTTGCATTTACAAAAAATCTTTAATGTGATCTATTACTTTTACTATTCAGAATAAAGCTGATTTGGGCATCAGAGAGCACAATATTCTTACTTGAAAATGGAAAGAGGCTGGACTTGAAGTATTATTTCTTACAGTCAGATCTACTGGGTTTCAGGCTGTATAGAGAAGTTAAGAGCACATACACAGAGGGCAAACACATGCCCAATCAACATCCTAGCTGTGGAATGGTGAGAAATTTTCCTCACTTGAAATGGAGATTCAATACTCGGCAGATAGGAAACTAAGGCAGCATACTTAAGTGTGTAAGGCAGTAGCCACTACTTAGGAAGCAAAGTTGGCACCCAAAATAAATTTCAATATATGAATAAGTCATTGGGGCATGAATGAAGCAGGGTATATATATATATATATATATATATATATATATATATATATATATAACATGTAATACCTTTGTGGTCTAGTGCTGCAAAAGAAGGTCATAGATCTCTTATTTGCATTAGCTAATGATATTTTTAAAAAGAAGGTTTGGTTTTGTTGTCAAAATACGAATGCTTGAGACCCATTCCAGTATTGGTCCTTGATCCTGAGCCTCTCCCCTCCTGCCCTCCCCAATCTGAGGTATGCATATGATAATACATTGTTAACATGGATCAAATTACATCATGGAGGTGGGAGAACTATGGAAAATATAAAGCTCAAACGGAATGCTACCAAACCACTTTGGTATTATCAAACAATCTAAAATTTAAAGTGTCTAACTAGCAAAGGTCAAAGAGGAAGTTTTGCCTGTTCAAAATACAATGATATATAAAAACCATTGATTAGGAAGCTATCAAAATGAGATTTGAAATAGGAAAATAAATCGACAAACAAAAGGTCTGTACAAGCAGAGCATCTGTCACTCGCATGTACCTTTTTTGCTTGTTTTGTTGTACTGAGGGTTGAATCTAGGTCTCTTGTACTGAGCTCTGTCCTCAGACCTTATTTATTTATTTATTGAGACAGGATCTCAGTCACTAAATTGTCCAAGGCTGAATTTGAACTTGGAATTCTTACCCTACCATAATGCTGAGTTTAGAGGAGTTGTGCGACTACTCCTAGCTCCATGTGGTATTTTATGTTAGAGCAGCGCGTCTTTCAAATAGACTTTCAAGTAACATTAAAAAGGTACCCCGGGGTATTAGATACAACTCAGGTGAACACATGGCCACAATCGTTCCTTTTCATTCATCACATAGGTGGACAAGCTACAAACTGATTTTACAAATCTATGCTTCCAGGCTACATACGAGTAAGATATATTTTTACAACGTAAGAACAAAATTCCTATAAATTTATTAGTAAAACAAATATGAACAAATAGCTACATTTTAGGGAAAAGTATAAATTCATTCACAGTGGTCCTCACATTTCAAATTGTACTAATAAGAAAGTTTTAAGTAGTTGGAATGTGTTGACACCTCTTCCCATGAACGTGGTCCCTTTTTAAATCTCTAATGAAAAGGATCGTCTATTCATTCTTACTTTCAAGAAAATAGAAATTCTCAGATGTTTCTTTGCCAGTCTATTTTGATAATGCATTAAGTGCAAACTATGTAAAATATTTGCACAGTGTCCTATAGTTTTCAAAACATACTGTTCCAGGTTGGAAACTTTTGTATTATAATTTACAAGTTTCAAAATATACTCACAGACAGGATTAAAGGGAATTTATTAGACTTTTGTACCTCAATTGCTTCATCTCCAACAATACAAGTCTAGAAAGGTTAGAAGATCCCTCTGTGGTGGAACAGCTAGTTGAAGGAAGGGTGACTTTTCCACCTAGTCCAAAGCTACTTCTGCTATGGCTATGCCACTCAAGAATTATCTGATTTTGTTAATACTAATTTCTGAGAGGAAGAGAGAAAAGGTGTTAGGACTTGTTTAACAAATGAGGAAATAAAGTCTAATCTTTGAATTCAGGTCCTAAGCTTACAAGATTCCTAGGTGGTAGGGCCAAAAATTAGACTCAAAGCTAAGGACCCTAGCAGAACTTCTTGTTGACTCTTTTTCTTATTCCGTGAATTTCAGTCTTAACTGGGATGAAAGTCTTATATATGTGAACATATACATATGTATGTATGCATAGTGTTCATATATATATATATATACAGTGAAACGAATAATGACAGATATGACAGATATCCACTGATCTTTAAAATTTAAGATCCTAATATTGGATGACCCACTTGAAATTTACCACTAAAACTGAAAAGCAGATTTCTGCTGTATGTGGCTGAATATTAAGTTTGCAATTCCATCTGTCCATATCCACTGATTAAAAATATCAATTTTTCATATTTAGAAAAAATACATTTTAGCAAAAATTATAAATTCTATTTTTTCAAGGTACGTTATAAAAAATTTCTCACCATATAGAGGTCAGATGTATAAAACTACATGGTCCTTTTAAAATTGGTGACTAATACATATTGTTAAAGTAATAATTCAGCAAAACAATATCCCCCTATGAGCTTTTTGGTACTACATAAACAGGGAATTGCCTACTATAATTCATGAACAAAGCACCAACATTTTAATTTCATAAAAATACAGGTGAAAAGACAAGACCTGGAGATACATCATAAAGAGGGAGCTAGATGGGGATATATTTGTATATTCACGTAAAACCACAAATCTTCGTTGCTCTATCATATTAGTTTCCATTTGTTGGAGCTGTACAACATCAAAGTCATGATGTCCCTATATACTGCATTTAGCAGTAATGTAACAGACACGTGAAGAAATCAAAGTGAGGGTTTCTAAGTAGTTTCCCGGCAATTGAGACAGCAGGCTCTTTCATCTGCTTGGTAACTGTGGCAGTGCATTGATTTAAACCCCTTCTGAGATCTCAAATGCTTTTATATTCTCAGGTCTCTCGAGCAGCTTTTTCTTTTTTTCAAAGTGATAAAATTCTAACATTCAGCAGAATACCATCTTGTTTCCCCTGAACGGAGAGCGCTTATTTCAATTTTGCTGCTTAACTGCGAAGGATCACTGAAGAAAATAGCTGTCCAAATGTCATCATATTAAGAAATCTGGGTTTGAGTTCAGTTATTTTATGTTTGACCATAGCAAATTGGATTGGGGGGAAAAAGAGGCCAACAAACAACCCACAGATGTTGCTTTTCAAATCTTTGACTCAGAAAAAAAATAAGATAAGTGCTTTTGCTCATTAAGTATTTTCAAAGTTGTCTTTTAATTGCTATTCATCAATAAATCCTAATGGTACAGAGGTTAACTTGTTTTATTTTGCATATCATATCTCGCATGGTTGACCACATTACTTATTCTCTCGTCTCATTTCTTAAATTACAGATGCTCTGACAACCTCCAAGTACACGAATTTTCACCTCCCTACCCACTCCCCCTAATCAAGAAGGGATTTTAAGGAAGTTGAAAGTTTATTTTCAGTGTCAATCTGCAGCTATACTTTATCTCATTAATTTCTTAACCCAAGATCTACCTAAGACAGACCAAAATGAATAAAGTATTTTCAAGGTATTAAGTACCAAGATCCAAGCCACATTTTGGCAACCAGAATATCATAATCAATTTTCCAAGAATTTTCTCAAAGACACCACAGGCGATAGGCCACTCACTTGGCTACTACTCAGGAGACCATTTGATGGTCTGATCTCTATTGCACTTTGCTCATGACATGTCTTTACTGAAGATAGCCTGAGCTGATCAGTCAAAGGGCTGAGCCCTGGAGGCAAGGCTGCCTCTGCCAGTCTCCTTGCATCTGTACTTTACAAAGCGAGCTCCAACTGGATTCAGATCGCAATAATGACCTGAACCAGAGAATAATAATAAAAAAGAACCACGTGGAGACATAGCACCTGTAGTCCTGTAGAGATAAAATGGGTGAGCAGGACACAACATGGAGGCCAAAAATTTTTGACTTCTGTCTTGCCTCTCCAAAGAGGCTGTTGATGGCCCTGCCTCCCATGAACATAAATACAAGACTAAAAAGACTAGGCTGGCACCAGAGTCCTCTATACACCATGCTCCCAATGCACACCACGCTTTGGCTAGGGGCTCTGACTGTAGTTGGAGGCAGCCTGAGTACTTTGCTCCAGAGGCAACAGGATTTTTTTACTGAAATAATCTGTATTCTTCCTGGGCAAGTACTTGAGGGCAGCATCAGTTACCACAGCAATTTTCAATTACTCTGCAGTAACACAGGTGGTGGGGCAAGGGCGTGCGTGGCATGTTGTGCATACTCAGCACCGCTCACAATGGAGGTGGGGTAAGAAAAGACTACACGACCAAACAATAGCTGTCCGATGACTAAAATTCACAATTTTAGGCAATCTTTCTTTTGCAAAAGAGTCAACACAGCTGGGGAATACTTGATTTATCATATCATTTACTAAAATGCCAAATAGAGTTTGGATCACAGAAGGAGAATAAGTCACAATGCCGGAGAGGAAAAGTCTATGTGGTAAATTAACACTCGGAATATTTTTCTGGACTCTAGATATGGATATAGATATGTGGTCATTCAACGCCATAAACAAGCAAGCAACATTCCAAGAAAAGAGGACAATCTGCCTAAAACAAAATAAAAAAAAATCTTAGCATGAAAATAATATCTCAAAATTGTCTACTTTTAAACTTCAGGCATTCACAATTCAATAGTTTATTTGGTGGTTAATCTGTTACTAATAAAAACAAAATTGTGAAAGAAAGTGAACATTGCTGCTTTCAACACATCGCTAATATGTTCTCAAGTACAAAAGTTAAAGTTGGGATGATTTAAGAGTTGGAAATCTGTGAGTTAAGCATCATGGAAAACACAAAACAGCTTGAGGAAATCTTACAATATTTGAGTAATCATGTTGTAAGCATGCTGAACATTTATGGAAGGTGAATAACTAAAGCAAAAGAGATGTTGACATGTGTAAGACTTGCTCTTACTTCCTTCTGATGAAAAAATGAACAGCTTACAAAATTTGTCATTTTATGGGAAAAAACAAGGAAATGTATAAGTGTTTTTGGTTGTGTGCATTGTACAGAAAGCCCTCCAACCTGCCTGGAGAGAAGAGGAAAACTAGACTCCCATGTAGGAGCAGTGGGGTGGGGCCCCCAGGGCCAGAAGCCCCGCCCACACGAGGGTGCTCAGCCACGCAGCCCTTAGGAGGATCCACAGCTGCAGACTAGTAGCACATTCCCACTGGCCTGCGTGGGACACTGCACTTTTGGTATTTTAGGGTGCTGAGGCCACAGGGTAAAGGGAAAATCTGGGAAAGAACAGACCAATCTATGGAAAGAGGAGCTGCAGCTGAACGTGCTTCCCAGGGTGGCGTGCAGTTTCACAGGTTGTCATCTACACTGGGGTAGGCTTTCCAGTGATATGACAGTTGGTGGGTCACCCGTGCTGCTGTAAGTAACCCCAATTAACTCATTGGTTCAGCAAGTTGCACTTCAGTGGAACTGTCACTTTGGTCTATTGGTTGTTCCCTATTTTGGGGTTCGCATCTCCACAGGAAGTTTCATGTAACAATTTGTGTTTATGATAAACAAGACTTTAAAAGTAAAATGGCTGGTCATTAGCTTTTAAAATTGGACTGGTTACTGACAAGCAGACATGACGTCCAACACATTTTTAGCAGTGCTTTTGTAAATAAAAAGATGCAGAGCTTAAAATTTTTTGAATATGACAATTACCTGAGTCAAAATTACAGACATGAGTAGAAGTTTTAAATTGAAGGTATTAAGAGGATACTTGGAGGTGACTGAAAGAATTGAAATCAAATTATGACACTTGAAATTATTAATGAAAATGCTAGGACAGCTGGCATAAACTGGGATTGTCTGGGATTTATTAGAATTTGTGATTTTCTTTATTTAGATAGTTTTATCTTCCATTTTTATCCTGGGGTGAAGGAAGATTTTCACTTCTCTTTATAAAATACATTCTTTAATGCTGTGTCATTTTGGTGTGATTTAATATTCTGGTCTTTTAAGTCTTCATGCAGGCCTTTGAACATTAACCTTGAATTAATTCACAGGGATTTTATGGTTTAGGTGGGGATTTGAAATCTTGGAATCCTGACTTGATCCAGATGACCCTACTTTTAAACAGTCCCATTTGGCCTCCACTTTTTGAAACAAACATTACTAGGGTTTGTTTCTCAGTATAATTTTTAGTTGACAGAGTAATTAAATAGACAGCAGATCCAGTTGTTAATGCCCCCCCACCCCAGACCCTCCGTCTCCTTATTGTTACCATCCTTCACTGGTTTGGCACGCCTACTACAGATAATGAACTGACATCGATAAGCTATGGTTACCTACGGTTCACGGTTAGCATTAAGGCTTATTCTTTGTGTTGCATCTCATTATGGTTTTGACCAATGCATAATGACACATGTCCATTATTAAAGTTTCATATAGAAAGCTTCACTGTCCTAAAATTCTTTTATCTCTCGACTTCCTTTCATCCTTTAGCATCACTGATCTTTTGTACTGTCTGTGTAGCTTTGCCTTTTCTAGGATGTCACATAATTGGAATCATGTTATATGAAGCCTTTTAAGCTTCTTTCCACTTAGTTTTATATACTTATAATACGTTAATAAGTATGTATATATATTTATTTATGGTTTCTCCATGTCTTTCTGTGGCTTGATAGCATAATTCCTCTTACCACCAACTAAGCTTTTGTTCTATAGAACGTTTATCCATTTATTTATTGGAAAATTACCATGGCTTTTTTCAGTTTTGGTGGACATTTATTACAGATAATATCATTTTTCTACACAGCCTAAACTACACTTTGTCTTTAAGAAAATAAATGATTTCTATGGTTACTTAATGTCCATTATTCAGTTTCTCTCATTGACCTAAAAATTTATAGCTACTTTACGCAAGCAAAGATCATCAAAATCAAGGACTGTCCACTGCATCTGTTTGCTCGGTTCCTTGCTGCCTAGCTTGCCATCCTCTTAATTGCATTAGCCAGCTGCAGAAATCCTGGTGCTGGAGTTTGGCTGCTTCCACACAGTGGCTTTTGTCTTCTATTCTATCACTCGAAAGTCTCCAAAGCTTGTCTCACTGGACTCACACAATTTGAGACCACCCAGATTCTGTGCACGAGGGCAACTCATAACGCCTTGAGGGATATCAATGGCGATGTGTCTTCTTTGTGTAATAAATTTTGTTACTTAAACATTCATCATCTATTTCGATCACAATGGGTGCGTGTTTCTCTTCCTATTTATACAAATTTACGATAATTCAGAATTCACCATAAGCTCTAATAGAATGCTCTGAACTTCTGTTGCACTCAGAATCCCTATCCCTGGTTATGCCCAACTTGGAACCAACCATTTTCCTATCCTTTAATTTTAAAAATGTCATAATGAAACTGTATAAACAGGAAGTTTTGGTACTTATGTGCATACATCATATGTATATATTGTATTATAGATTTTGTATATGATCCAAGATAGCACCCTCATCACTAAAATGAAAAGGCTAAAAATGTGGAGGACAGCAGGTTGGACACTTTAGTGTTAGGTGACTTAAACATTAATTTCTTTGTATTATTAATTCTTTTTGGGCATAATATATCAATATCTTCCCAGATTCAAAAAAGCAGCATTCTTTTTGATATTCAAGGTACTAAATGGACAAAGCCTGTACATAGATATGAATTTTGATCCATTTGATATTCCAAGTCTGGACACCTAACTCCTGCCACAGTCGTCATTCACTCATGCATTTGATAGTCTCCTTTATTGATAAACAAAGGAATGTACAACTCAGAATTCTATAATCACTTAATAATGATTGAACTTTAAGTATCAGATGTTTGCAGTATTCCAAGCCATTAATTTTCACACCTATGTGTTATTCATATATGACAATCTAGTTTCTAGCTATAACATTAAGAACAGACAAAAATAGAACCAAGATCACCTAAAATAATATTTCTATCCTGCCTTGTTTCTTGAAAATCTCATTTAATATTTTCAGGGTTTTTTTTTTTTTTGAGACAGGGTTTCACTTTATAGCCCAGGGTAGTCCTGAACTCACTAAGTAGCACAGTCTGGCCTTGGACTCAAGGCAATTCTCCTGCTTCAGCCCGCTGAGTGCTGGGATTACAGACATATATCACCATGCCTGGCATTCTTTGGTGCTGAGGGACTGAACTCAGGTCTTTGCATGCTGTGTCATTCCTCCAGTCCCAATTTCTGAGTTTTGCATCGCAGACCTAACCAGGTTGTGCATCACATACATATTGGTTTTGATCCAGGATCAAATCCAGCATCTTCATTTTATATAACGCTTTAATCATTCCAAGTTCATACTTTAAAGTTCAACACTTCATCAACTTACTCTAAGTATCTCAAGGTAAATTATCAAATTTACTACTGGGAACAAACTTGTACAAATATTGACATTCAAAATGATATGCCCTCCTCTACTATACGCTTTCCAAAACTGCTGCATCTGTGCCATACAGACCTTCTCTCTGCATCTGCGCGGGTAGCATCCAGGAAGGTTTTAATACATGATATACATGATTTCTGATTTTGACCATAGGAAAGATAGTGTAAGATGCATCATTTCTTCAAAAACCAAATATGTCTCCATTATTCAAAAATTATTCACTCATTTATTTTATATCTTCTTCAACAAGTACTAATTTATGCACCAAGTCCTCTATTTTTTTGCACAGTCTACTGTATTATCAAACAAAACTTCTGACTGTAGAAGCCTGGGGTTAGGCTGCTCTTTTCATATCTGTCTGAGTCTACCTTCCATGCAGAGCTGTTGTGAAGATAAGCATTACGACATATGATTCCCCAAGAAGACACTGTTGGTAACTACGTGACACAGTGCAGCTGGTTCAGAGATAAAAATAACATTCCGACTTCTGAATTTTGCACCTTAATGTTCCACTAGTGTCTTTAGGTGAACCCCCCTTTTCTCCTTTTCCTTCATAGTGACTAATTTGTAAGATAAGTGACTCCACTGAGCCACAGGAGTAAAATGCTCACATCTGTGTTGTAAACAGCTTAATCACACAAAGATGAACATAAAAGAAACTTCGTGACTAGGTGATGACTGAGTTCCGATCGTCACACTTTCAGAGTGTAAGCCAAGCTCTCATTACCCTTCCTCCCACAAAGCAGCATATAACAGACCTGAGATGGATTATTGAATATGAATTAGATTAAATAAAAAGCATATTAAAATAAACACAGGTAAATTAAATTTTATGTGTTTTTGTATTTCATTCCTGTTTATCAGATACTATGTTTTAACCATTGCTTGTATTCTCAAACTGCTATAAAAATCACCCTAACTATATAACTCTCTATCATGAAATACAACTGTTTTTTTCTTTTTTATCCCTTTTTTTCTTTTACTGCTTCTAGGTTCCTCAATTTTATTTTGCACATGTATTTTGGAGACGTCATGAACTATGAATATTCAGCTTTATTCTTAAGTTAAGCATGTGAAAGCAGGCATGTGCAACACATAGTGTATTTGGTCATACTAAATTCATAGATAATTGAATTGGTTTTTATTCTTGTACCATTATTTTCAGGGCCAACGGTGAGTCATGGAACTATTTTCAGATGTCTTATGCTACTTTCCTACATCTGGTATCATTTGGATGGACTTAGCATTCATGATGTACTGATTGATTTAGAGAGTTAGTAATGAGATTATGGCTCATGCCCTTAAAACACAAACTGAAATCCTATCATTTTCCACATGAAGAAATATGCTAAATATCACAATATCTGACACCTCTATCACTGCAGAATTAATCTTCCTTTCTGAAACAAAGATTCAATATTTGATTCTTTGATACATTATCTTCTTTTATCTTGCAAATATAAAATAATTGACATAAGGTAATAGAGGTTTATACTCACCGCCTTAATCTTTAATTACAAGTTTAAAACCCTTTCGGTTCAGATCTGCCACCTTGTACAAAAGGAGTCAACACCAAGCATTACCCTTCTTTCCTCTGATTATACAGAGCAGGAGTAGAGAATGGGATAAGCAATATTTAACCAGGAACGCTTACATTTCAAGTCAGGAGAATACAGCCTGAAATTTTTCATAGGAAGAATGGATCATGAAAATTAAATATGAGGGGAATATGACCACTTAAACACAGCTGAGAAGCAATATTTCCTGAATATTTGAAAAGCATGAATTACAGAAGTGAATGTGTGTTTTTTAACACTAACGTGGTCCCCAACTTTGGAAGAAACAATTTTTAGACATTTTATTTTCTTTACAAGTGTATATTTGATGTGACTTTCCATTCTCTTAAAAGTTTCCTTAAAGACTGATTATCTTTTAAAGCAAGAGTAGAGTAGGGTCTATCTGGTGGTAGAGTCACTACCTAGCATGGATCTGGTCCTAGGTTCGATCCCCAGCGCTAGAAAACAATGAAAACTCACAATTCACCTTCAGAAAGACCTCTGAGAATGACAAGGGATTGCTGACCTCAGCCTTTGAGCTAATCAGTATCTGGGCACATACTGCATTTATTTTCAAACATTCGCTGATACAGACACTTCCTTTTAGCATCTACCCACAAGCAGGTATCTATCTACTTTGCACCTAAAATTATTTTAACCACTGTGAGGCAGTCATAAGAAGTAGAAATATGTGTACTTCCTCACTTACCTACAAGACACACTTATACATTCACTTACCATCCGTACACTTTCAATCAGAGTACTTGTCTGCAAAACAGAGTAGAAAAAAAAGAAGAAAATACAACTGCCTATCTGTCATTTCCACTGAGACATCTTGCCTACGGGCAGAACAGCATTCTAATTTTCCCACTCCCTGAAACCTACAGCTCCACTAGTTCAAGACCTGGACATCATTTCTCATCTCTTTCTTTTCCTGTCCACGAACAACCAATCTCTCAGCAAGCTTGAGCTACTTCAGACACATTGCGTGAATCTGTTTGTTGCCACATCACTGTTTACTTTCTTTGAATCCGTTTTCGCTCATTCAGTCTGGCAACAGCTTTTTCCTTTTCTTCTTCCCTACTTTTGACTTGGAGTTATATATATAAAACAGATAAACTGACTATTTAAAATATTAATTGGATCATAATTTACTACTGCTTAGAAGAAACAATGTCTTGCTTCACTTTGAAAAAAAACCTCTTTATACAAGTACTGTATGATCTAGCCCCTACCACATGTTTGAGCACATCAAGCCTATTTCGCTTCAAGGTTTCTTTTTTTTTTTTTTTTGCCTGAAATCTTCCTTTCCATAATGTCACAGAACTCAGTGAACTTCCCATCCAGTTCATGGGTTAAGTGTCAATTTTCCAGAAAAGTAAATTTAAATTCTGTGTATCGCACTTACTACTCACTGACACTTCCCTTACATGCCTGGTTTTTTCATTACTCTGCCTGGTACCTCTCACACTCTATAACTTTTGGTTCAATGAGAGGAAGTAAAGACTACTTACCACTGATAACAGTAGCCTTATGACTGACGTTCTCAATAGATATTAGTCATTGCTATCCTCACAGTCAATAGCTCCCCAAGCTATCTCAAGTTTTCTAAGTAACATGTAGTTTTAAAATTAAAACATTTGCTTCAGTCAGAAGAAATTATACCAACTATGGTTAGTGCTACTTATAACAACATGCTCTAACTTCAATACTTTAATATGTAAAATGCATTTGAAGAATCTAGGGAGGCCTCTTTCAAGGATGTCTTAGTTGTGTAGACTTATTTAAATGTACTTACTTTTAAATTTGGCAGAGTTCACAAACACTCAGTGAGTTACATCTGAGATGCCAATAGAACACATAGTAATTGATTCTTAAATAGAAGCAACATATTATTTTCCAAGAAGACTGAAGAAACAGAACTCCAAGCACTATGCCATCTCCTCGTTTACTTGCAGGTATTTTGCCACTATAAATCACTCAATCCGGATGTCAACTATTTGTATTAAACAACTCTACACATTCATAAAATTATCGCTGGGTGGCTCTAAAAATCAGTATTGTGATATAATTTGCATACCACATGATTTACATATTTTAAATTTGCAGCACAATTTTTTCTCATAAATTTATAGAGTTGTGGAACTACTGCTATTCACCAGTATCAGCTTATTTTTTCAGCCAAAAGTTCACTTCTGCCTTGTAGGTATTACTCTCCACCATTTTCCCAAGTTTCAGGCAACTACTGATTCGTCTTTGGTGTTCATATATTTGCCAGTTCTGATTATTTTATGCATGTGGAATTTTAAACTATAAACATTACAACTTGGGGGCTGACTCATCTTCACTTAGCAGACCTTTTATGTACATTAACACAGTTTGTGCAAATGTGGCACCAGTTCATTTTATTGCCAGATAATTTTCTATTGCATGGTTGTGCCACAATTTGTTTAGCCATTCATCAGGCTGAAGGGAATTTAAGTTGCCTCAGTTTTGGATTGTTAGGAACAAAGCTTCTAGAACTATACTGCAAAATATTTAAAATGTTTACATCATTTTTCATTGGAAAAACAATATGTGGGGGTGTGAGATGGTCCACATCCTTGTGTCACTTATTATTTTTTGTTCTTAGACCTTAGCCATTCTGGCGGGCACAAATATCAGCACAATGCATTTATTACAACAGAAGACTCTGGACCAAACTCTCTGAACTCAAACTGAATCTGATGCTAACTATCCCATACCTAAGCATCCCAATATATGGAATAAGAACAATGATAATACTTGTATTATACTGCTTGGGCTACTATAACAAAAATATCATAGCACAAATAATTCAATTACTTGCATTTATTTCTCACAGTTTTATAGATCAAGAAGTTCAAGATCTAGGTGTATCATAGTAGATGTCTTCTCTGCATTCTGGTTCAAAGACAGACATCTCACTATGTCCTCACGTGGTAGGAGTAAGGGAATCCCTTGAGGTCTCTCTTATAAAACACCAATTTCACTTATGAACCCAACACTGCCTTGACATAATCACTTTACCAATGTCTCCACTCCTTAATACTATCATACTGGAGGTTAGACTATTATCATGTAAATTTTGAGGGGATAAAAATAATCTATAACAATGCCTGTGAGACAGAGTTATTGGAGGTATAAATGAATTAGTATGAATATTAGATTGTAAGAATATCTGGCACATAGAAAATTCAATATAAACCTTAGGCATTATAATTTTGGTGGGTTACTGTAATTTGCAAAGCTATAATGCATCTTGCCTACATAAGGATAATAGATAGAATTTGGAAATTTGTGATTCTCTCTTAATAATTATATCCTTACATAATGTTGGCTTAAGATAGCCAAGCTAGTTACCTAACACAATGTCCAGGCACTAAAATGCTAGGTGCCATGAAAATTAAAGCAAAGAATTTACATGATAATTGAAATAAGTAATAGTTTCAAATGTCCCACTTAGCTTACCAGAAAATTACAGTTAAATATGTTATTTAAACTGGCTGATTTAAGCTATAGTTTAGTACACTCATAAAGTATACTAGTCCATGGGGAAAAAAAAGACAAAAATAAAAACTTTTGAAGAGTTATTCTTCTAAAAGTTTTGGATTATTTACCTTAAGCACCTCCTTTCTGCTTTTCTTTTACCAATCTATTTGCTTCTTTTTCTTCTTTTTCCCTGACTTGACATTGGAATGATTAATAGATCACTGGTCCTTCTGATCAAGAAAAGGACACACGGAAGCAAAGAAACAATAGTCCCCTCCTCTCGTCACTCAAAGGCACATTTTAGACATTTTTCTAGAAAGGCACAAGCCCCATCTCTGTCAAGCCTCTGTCTGATTAATGGCTTTAGGAAATAGTTTACATTCATGCTAAGGCGTTTGTAAAGCACTCTACTGAATGCATTTCAGAGCACTGCCTCTGGGTTTCTAGTTGCAAATAGGGACCTCTTCTCCAAGCTTAGGTCATACTGTCCTTGTCTCTCCAGGTTCAACAAGTCTTCTGAATGCCAAATAAGTCGCCTAACAGCAAGCCAAGTTTTACCTGATGCCACCCATTCTCTCAGCCTTCTGAATCTCATTCTGGGAATGAACAGGTCTATATTGTGGGATGACATTTTTTATTTTAAAAAACTGCATGTCTTTATCATGTACCTGTGTTATCATCAGAGTTATACGGACACGATATTCAACTACTTATAGTGTCAAAGCTCTTTTCGTTTCTGTAATTCTTCGCTTCTATGAGAAATAATGCAGTTATATCTTGTCTACTTTTTATTTTTTATTTTTTCCCATTTTATTGATATGTAAATGTGCAAAATAAAAGAACACAGAAGACCAGTGGATTCAAGATATGTAGAAGGAGATATCCTAATATATTGCTTATAATTTTAACTTGGTAATATGTAAGATAATAAATATCTGTCACTATGAAAATTCACCCAAGTTCCAGTTAACTCATACACTGGATAAAGGGCCACATCCCGCAGCGTGTGGAACAGACTGTCACCAAGTGGTAGTACACAGAGAATGGGGGGACAAACTAAGCAAATGATGAGTTTAGTAGGTGGGAGAAGAGACAGCAGAGAAGAGAACAGCAGGGACAGGTCCTACCCCCTTTCTGGTGGCGACTTGAAAGCACCACTTTCCCTTTCTATGTGGAGATGTCCCACACAGCCAGCCAATTGGCTGTCTTGTCTCTTAGCAGCTTGCAGCACAGTGGCTTCTTAGTAACGTATTAATTGCCTGTATCAAAGGCTCATCTTTCTTTCAGCAGCTCCTCTCTCTCTTACTCTTGACACTCCCGGTTTTATCTCCCTGGAAAATCATACCACGACCCTTCCCTCGGATTCTGACTTCTACTAATTTGGGCTACGACACGTGCCACTCAAAGGCTAGAAAAGAGGAATCTAATTTTATTTTACAACTCTGTGTCAAAGATGGGCAGGGTGGCACATGCCGGTAACCCAGCACTCAGGAGGCTGAGGCAGGAAGAATGCCATGAGTTCCTGGGTTGCCCAGTGAGCTCAGGACCCAGCCTGGACTATAGAGTGAGATTCCATCTCAAAAACAAAAAACTGTGTCAAAACATATAAGGGCTAATGAGATACTGAATAATGGCGACAACTGATAGCTAGCCTCAAGGGCAATCTACCTCATGCCATTCACTGCTTGATGTTCTTTACATGTGACAACACTTAATCCTTACATCTAACCTATCAGTAATTATTTCCATTTTACAAATAAATAAAAAAGTATGAAATATTTGCACATCTAAGAACTTGAAGTTCATATGGTAAATGAGCTAAGAGTTCAAATCAAGTAACATGATGTAGTGTCATTTGTACCGAAGCACTCATGAGTGAAGTGAAGTCCTCTGAAACTCCCTGTCTGTGGCAGTTCTGGGACTGGTGTCATTGCATCAGTTACAGACTTTAGAAAAGACCTTACAAGTACCTGTCACACTGTATATAATTAAAGTCTGGCGTCTAGACAACTGAAGTCTACTGTCTTTCAAGAATGTGTGGTCCTTTAGTGCACTGAGATTTTTGCATTCCAAGCTTCACAGTGTGTGCATTCAAAATGGAGCCCTGGAAAACACACTTAGGCAAACCAAAGTCTAATTTTTGTCATACTAAAAGTTACTGAAGGTCAGACTTTATTTTACACCTAATTCAGGGCATTTATAAACTTACCTTAAATTTACCCTCCAGCACCCAGAGCATATTATAACCATTCTGTACAAAAACAGACAATACTCACTGTCAGACTCATTCTATATCACAATGTGATTATCTCAGGCTAAACAGAAAAGCTCCCACCTCATGGTGTGTAGATACAACCTAAAGTGACCTATACTCGCACTTGCCTTTCTTTTGCTCTATTTAAAATAATGACTACAGACTCTTTCAACCAAAGGTCATTTATGTCAACGGACAGAACAGAGGATCAGATCACCTGCAGTAATTGAAAATTAATGCTCTCCTGGTAACACACTATTGATCTACAATTGAATCATAGAGACTACTGAGAAGTGATGTTTACTTCTCTGAGTTTGTGTGTCTGTGTGTGTGCCTTTATTGCTTTTTCCATAATGCATTTTTCTTTCAACTGGAATTTTCTCTCATTGTTTCCATTTTTAATTTCCTACAGTGAGATGATTTCTAACTTGTAATTAGAATTTGTAAAAATTCATGTTTCTGTCTCAAAAGCCTTTTAGAAATCTACTAAACTATGACTTTGATGGCATATATATGTGCCAGAGCTACGCATTTCTAGAGGGCCAAGCTTTTGAATGGACTTCTTTTTTTTTTTAACTTGGATAAAATAGAAATCCATTTGGTCCTTTCTCCAAAATTACAGTTAGTTTGTTGAGTAATCTGCCATAGAACACTCCTAATTTTCTCCTAAAAGCATTTTACTTGAAAAGTACTGATGATATGGTTTTCTTTTTTAAAACAAACTTTTAGCATAGAAGTGGTGAATGCAGAAACTTTTTAAAAGAAAGCAGATGAGAAGATGCAAAATTATTATAGAGCAAATATCTATACACAACCACAAAACACTTCTGATACCACCCGAACTCATGTTTGTGTCTAGATCACAATTGGTAACAATTCGTCTATCTAGTAGAATTGATCATACACTATTATTTTAATGCTATACTTGATTATGCACCTACATTACCCTCTAGTGCAGGCAAAGGTCGTCTGGATTACATCTGGTTTCTGAGTCATGAATTGAAGATCATCTGAAAAGTGGCTATATTACAGTACCGATCTTTTTTACTATTTTTCATGAACCTGAAACACTGATTTTTTTATTCTGCTTTTTGTGTTTTAGGCTTATGAGAACTTTAATATTTTGCTATAACTTTCATCATCATTATTTGCAGCAAAGATCAGCATTAATATTGTAAAAATAAATGTGTGTCCAAATTATTTGCTTATTCTTTGGTAAATCATTATCTTCTGCATGGAGAAAACCTTTATAAATGTCAACTGCATGACTAGAATGACATAAGCCTGGTCTCTTTCTTTTAGGAGTTTATAATTAATTAGAGACAGATAAAATCAGAATTGACATTCATTTTACAACCAATGTGAGATCTGGACCACAGTCCTGAAGGCTCCATGACATGTCAATCATTGCTGGATAATGAGAAGGTTAGCAGGACTAAGACAGCCAGAGCAGGACGCAGACACACAGGAAAGTGGGACTTTGAATTATGACACTCCCTTTAACATACAGAATATCACATCTCATATAATAACCCAGCAAGAAAAGCACTATCACCTTCATTGTACAGTTGTGCAAACCAAGGTTTACCAAGATTAAAATGTAACCCTGAATTAATCAGCTAGAGAATGAGGACAGTTGGGTGGAGTCAAGCACAGGGCTGTGGAACTTCAGGGCTTCTGGTGCTAGTTATTACATTGCTCATGGCAACAGGATCACATGGAGATGCTTAACGATGACACACAGATACTGGGAAGAATGAGAAACACAAAAATGAACGAATAGTTTTGCAAACTGCTAGAATCAACGACAATATTTCTCGTACAAATGCATTAAGAAGAAGGCTTTTGAGAATATTGATTTTTAAAGATGGAAAACCTAAATCACAAATTAAGCAGTGACACGCAGGCATAAGGTGGAACTACTCAGCTTTCTGTCACCTCACCAAGACACGATACCACAGAATACATAAGGCAGATCACAGAGCTGTCGGTGGGCATTCTGAGGCCTAGCTACAATGTAAGAGTCCTTCTCCTTTTCTTTCTGCCTTATCTATCAACTTTTACATGTATCCACGTTTGAAATTAAATGGTAGAGAAATGAATCCTCACATTGTTGTAATCTCACAAAGCAGTTAAAAATGAGAACTGTTTGAATCTGCTCCTCAAGAAATGATCCAGAAAGAAAACTGGAGTATATGAACAGAAAAAAAAGAAAGGAAAGGAGAGAGAGAGAGAGAGAGAGAGAGAGAGAGAGAGAGAGAGAGAGAGTAAAATTTTGATATACCACATTCAAAGTGATGACTGCATCTTTCCACAAAAAAGTAACCATAGAAGGTCTAGTTTGTCGTACATATTGAGGGGATGGTAGCCACACATGACAACAACTATATCTATGTACATACGCATATGCATGTGTCAGGAAGGCTAAAATTTTTAGGCTTTGTTTGATATTACTGCAAAGAGAAATTCCTTCTCCAATAAGAAAGTGCATAAAAATTTAAGAAATTAATTTGAAGATAGCTTGAAAAAAATTTCACTGTTTTGGTCTTAGTAGAATACACTCACTATAAGACAGATTAAGTAGCCCTTTAAAAGGAACAGTGACCATAATCTATGAGCTTCATTTGTATAATTAGCTAATTATGCAATGTCATTTCAAACTTTGAACTGAGAAATGTAGTAAAAATTGGGATAGTATGTACAAGTGGCTTACAAAGAACCAACTGTGCAATGTATTCTTTTGGTATGAATTTTTTTATTCACAAGAATTATTAGCATGATGTAAGCAATTAATTCTAATCTATAACTTTGGGAAATTTAAAAAAATATATTAAACATAGAATAGAACTTTATAATTCTGGAAAGGGATCTGTATTAATTTTTGTTACTAAGAGTCTGAATCAATACTTACTAATATTTTTCCCTTTTTGATAATTGATGATTTTCTTCTATTAGTACAACAAATACTTGGAACTGAGTTTCCTCTGTAAGTGAATGATTTCTATTTTTAAGTGTATACTTTGGGGACCAATTCCCCTTGGGAGTAGTTAAAAATATTTACAAGCCAGTAATCAATGAGGAAAAACTAACTGTTGGTATCCCCAGAAGAGAAAACTGAAATCAGAGATGATAAAAGCTATTAATTAAAACTGATTATGAAGCCATAGAAGCACATGGTCCTGGAGCTAAGGTGACAGAGCAGGGGTGTGATGAGTCATCTCACCCTCCAATTGCTTCCCACGAAAGTTGGAGTTGCAACTAAAATTCTATCTCATGGCTCTAGAACCCCACAAAACTTACTCCTATTGGTGACACCCACTTTGTCTCCAACCACACTCATCTCTGTTCAGTCTGGCTTGCCAAATTCAAACCATTATGTTTTGTAAAGTTACAGGCTACACGCAGAAAAGTTGAAATCTGAATCGTGGTTTCTAGTCCACTAGTGAAATAAACTCAAGACTTCTTTTGTAAAAGCTGTTTACTCAAGTCAATTTCTGATTGAAAATAAAAGGACTCATGATTCTGTGTACATAATCCAGTTCTGCAATCAACTCAGTTCACTCATCTTAACTCTCTGTAGCATTGTTTATAGAAAATGAAATTCATTCCTAAAGTACAAAAGTAGTTACTGATGGAATGCAAAATGCACTGCCTCCCAAAAGCACTACTGCTAACAATCACTTGGACGGGCAAGTTATGATACGGTTATTTAAGAATCAGTCACGCCCAATCACAACTCATCTCAAGTGAGACTGATAAATTAGAAATAGATGAGAGCAACCAGGACAATACAATGTACATAAAAAAATCATAGGAAGGAATATCTAAACAGCTGGCAAATTTTTAATGTAGAAAATACACAGGGAGGCAGTAGTTCAGAACTTTGGTCAACCGTGTGAAGGCTTTGACAAATATGATGTACAGTAAGCCATAATCTCTGCCTATAATATAAGAAGGAACAAGTGAAGAATCTGGGTCATGATTGAGGAAAAAAATCAGCCATTGACATTTATGTGAAGCCAGAAATTGCATGTGGCTCTATCTCCATAAACACCGCAGGTAACTCATGCTTATTATCTAATCTAAAATAGTCATTTTGTGTAAAGGCAGAAAAGCTGTTTATTAAAAATCTTAGATTTGATTTCAGCTAAATTCCTCTGAATCTACATGTTGATCCTCCTGTCAAGGAGCACACCTAGACTTTGGAAGGCTTAACAGATTTCCACTTAAGTTCCTCTCTTTGCATATATATATATATATATATATATATATATATATATATATATTTATACACACACACACACACACACAAACACACATATGTTGACTAGAATCAAGATGTTTACAACCTTTTGAAATCAGCCATCCATGAAAGTAATCCAAAATAATGTAATAATTGATACAGTAGTTATAAATTCACTGAATGAATGCTAAGGTCACAGTTTTCTTCTTTATTATTATAAGAATATAATTTGTTGTTTTTAAAGCACACACACATTATTAATAAACTATAATAAAAGATTAAAGTTAGAAAATAAGATACTGCACAAAAAATCTATTTTAGCTACTTAATGTGAGAGTTCTGATGCTAATAGAAAATCATTTTGAACAGTGCCAACTATTCTTTATAAATCATGTTCTGTTTTAAAAGTGAAGGGTGATTGAAGAAAAAATAAAAAAAATGATTCAAGATATATATTTTCACATACCCAGTAAATCAGAATAAAATATATGCAACTTTTATTCTCTAAAGATCCTTATCAATTAAATTGGAGCATTTAAGGCTACATGTATGTTATTACCAAGAAACATGGTAGGAGATACATCTGCTCCTTTGTAGAAATAGTATCATCATGCTGCTCCAGTTTTTCTTTTTTTTTCTCTAATTTCAATAAAATATTAATTACCCAATCACATTAAAAGACTCCCTTGAGCTTGGGCTAGCTCCATCAGAGTGGTTTTGAATATTGTTAAAAGTTGATTTGGTTATCTGAGCCCAACGAACAACTGTCATGTGACCCTAATTCTCCACAGCAAATTCTTCCTGTCTGTTGTATTTCAGGATTTTCCATTAACTTCAGTGACAACCTCATACAAAAAAAGACGGAATTTTAAAAAATCACTTGTACGATCTTAACGAAGGCAGAGATCATAACTGTCCCCGCATGAACTGGTGGTTTCCTATAATTTTGGACATCTTGAATCTAAGCCC
This sequence comes from Ctenodactylus gundi, assembly GCA_004027205.1. Classification (NCBI taxonomy): domain Eukaryota; kingdom Metazoa; phylum Chordata; class Mammalia; order Rodentia; family Ctenodactylidae; genus Ctenodactylus; species Ctenodactylus gundi. Next base: position 787,327 of record PVKB01000372.1, read on the forward strand.
TTAAGAGATTGCACTGAAATGGCAATACGATTAAATTAAATTATAGAAACCCATAGACAGTGAATAAAATGTAATACAGCATTAAAATTCTCTGTCTATATACAAAAGAGGGTATTTTTGTGATAAAGCCTACTAATAAAAGACATAAATTCAGCCTGAGTTTGGGTTGCGATACAAATTCCTGAACAGATTTTTTTAGGAGAAATTTTAGACCAGAACTTAAATCTAAAGAAGGTGATATAAAAGGCAATGGAAGGCCAAGTCTGAGATGAGAGAAAGCCATCACTTAATAAAAGCCAGTACTTATTTATTGACACTCTCTCTTGAAATGGTTTTGAAGGCAAGTCTGTATTTATTGATTATTTTCTTCATGAATAAGTAACAGGCGATACAAAGACATTTTATTTCAGAGTAGCCTCCCCCTGAAGATTTTAAGACCTAAAGAATTTCAGAAGAGTTTGAGTATACAATTTAACAAGGAGTTATTTATAAATTTCATACCTAAAATTTACTGGTAATTTTCTTCTGCCCTCTTTATAGCTCCAATTTGCATATTCTGACTAATGAAAGGCTGTCAAATAAGATGAAAAAACATGGATTTCAAAGACATCAAAATTCAGTCAAACAAAATAGGAGTCAGTTGAGTTGACGGACAAAGTTAGTTACCTGGGAACACAGTCCATACTAGGTTTTCAACTCTATTTCTAGGTCAGAATTCTACAGCAAGTTCCATTGTGAGAGTCGTTTTTTCACTACCAAGTTGTACTAGAAAAATAAACTCGAGTGTGCAAGTTACTCTCCAGCTAATTTTTAATTGTTGTAATCAATCCTCATTGAAGTATTTGACACATCTTTTGTGTATATTTAGAGTATGCAACAGAATGTTTTCTTATCTATATACATAATCAAATAATTACTACATGTGAGTCAATCAATATATTCCTCATTTCACACGCTAATTGAAAATACAGTTGTTATTTTTACCATTCTTGTTAAGGTGGTAAGATCTTCTAAAATCTGCATCTAGAAAAAATTCTAAAACAAAATCTTACAAACCATAATCCTCACGTTAAACTCTAACTCGGTAGAGGGATTCAGCCTATGTGATTGGCACACTTTACCCATTAATTTTACATTCTCACCCCCCTCATCCCTTGTCCTCCCAACCACCACTCTATCTCTATTTATTTGACTTTCCTATTTTTATACTTAACATACAATAAAAATAATAAAACATTTTTCTTTCCGTGTCTGGTTCAGTTTGCACACTGTAATGTACTCTAGGTTTATCCAAGTCATTGAAAATGGCAGGAATTCTTTTTAATTAAGGCCAAATTATATTCTATTCTACTCCAATACTATATATATATATATATATATATATATATATATATATATATATATATATTTTTTTTTTTTTTCTTTATCCTTATTCATTCATTTGTTGACGGACCTTTGTTGTTTTCATACCTGAGCTATTGGGAAAAGTACTTCAATCAACACAGAAATACAAAGTTAATTTCCTTTTTGAGAGGTATTTATCCAGAAGAGTGTTTGTCAAGTTCTATGATAGTTCTGTTTTTAATATTTTGAAAAATATATTTTTTCTATAATGGCTATGGTAACATAACGTTACCCTGTACCTATATTCCTATTGGGGCTTGCCAATTTTTGTCTTTTTGAATAGAATCAGTGGGATATGAAAAGGGTGAGACGAGATATCCCTGTGGTTTTGATTCACATTTTCCTGATAATTACTGACACTGAGCATTTTTTTAAAAAACACTGGCAATTTATATGTCTTCTTTGAAGAAATAGCTGTTCAATTTCATCAATATTTTTAATCAGGTTTTGTCTTTTTCTTTTTCTTTTCCTTTTTTTTTACAGAGTTGCATGAGTGCCTTCAATATTTCAGACATTAGCCCTCTAAAATTTATAGGTGGCCACTTTGTTTGCTTCCTTTGCTTTGCAGAAGCTTCTTAGTTTGACTTTTTTTTTTTTTTCTGCATTTGTTGCTTCTTCTTTGGTGGCTTACAAAAAGTCATTGATAAGGCCAGCAAAATTTTTTCCTTGTATTTTCTCCTATGAATTTTAAGTTTCACAGTGGCAGTCTTATATTCTAGGTTTTAAATTTATTCTGTGCTGAATCTGTGTGTGGAATGACAGTCTTATTTCCACCCTTTTTATATGAACACCCAGTTTTCCCAGCACCATTTATGAAAGAGAGCATCCTTATTCGCATTTTATGTTCCTGGTGTTGCTGCTAAATGTTACAGCACCTGTAAGTGCTTGAGGTTCCCTATTTTGTTTGTCCACTCTATCTATCTTTATCCCAGTTCAATACTCTTTCGAGGACTACAGCTTTGTATTATAATATGAAATCACAAGTTGTCACAATTTGTCGCCACTTCACTCTGGACTACATTGCTGACTCAGTCTTTTGTAATTTTTTGTAATGCATTTTTTCTATTTCTAAATAAAAAATAAATAAAAAACACTACTCCTCAAGGAATTTGAAAAAGGACAACTGAAGCTTAAAGTTAGTAGATGATACCTAAAAATTACAGCAGAAATAAGAAAATAGAGACCAGAGAACAAATTAGAAAAGACCAATGAGCCCTAGGTTCCTTCAATCATCAGATCTTCTATGCAGGAGCCAGAAAACATACATGCTGGTAAGGTCACAGCCTCGTTCATAAACAGAGCTAGGAAGTTGAGTATTTATGTGCAAAAGAATAAATCTAGATTCATATCATTCATCTTGTACTAAAAATAAAATCAAAATGGATCAACAACCTAGAAGTTGAAGCAGAAACACTGAATCTGATGGAAAATAAAATAAGTAAAAAAAAAAATCTAGAAGACACAGGCATGGACAAGGACTTTTTAAACACAACACCTAAAGCCCAAGAGATAACATCAAGAATCAGCAATGACATTATATATATAAACTTAAAAAGTTTTTGCTCCGCAAAGAAAGCAGTCAAACGATTAAAGAGAGGACTGACAAAATGGGAGAATGAGGAAGAACTGTCAGTTATTCCACAGACAGAGAACTAATATTTACAATATACAAGGACTGAAAATAAGGGGGGTGGCATTTGAAATGAATGGGCACTTCTAAGGATAAAAACAAATGACCAATAAGTATATATTTTTTTCAGTATATTTAGCCATTAGGGAAATTCAAATCAAAGCAGTACTGATATTCTATCTTACTCCAGTTAAAATGGTTATTATCATTATTATCATTATTATTTGAGGCAGTGTCTCCCTTTATAGTTCTGAGCTAATTATATAGCCCAGAATGGCCTCAAACTCATGCCAATCCTCCTGCCTCAGCTTCCTGAGTGCTGGGATTACAGGGGTGCACCACAGCCTAGCTAAGTATGGTTATTATCAAGAATTCAAGAAATAACAAATGGTGAGATTGTGGGGGGAAAGAAACACTTCTGCATTGTTTGTGAGATTCTAAATTAGTACAACCAGTATGAAAGTCATTATGAAAATTACTCACAAAACTGAAAATAAAGATTTCATTTCTTCTGATTATATTTCTGAAAAAGTGAAGGCATCATATTATAGTGATCTATTCATGCCCATCTTTATAGCAGTAAAGTCATAATAGCTAAATATTGAAAGAAGATTATATGTTCATCCATAGGTAAATGGGGAAAGAGGATGTGGCAAATATACACCATGGTTTACTACTCTTCCCTACAGAAAAATGAACGTGAATCATGGTAGAAAAATAATTGCACTTGGAAACCATTATGATAAGCAAAAAGTTCAGACACAAACAGTTAAACATTACATGGTTACTCTTATAGGAAAATCTCAAGGTGTAAGTATGTGACAGAGCAAAATAAAAGAGAGTTGACAGAAAATTGGGAAGCAAACCTCACAGAGTTCACAAGGCATCATGGGAAAAAGGAAGACAGAAGGGTGGGGAGGGAAAGTGGGAGTTAAATGATTACGATACGATGAGTATGATGAGAATATGCACAAATCTCTCTCTCTCTCTGAGCAAGATTATGTACTGCAATCATATACTATTAAAAATAATTTTTGGAAGAAAAACTAGAAAAAAATCAATAAAATTACAAATTGGCTTATGAAAAAACAAATAACAAACCTTTAGGTAGTCTAAGAAAAATATTAAAATATGAAAAACGTAGCATAAGAGAGGAGATATCACAACTGCTACCAAAAAGAAAAATTACACAGAATTATAAGATACTTTTCGGAACAATTGTATGCTAAGAAATTTGATTACCTAGAGGAAATGTAAACAGTTTTAAAAATGTATATCCATATTTTTAGAAAATTTATACCAATTTCCTATGTTGAATATAATGTTTTACAAACATATATACTATTAACAACAATAATTATAGGGGAAGATTGAGAGATTTTATGAGACAGATGATACTGCTGTAGAAGGATACCAATCAAATGATTTAAATACCAGTCTACTTTCTTTTGTTACAATTTCTTTTTAGATATTTCCTTTCTACCATGTTTTTTGGTTCTGCTAATCTCTCTGTCTCAAAGATTCCTTCGAGTATTTTCTGCAATGCTGGGCTAGTGATCACAAATTTCTTTAGGAATTCTTTATCATGAAAAATTTTTACTTCGACAGTTTTATAAGTAGGTAAATTGATAAGCCAAATTTGGCAAAATGTTAGCAATTAGTGAGTGTGAGTAAATAATTTATGAAAGTTAAAAATTTTTTGAAATACCTAAGTATGCCACTTTATTGCTTTAAGTGTAGCATCCGTATGTGATATAGATTTTTAGTACATTTAATGCAGCAATTCAATGTAGACTTAAGCTCTTTTAATGTAGCAATTCACTCATTTGGTCTTGGATATAAGTTTGTGGTAAGAAAACTGATTAATGCAATGTCAACCTGAACGTCTTTTGAATGTACCAGCATTTAACTTTCAGTACTCAGCTAAAGAATTTGAAATTTAACTTCTCTTTTTTTCTTTCTCACTTTTTCTAGCTTTATACATTTCATTGTTATAGTTCTCTTCTTATGTAGACTGGTAGGTGACTCCACCTTCAAGAATCTCAACAAAAATAGAGTAAAATACAGAAAAAAAACATAACTTTTAGCAAATCACCCCAATAAAGGGCTCTGGTGAACCCAGGGAAGAGGTATCAAGATACAGTCACCATAATCCATTCTACGGGTGGGAAACTGAACTAAGTGGTAATTTGACTGATAAAGTGAGTCAGATGCAGAAGATTAAATATGTTAAATATTACATGGCTCCTCTGACTTGGGAAACCCAGTAAATAGCCGTTCTATAGAACCAAATGAGTCCGATAGTGGGATTTATGGGAGGATGGGGGGGGGCGAAAATGGGGAGGCGAAGGGATTGCAATATTGATGTGATATGTATGTGCACAAAATACTCAAGTTCATTGTAAACAGTATGTATTGCATATATATATATTAATAAAAATGGTGAGAAAATGAAAATAAGTACAACCTACCAAGAAGATTGTATCAGTAAAAACAACATCTCTCAGCAAAAAAAAAAAAAAGAAGTAAAGAAAAAAATCTGAGGTTCTAATGTTTTCTGCTGAAATCTACTAACCATTTTAAAAGAAATCGCATCCACCATTATTTAACTTATGAAGACTTGAGAAGGAAGGAATATTTCCAGACCCATTTCAAAAATTATCTTAATACCAAAGCTACACAACTTTATAAGAAAAAATTATAGATTGATATTCCTGATGAACATAAATGTAAAAATCTTGAACAAATTAACAGCAACCCTAATTCAACATGCATTAAAAGGAGCATATGTACAATCAAATGGGACTCCTACAGTTGTGAGGATTCATTAAATCTACACAAATCAACCGCTGCAAGGCAGTGCATTAACAAAATAAAAAATAAAATCAAATAGTCATCTCAAGAGAGGTAGAAAATATTTAGTAAAACTTAATAGTCTTTTATTATATAAATACTGAACAATTCCAAAGGAAAGAAATATACTTTGATGGACTAAGACAAACATAATTATCTGTGAAAAAAATTTGACATCTTTCTTCAAAGATTCAGAGCAATACAATAATGCCTATTTTCCTACTTTTATCTGATACAGTAGTTGAAGTCCTAGACAGAGTAATAAGGCAAGAAAACAAAATCCGTCATATGAATCAGAATAAAAGAAGCTAAACTGCCTCCATTTGTAGGTGGCATAATCTTATGTATAGAAAACTCTTGACTCCTCTGTAATACAAATGAACTCAATGAAGTTCCAGGGTACAAACTTAAACAGAAAACCAGCAGTATTCCTATGAACAAATACAAAATATTAAAAATAGAAGTCAAGAAACCAATTCATTTACTACAGCATGAAAATTATAATAAATTGAAAAGTACAAAATATTGATAAAAGAAATTAAAGAATACACAAATAAATGGAAAGATTCTCTGTGTTTCTAGATAGGAAATACTAATATTGCTTAAATGTCCTAAAAGATCTACAGATGCATTGCAATTTCTATTCAAAATTCTAGCGGAATCTTTATAGAAATTGAAAAATTCACTAAAGCATTTTAATATAAAATGATTGATTGTTTTGCCAATGAATGTGACATCCTTGTCAAAACAAGACAATAGACCAAAACAGCCGAGAAATGATAGATGCATAGAAATGGAAAGAAGGCTTCTATAACAAAAGACACATTAAAATGCAACTGGAATATAAAGATAGATTTCAGCTTAAAACTATAAGACAGTCTGCAGTATTTTTTATTTTTATATTTCAGGTAAATGCTCAGTTGGCAAAAATGTAACTTAAGTGATGCTATAAACTAGATTTTCTTCAATAAAATTTTACTTAGATTATTACCATCAATCGTCTAATAAAATGTTGCTCTTTCAATGAAAACTATTTTTCTCCTGTGGCATTTTCATCATCTTACACACTAGTATGTAGATTTTGGTTTCATATTTAGTATGTATCTCTTCTCTCACCTCACTAGAATACAAGCCCACAAGGGAAGGAGGTTTCACTTGTTATATTCACACAAGGTTTCTAAATTCTTGCAACAATGCCAAGCACATAGCAGCATCTCAGGAAATATTTATTGAAATACTTAAATGGTATTTGTGATGCATATCGACTAATAAGGAATCAGACTACAAACTTTTTCTTTCATTAGTGAACTCAATTATCTACAGTGTTTATGGATGCATAGGCACTCTATGAGGAAAACAAGAAAAAAATATTGTTTCAGTACTCATGACTTCTATCTCTGCATTCCTTTGTTAACATTATTACTTAGGCATTTAGATATATTGTATTTGTCTTACCACATCTTTTATGAAGTTTGTTAATTTGTGCTTTACATCTGCATAGAAATATCTAGAAAAATATATCAAATATACTAGAAGAGAGGAAGAAATGGGAAGTAACAGCCAGCAAATTGAAAGCATCAAAGAAAAAGGAGGGCGACAGTGGGGAAGTGGACGTATTTGAAGAGGATGAAAAGATTGGAAGTAACTGTTAGAGATAACTTGGTGGGAAGTTATATTTTTAAAAAATATGAATAAAAAGGATTCTGACTTGTACCCAAGGCCTAACTGACATTAAGCACTGGAAATTTAGAGCAAATACAATTGGCAGTTACTTGAATTTCTTTAGTAATATCCAGCAGCCCAGAAAAATAGAAAATCAAAGGTTATAATAACCCAGGATTAGGGAGTAAAGCTGAATAAAATTCAGTCACAATGTAGGAGAGATGGAAATATTATCCATTTTCCACCCTATCCAATTGCCAGGTAAAGTGTTTTCCAACTCTTGCTTATCCAGTGTATACCATGATACTGATTTTTGTTCATTGGTTAAAAATATTTCTAGTGGAATAATAGCCTGGGTCAGGCTAATGATGGTAAGAATAATTAATCCATCATTTTTTACCAGCAAAAACCAAAAAGTTGGTCAATATTTTGTTCTAGATTGGGAAGTCTTTGCATCAGTCCTCACCAGAGCTGAAGAGGCAAGACTGTTTATACTACGTGAACCTTTTATCTCTTCTTGGCAATTTTAATTAACAAAAAAAATCCAAACAAAATAAAGAAAATATGGAAGCATATTTTTTAAAAAATCCCTCAATTAATATTTATTAAGTTTATGCTAGAGATCAAACCCTTAGTACCTAGAGTGGCTACATTCTGTGATGGTAACTGGCCGTAAGATAAACCAAGCCAAATGTATTTCCTCTCTCGGAAATCTAATCCAATGGATAGAAATTCAGATTTCTATCTAATCCAACAGATTGGAAACCTAATCCAACAGATAGAAATTCAGATTTCTTCTTGAATCTTGATTCTAAGAAGAAAGTTTCAGCCTGTGTTCATGAGTTTTGAGTAGGCATGGAGAGCTATTACTGATATTCCTATTTTAGGAGTACGGTGAAAGTAAACAGGCAGTAGGAGCAGGCGCCTTTGTGGCTGTGTAGCTCTATACGTGAGTTCCGACTACAGCACGAGGAGTGGTATTTTTTCTGTGCTTCACGTTTCCCTCAAGTCTCAGCTGATATAAAAAAGTAAAATTATTTAATTCTTGGGTAAGTTATATAAATAATGTACATAGTAAAAATTCCTAACAGCATATAGTAAGCATTTGAAAACCTTCAATCTTTTGTTTGCTTTATTATTATTATTATTATTATTATTATTATTATTTTGACACAGGGTCTTGTTCTATAGTCCAGGATAGTCCTGAACTCACTAGGAAGTCCAGGCTGGCCTTGAACATGAGCAAATCCTCCTACCTCAGCCTCCCAAATGTTAGGATTACAGATACACAACTGGCTTTACGTAGCGCTGGGGAATCAAACTCAAGGTTTTGCACTTGTAAGGCATGAACTTTAACTGTTGTGCCATTCCTCTAGCCCCTCCTTTGTGTTCCGTGTTGATAGTTCCAAATCTGGCAAAAAGCAACAGTCTGTTCAGGAACCCATTCATAATCCATTTATATTTTCCTAGATACGCATGAAATAAAATATTCATGAAAATAAATTCAGGCTGTGTTCAAGCCTGGGTATCTATTATCTTTCAAATTCCTTTAGAAGAATCTGCTCCATACTCTTCTTTTCTGATGGCTCAATGCACAACTTTTTTGATTTCATTTCCTTCAAGAAATGTTCATCAGCCATTATCTTACTTAAGATTTCTTGGCAATACATTCTCATAATTTTTCCTAAATTGAGAAAGTTTTGGCTTCCTCTTCATGCTGGAAGGAATGGGATTTTGAGTTGATAGATTTCTTTTTCTTTTCAGTACTTGAAAAATGTATTCCCCCTTCCTTCTGGATTTCATGGTTGTTGATGAGAATTCCATTACTAATAGAATTGCTTGCCCCTTAATAAAGTGTCATTTCTCTTTTGCTGCATGTGTGATTTCCTTTTGAGGAGTTTGACCATGATGAATTCTGATAAAGGTTTCTTTGAGTCTATCTTGTGTTGGTTCCTTGGGTTTCTAGGATCTATACGTTATTGTCTTTTGGGAAAAAAAAGGAATCTTCAGCCACTCATTCTTTTTCATATTCATTTTCTTTTGCATCTTCTCTGAGCCTTGACAACCTGAATGTTAGACTTTTCCTTGTAGTCTTCAAGTTCCCTAAGCCTCTTTTTTTTCTCCTGTGTTCAGATTAGTTAATTTCTCTTGGTCTATTTTCTACTTCAGTATTTTTCCATTCTCTCTATTCTGCTACTCTGCATATCAACTGAACTTTGTATTTGAGTTCCTAATATTCCCACTTAAATGTTTTCATATATTTCCTCTCTTGAGAGTTTCTTATGTTTTGGGAGGAGTGGGTTTTTTTTTTCTTTCTTTCTTTGTTTTGTTTTACTTTTAATCATGTGTGTAACTACTTTTTATCACGTTCTCTTTGACATCTTTATCTAGTAAGTCTAGTATGAGTCATTATGGTTCCAGTATCTACCAATTGTCTTATCTTGCAATTGGAATTCTCCCTGTATCATGATTTTTGACTAAAATAGTGACACTGGGAGTATTAAGAGCCTCTTGATCTTACTTAAGTCTTCTGTTTAGCCAGTTTTTCTTCCAAGGAAGGAAAGGTGCTGTCCTTCTACTGGTAGATAGAAGTTAAGGTTCTCTCTTAGGTCACCTCTTGTACTTAAAGGTTATGACTCTTCACAAAGAGGATGAAAGTTTTGCCTCTTCACTAAGTTTTCATTTGCAGTTTCCTGGATAGCAGGGGCAGAAATGTATTGCTACCACTTTCTACATGTTCTTCTCTGATACTACCAGCAGGTAGGTTTGGATCTGGACTGTCCCCTAAAAGCATCATGTATGTGCATGTTGTGGAATACATATTGAACCATGTGTTGTTAGTAGGTATGGCCTGGCCAGAAGCCCCAACCCTGGAGCTTTACCTTGATGGGGCACACTACTGGCACATATCCTGGAATAATATTTGCTAGTTCTGCCTTTCCTTGTTCACTTGGCTTCCTTTCTGCCTTGCTGTGAATATATTTTTCCCCTTTCTGGGATTCTGTACGTACTACCACCAGTCACCTTTGAATGGATTAATACATTGTCAAACTCTAAGCTAAAATACATCTTTCCTCTCTTAAGTTGTGGATTTTTTTCCCCAGCAACAAAAAATTAACTGAGACAGAAACTGGTATCAGAGAAGTAAGGGCATTGCTGTGACTTTATCAAGCAATATTGTTTAGACGTCTTTGGAACTGATTTGAGTATCTGGGGTTTAAAGGGGTTTGGAAAAGTTTCAAGATGCCAGCTAGAGAAGCCCTAGAATGCTGTGAGTCAAGCCTGGTGGGAGATTTCATTCAGAGTTCAGAAGATCAGAGACATGAGAGAAGTATGGAATATAGAGGTCAGGCTCAAGAGATTTCAGATGGGAAAGGGGACTTTATCAGTAATTGGTCTAGAAACCATGCCTGCTTTGCTCTATACCCATCTTCTAAGATTTTGCTTAAGAATGAGCTAGAGATGGAGAGGAATGATTCAGTCTGGTGGAGGAAATTTCAAGGCAGCCAAATGTTCAAACTATAACATCAGCACTGCTGGGACATTAAGCCAGCTCTACACTGAAAAGCAAGAAAAGATGGCAAAGAAAAAAGGTGTAAAAGCTTGTAGTTTTGCAAGACTAAAATGGACTGCAAAGGTGGGAGTGTGGCAGTAAAAGAGATTAGCATTTTTTTTTTTTAAAAGTCAAGTACTGGGAATCAGGACTGTAGAAAAGATGCCTTGAGGGCATCTCGGGAATCAGGAGGTTCCCACCCTTTACCAATTAAAGGGTGGAAAGATAAAACACTTTGCTTTGGAAAGACAACCTTAGGTCATCTTGTGGGCAACATCCGAAGGTAAATTTCCAAGTAGTTGAGACAATTAAGAAGAACTCAGTGGCTGCCATGGCCACCGCCATGGTCCTACAGGGGCAGACTATAGTTCACATCAATGGCAGACTTTGGCATTGACTGTGTGGTACTCCCTTCACAGGCACTCAGATTGCAGGGTGTGGGGTCACAGAAACTTCCACACTGATTTCTGAAGCAGGTCTTGGAGGCCATGAAGTGTGTCCTGGAAGGGCAATCCATGTAGTTGTGAAGGAGAAACCTAAGGTATAATAGAGACTCCGACAATTTGGAGTTGGCCAGAAATGTGGACCATTTACTGAAGAAAACCAAAGCCATCCCAAAGGAGAAGCTATGAAAGCTGCAGCCAGAGGCATTGCTATAGCAGCTGGGCTGCTTAAAGCCTTTGGCGCGCACATCTTACCACGGCTTGCACGGGGCACTGGACTCAGAACTATAGGATTTAATGAATCTGCAGGATTTGGAGCATGCCCTGTGGGTTTTTGTTCTTGGTCTGGTCCTATTTCTTTCTGTCCTTCTATTCCTCTCTCTTAGAATGGAAATGTTTACCTTGTGCCCTTATATTTTGGAAGTGCTTAATTGTTTGATTTTCACAGTGGCTCACAAGTAAGAATTTCCCCTGAGTCTCCGGGGAGACTAGACTTGGACTTTTTAGCAGTGCTGGAACTGATGAGGCATTGGCAACTGCTAGAGAAGGACGGATTCTATTTTGCATAAGGAGGTAGACATGAGTTTTTTGGGTGCAAGGGACAGAATGTTATGGTTTTGATCTGGAATGTCCCCGAAAAGCCTCATGTATTTGAATACTGCTGATATCAATGGAATCATGAGCTGTCAAGAGGTGGGGCCTCTTGTAAGGGGTGGAACACTGGAATTTGACCCCAAATGGGTGGAACACTGAGGCATGACCTGGAAGGATATATGCCAGTTCTGCTCTTTTTGCTCACTTAGCTTCCTGCCTGTCATGCCATGGACACGTCTTCTTCCTGTGCCTCCACCATTGCCAGCTGCCTTTGAATAGACTGAGATCTTCTGAAACTGTAGGCTGAGATAAACTTTCCTCCCTCAAGTTATGGACGGTGGGCATCTTGTCCCAGCAATGAGAAAGTAACTAGTATCACAATATAGCTATAATGAAAGTCCTGACTTCTTGCGAGACCTTCTCTGCTTTGCCCTAGTGGTGATGAAGAGAATACCTTACTACTCTCAGGGTAAGGATTCAGGCTTCCCTCATGCTCGGAAGCTGTTTCCAAGCAGGGAAGTGGGATGGCTTACGGAGCAAGAAGATCCCTATACTCAAATGCCCACTTGTCCTTTGTTGGTATGGATATGTGTAGAAATAGACTTCTTATCTGTGATGTTTGGATGAAGCACAAGAGTCATTGACTAAAAGTTTACTGTCTTGCCAGTCTGTTTCCTTTCTGGTTCTTAGGCTAGAGAGAGAAGGCGCATTTATTTGCATTGTTTCTAGGTTGCTGGTCTAAATGAGGAAACAGCAACAAAAAAATTTGGGTAATCTGCCATTGTTACATTCCTTGGGTCTCCTCCTCCTCCTCCTCCTCCTCCTCCTCCTTCTTTTCGCTGCCACCACGATTTCTTCTTTGGTTCTTAATGTCCCTAGCTAATCTGTCTTCTGTCCACAGTTCAGAATTTTTTTCTCCCATTTTATTGATATGTATACATGCAAAATTTAAGGTTTACAATGGAATTGAGCCTTTTATGCACATATATATCTTGTCAAGGTGACAAAGGCTTTTCCACTCTCCTTTTGTCACTCCCCCAACCCTCCCCTCCCTCCCTCCTCCTCTACCCACTCCTATGGAACTTAAAATGAAAAAAACAAGGATGCAGTTACTGATTGACAAATTACAGAACAGATTTGAAGCCTACTTTTCCTTTTTTCAGAGAATCTAACTGCTATTAAACTCAGCTTTTAATTACCATCAATACTAAGTAGCAAGGAGTCAAACTAATGGAGTATTATTTGAGAGTTCATGGTCTTACTGCTACATTGATTTTTTGTTGTTATTTTTTTTTACCATTTGGTTAAGTGAGAAACAAATTTGAATATCTGGCCCCTGTAGAAACATTTATGCTCAAGTATACCAACAGTACTAGGCACATGTTTAAAATATTATAAAAAGTAAAAAAGTACATAAATAAGAATTTACTTAATGAGCATTATTTCTGTGGTACTACTAGGAGTACAATTTATCACATCTCAAAGTATTCCTTTATGAATATAGTAACAGAATTCCTTACAGTTTTATACCACAAGAAAGTGAACAAGCAATGTATTTTTACATTTTAAAAGTTATAAAGCCAGTAATTTATTCTTTTCTGCCAGAAAGTTCACAGTCAAATTTGACAAACTTTTTAGTTCCTTATATCATAGATTATGCATTGGGCTTTTCTTTTTATTTGATTTTTCAGTAGAGATTTTACCTAGATTTTCTTTATTTTTTTTATCCAGTAGTAAACATTCATTTGGGCCTGAGACAAAAAAGAAGGGCTAAAATTCCTCAAAAGGTACTTTTTAAATTTTATTTTCTCTTTCTTCCATGGAAGACAGCTGAAGCTGCTTCAAGTTCATCACAGATGGCCACATTAGATGCTCGGGAGTATCCACTGGTGACTGTCTAAGCCTCTCTGGAAAACTGTGGCCCTTTGCAATCCTGTTCAATCACATCACTAAGAGCCCACCCCTTCATTCATGACCAAACAGTCTATGGTTAGCCAGCAGGATGCCGTCTGTGTATGCATGAGTCATACATGTAACTTTCCTTATACCCATATTTGGTCAGTCTCTATAATATGTCTCCTTTCATTGAAGCATAAGTTCTATTAACGACACCCCTCCTGGGAATATGCTCAAAAGAGGCCAAAACAACACATAACAGAGACATATGTATACCCATGTTCATAGCAGCACAACTAACAATAGCTAAAATATGGAAGTCACCAAAATACCCAATCAACAGACCAATGGATACACAAACTGTGGTACTTATACACAATGGAATACTATGCATCGATAAAGTCCAATAGTGTGGAGGCCTTTGCAGGCAAATGGAAGAAACTTGAGAACATCATGCTCAGTGAATTGAGTCAGAAGAAGGTGAAACATCAAATGGTCTCTCTGATATGAGAGACCCAGATCACAACTTCTATGGAACTTAAAACGAAAAGCAAATTGAAGGGGGGGGGGTGGTATGGTGGGGAGGGAGGGAGAGGTGGGTAGGGGAGGGACAAAAGGACAGTGGGAAAGTCCTTGTCACCTTGACAAGATACATAGGTGCACAAAATGCTAAACCTCATTGTAAA